>SSNR01000598.1:85369-216261 GCA_006937965.1 Callopanchax toddi
TCATCAAAATCAAGAACATCCACTCTATATGTCAGACAGACATAAACATATTTGCATCCAAGGATATTTATCACCTCAAGCGTTGTGCAAAAGTCTCGCTCTTAGTTCCTTGACTCTGGGGCTTTCCTTGGCACTTCCCACATCAATGTTGTAAACTGTGCTTTGGATGACCGTATAGAAGTTGTAGAGGGATTCGTGGTAGTTGACACTGAAGACGAAATGTGCTTTAAGAGCTCAACGAAAGCTGCCATGGAGGTCTGTGCTTTGCAAGGGATGGCCTTCTGATCGATGATGATGTAGTATCTTTGGATGCTGTTCTTCTTTTCACCGACACACAGGAGGAAAGGCTGTCCTGGTTCCACACCAACAAGGACGGTTTCCCATCTTTAATGAAATGTAAAGACAAATTATGATAAAAATAATTAAATGTAGCACAGCAACATTCAAATGGCTATGCCAGCTGGCTATCGACTAGCACAAGTTAACCACAGCTACCACCGGGGGTGCTGGCCTGAGGCTTCGGGCGCATGCTACATCTCTTTAGTTTTAACCTAAAAATGTCCAGTTGTACAAACGTGTACATAGGTTTAAGCAAATTGAGTACGTTTATCAACATTCTTGTACAGAAGGAACATTAATGTGCCCACCAAATACATGTTAATGTTAAAATTGGACTTACCTTGCCACAATGTCAGCTACACATTGAAGAGTCCGCCTGAAAATGCTGTGTCCTGCTCTTTTAGGCAAGCGATATGGAATTCTGGGAGAAACTCTGTTGGGTGTTAATTTTAAATTTAACACATAACAGCGTTGCTTAGATTAAACTCTCCAGATTAACACCAACTCTTTTTAGGACTTAACTCTCACATAGTTGGATTAAACTAAACAAGTGCTGAAATAACACTCTATTTTTAACATACAACACCAACACTGTAATTTTAACACTTTTGATTTTGCTGTGTAGTGTTTACCCTCCTGCTGAGTGTGCTAAGCTAACACAGCTAGCAGCTGCTGCTTCAAATCGCTCAAAAAGACTTTAAACTGCTGCTGAGATTTATTTTATGAAAGTGACATGTACACTGAAGAGGTTTTTTGTATTTTAGTTTTAGTTTCATTTTGTATTTGTTGTTTGTTTCATACTTAGCTGAAGACAGATTAACACTGGACCGGTGTTACGACTGGCTGAATATTCCTACAGCAGCACTGGTAGCATCGGTTAACCTGGAAAAAAGCCAGTCTCTTATTGTTTCCCTCCCCACCACCGTGGTTATGTTTTAGATAAATGTATTTTCTGAAGACAGCTGCCTCTGCTGCCGTTCTTTCTGTCTGTCATGGGGTGAGTAAATAAATCACCGCTGCTCTCGGAGGAAGAGGGAAAAAAACTTTGTTTGCAGCTGGGAGGAGTTTGTGTGTAACATTTAAAAAGAGCATTATTATTATTTTTACATGGGCTGCGTCTTTTGACTTCAACCAAATTTTATTAATAATTAAAAAAAACAAATTTATAGGGGGACGAATAAATCGCTCTTAAAAAATGGGCTCAGCCAATCGCCGATAATGGATAGATTCATCTGATCGCCCAACCCTAATATATTCTTTGATCACAGATAGTTTTTGTACTGAAAGTTTTTATAGTAGAAGTTTTCTAATCACGTAAAGTCTAAAACATCCAGAGTTTACATTTTAACAAGACAGGAGTTACCAATTTACATCAGCAGGTGGCAGCATTGAGCTTTTCTAAAATCAGGACTCTTTCAGGAAGTCGGTGTGCACAAAGATGTGTTTTCAGGAGAGGCATGTTTTGAAAATTGACTCGTGTGTAGAGCCTAGTTTATACTTCTCTGTCTGCGTTGGCACGGAGACACGCAACGCCATCCAACTCCGACAGGCTCGCAAGGATGGACGGAGTCGAGCTCACTTTTCTTACTATCCGTTGAAGAGACGGAGAGTGCACATCTCTGATTGGTCGGCCCAACAGCCCAAGATTATTTCCAGCTTGACGCCGGTATCGACAGACTAGTAGAAGTAGAATCTCGTGGCAGCAGATATGGATCAGCTCGAGAAACGTCTGGCAGAAGGAGTACGAAAGTACGAACATTTATATAATCCATCATTGCTTCACAACACTGACGGAGAAGTATAAATCAAGAACGTCTCCGTCAATACGTGTGAGCGCAAACGTGCTGTCAGAGAAGTATAAACTAGGCTTAAGGCTATCGCTGGATGCTGCACTACTAAGCGTTTGGGGGTCATAAGTGAAAATAAACGAGGTATAATTTTGACGCACCGAATACACAGCCGATGGTTTTGCCTTCATTCTGCCATCTTTACCTGCCTGCCTTTTAAAGCATCACCACATTATAATAATAAGTTTAACCCTCAGAGAGGGAGGAAGTGTGCATCATTTGAAAGGCACTACAAAATAAGAGCACACAGGAAACAAAATGTAACAAAAGAGTTTTAATAATAATCTGTTGGGTTTTTGTCTGTTCAGTTTCTTTAAGGCCAAAGTTAAAATACAGATTGGATTTACTGCAGAGCTGTACAACCAGTTAGTCCATCTTGTGGTTTTGAATCAAGGTCCGGATTCTTCTAGACCTCGGTCTGCTGTGGAATCTGGTACCAAGCTGTTAGGAGCAGAACGTTGGGTGTTCATGGATCAGACTGGTTTACCCAGAACGTCCCAGAGATCTGGAACGTTCAGAGACCAAATCAACACTTCTCTTCAAACCATTGTTGGAGTATTTTGCGGTGCAGCAGGGTGAGGTATCCAGCTGACAGAGGTCACTGAGGGAGCGCTGTCGTACTTTGTCATCAGAAATGATTTAGTTTGTGTTAAAGTACTTCGCACATGGATGGCTGAACCGAATGACTTCTAGCAGAGCATCATCAAAAGAGAGAAACACATTTTAATCTGAATGAAACGGTTTTCAAGATCCCAAATAAGGTCATTTCCTTTCTACTCCATCATAGTGCCTACTCTGAATGTTATGACACTCAGTGGTGCAGTTGTGTCTTAAAACCCCTAAAGCAGTTAACCATTTCTCCAGTGTGTTGTCTCTCAGCCCTGACAAGGACGTGTTTGTGTCTCCTGCTTATCAGAGAAATGCTTTGTCTGCGTTTTCTGACAGAGATGCTCTTGTTGTGTCGAGGATTGAAATGCCATTTACAGGCTGTACAGAAAACTTCCTTTTACTTCAATTGTTTATGTGAAATCAAAGTGAAGAGTCCAGCAGCAGCATCTCTGAGGTCACATGGAAAAATGACTTCAGACATTAATGACATCGCTCCTTCCTGTCGGGGCGAAGCTACTGTATCTAATAATGAGTACTTGGATATAAACGTACATCCAGCTGTTGTGTAAATAAACATGGAAGCAGAACCTGTTCATATGGCTTTTTTATCCATACGTCTGACACTGTGATGCTGGTCACACTGTAAAGAGCAGGGACTCCAGTTTTAATCAGAAATACATCAGTTCATTCATACATCAAAACGAGCTCATTGTCCCAGTGAAACATGTGACCACTGAGCAGCGAGAGTCACCAGGTTTAAATGAAGCCTCCACTCTATTCTGGGTCATTTGATCAGTCTTATTCCTGTCCACTCTGTCCTCACGTGTCTCCCTTTTCTCTGCATCCCTCTGTAACAGCAGAACCACTGTGAACATCATGGCAGTGAGTAAGTGTCCTAGCAGGTTTGGAGCCTCACTAAACAGCAGCTCGTGCACAGGAAGATGCAGCACTTCTGCTGCGTGGAGGCCATGGAGGTGGAATAATACTGGATCCTGTCTGTGACTGGTACAGAATTCTGATTTTGATCCAGTCAGTCTGAATACAATCTCTAAACCTCCTGGGCTCATCCTGCATCCTGCAGCCCAGACCATCCACCCTAAAGCTGGACTCTAAAGGTTCACTGACAGGGTGTTTGCTGTTTTATACTTTGTGTTTGTGTGTTAATGGGTTTTAATAAATATAAATCTGGAATGGAGTCAGGTTTAATTTAGAGATGCACAGATGCCAATACTGGCATTGGGTATTGGTCTGATACTAAGGTCGTATTCTTAAAAGTACTCCGATACTATAGAGCCGATACTGTTTAATGTATGGTGACGCGTCGCTCAGCTCTTTGTTAGGCTGCAGCTAGAGACAGCAGCAGCTAACTGGAGCTAACTCTGGAGCAAGTGGAGTCAACTTACTAGCATCAGTAGTAGTAGTAGTAATAGTAGTGGTGGTAGTAGTTGTGTAGCAGCAGTATAAACATGCTGTCTGAATCCATACAGTCCCAGTGTTTGGTTCAGTAAAGTGCCAGTAATAAATTAGTAATGCTCAATCAATTCCCAAAGTGTTAGCATGTTTAGTTTAGCCGCTAACGTTTTGCTAACAGCTACACAGAAGAAACCAGTAGAGCTGATTAAAGCTTCTACATCAGAGTAACACAGAGGCTTAGAGCCACTGGTTTGGTTCTGGTCAGCTGGTGGAAAGTTTGTCTTCTGAAGGTGGCAGGTTTGTCCCTGTGCTATGGAAAGCAGTTCTATCATAAAATCAAATGCACTTAGAAACCTCTAGAAGTGATCATTTGTGTATTTCCTTATCAGACTCAGCTGGCTGAAGGTTTTATATTTTATTTAGTTAGTTTTTCCACATATGGAGATGTTTTATTTGTTTCATCCAGTCCAGGTCAGATTAACTGAAGCAGTCAGACCTTTATAAAATATTTTCTAACTCACATGGAGAGAAGTCTTTCTGGAGTTGATCAAACTTTTACTTTGACCCCTGACCTTTAGGACTCTGTTTACAGTTAAGATTTTGTGGTAAAACAGCTGAATGTGACTTTTTATTTTATAGTGAATCAAAGAGCTGACAGGTCCTCTTGTTGTCACATGATGGTCAAAGTTATTGTGTTTAAAACTATATTTAAAAAAGGCTAAACTAGTATTTGATTTATTTTTTTCTGTTGAAACAAACTACAATTTAGATCAGGGATTCCCAAAGTGTGGTTCATGTAATAAATACTCATTTTCAGTGTTTTTTTCCTCACACAATAAAGATGTGTAAATAAACATTTATATCATTATGGTGTGGAGCTGTGGAACAGTATTTGGATGAACTGAGTCTTTTTTCTGTCAATCATGTGAACTCCTTCGAGCAGACCTTTATTTTGAAGGCGATATTAGTTCTGGGGTGATGTTGCGCGATGCAGCTGGACTGTTTACCTCCTCAAATGGATATTATTTATTCAAAGAATCCTTCTTGACACCTTGTGACAACTCTGCCGATTGATTCCATATTGTGTCCTTATTTAATCAACTCCATGGTGAATCGTTTCTTTTGTTTTACTAAAGATGCAGCGCTACGTTCAACCACTGATGAGCTAATGGAGCTGGGTTTTAATTTTTGCATAATTTTAAAAAACACTAAGCAGTTAGTTAAGCAAACTGCCAGCTTACTCCAGTGTAGCAACCGTGCACCTGCCCTGCTCACCTCCAGACCCGCACCCCCCCACACACACCTGTCTTAATAAGATACACACAATCACACGGAAATACCAGACAGGTGCGATGGTGCATTCATTGACCGTAGGTGGCGCGACACTCACAGTAACCCCCGGTTACATATAAAAAGCAATTTATTTAATTATTAAACACTCAAAAGTATTGGAAATTGGTAACATTAACGATTCGTAGGTACCAGGAATTAGTTCAAATGTGAAAAGTACCCATAGGGGGATTGGGGGTGCATGAACACGGCTGGGACATAGAAGGGGGTGTGGGGAAACAAAAGTTTGGGAACCGCTGCTATAGACAATAAAAAGTATGCAGCATATTAAGGTTTCTAAAAAATACCATTGATCCTAACATATTGTTTAATAAATCTCAAAGAAATGGAAGCAGAGGGGCTGGAGTAGAGGGATGAATTATCTAAGAAGCATGCAACAGTTTGAACAAAGAGGTGAACACAGATCAGCTTGCATGAACATATATTGTGGAGTTCCTCAGGGGTCAGTGCTAGGTCCTAAATTACTCAAGGTAATATAGAAATATACAGAAATGTATATTATTTGTTGATGACACAAACATATTTTGCCCTGGTGAGTGTTTACAGCAGCTTTTGGAGATCATTGCAACTGAAATGAATGAATTGAAACAATAGTTCAATGAACAAAATATATTTGACCAAAACAAAGATTATGTGGTTTGGAGAATAAAAACTTACAAATCAAGTATAAGTAATGGTAGACACCTGCATAAAAATAATGTGTGATTATGGTTAGACCATGAAATCTACTGGAACCCTCACATCAGACAGGTAGGAGCTTTATTAGGAGACTTCAGTGTATTATTTAATCTACGGTAATCTGAACATTTAAAAAATAAGAATCAAATGAATAAAAGCAACAAAAGTTGAAAAATGTTGACAGGAGAATACTACGAGGTGTGTGTACGCAGTGGTTTGTGGAGTGAGTTTGTGAAACTAGATGGAAATGTGAAAAGATGCAGTAATTAACTGAAGCTATATTAAAAGCCCTCTTAAATCAGTCTATGGATAGTACAGGATGTTAAATATTTATATAAACTATCATTTTGTTCCTGAGTGGATCTCACAACATGTTCATCCTGCAGCAGCAGCAGCGCCTGCAGAACCATAGTAATTCAGATATTCAGTTGTTACAAACTAAACGGTCTGGAGATGAATTGTAGAGGATTCCAAACAGATGATAAAGTGTTCTAATGCATCGGTGTGACTTCTAGCCACGAGTGTTGCTCTGGTCAGAGGACTACTTCCTGTTTATAGAGACTTGTAAGACATGACCTGATGAGACCCAGCAGCCTTTACTCCTGATCTCCCTCCTCTTCTCGACCTCCATGTTGCTCTATTCACTAGAGATCCTCAGCATTAGCAGTTTTTAGCATCCTAAACCCTCATCTAGACCTTTGTTGGAGGCCTTTGTGTCTGCCTGAAACAACCGATAAGCTGTGAGAACAGTTGATGGTTATAAATGTTACATTTAAAGAAACTTTCTGAACCCAAACTTCCTCAGAATCACTTCCTGAAGCCCGTCAGATTTCAACTCTGTCTTCCTGCTGAGTTAAAAAGCTGAACAGCGTGTTACATACTCCTTGTCATCACTTAAATAATAATTCATGTTCTGCTCTGTTTACTCGGGCCTGAATCTCCACGTCAGCCTCTCTTAACTCTTCTGCTAATGCACTCTGCTTAATGCATCCAGAGGCTGAATTAGAATAATTACCATTTCTGAAGTGCCGTTTATATCTGCATGGGTGTGTGTGTGTGTGTGTGTGTGTGTGCTGCAGTGGTGACATAATGGTCCTCCTGGAAACCTGGCGATGTCGAACAGCAGCCTGCTTCCTAGTGGATACTGAAGAAACGAGCAGCAGCCGACTGACTGGATTTTTACACAGCAGGGAGCTAGATCTCCTTCCTGTCATCCTTCATTGATTTTGCAATCTAGCAGCGTCCAAGCTGAACCGTACAAGCTATACGCCTCAGTCTGCTCCTGATAGCCAATCTCTATTACCCACCTAGCTCAAGGCCCCGGCTCGATGGGGCTTACCCTCTCAGGGGATCCGGGAGCTCCGACTGGTGGATCAGAGCAATGATGGATTTATGAGCTGTTCGGAGTAAAGATCATCTTCTCTCCTCCACTTTTATTATCCCATCAGATCTGACGTGGGAGCAATAATACATGACGGCCTGTCCCATTTTAGAGATCTAGCTGTGAACATGAGTGATGATTTCAAATTCTCGTGTCTAATCAGCGTGAAATTGCTTCAGTAAATATGTCTGAGCTCCCAGCTCCCGGTCTTCCTCCTGCCTCTCACTTGGATCGGAGCTGGGAGTAATAAGCTTGTAGTTGTCACAGTTTTTAAGACCCGTGTAGGCTTCACGGTGCATAATTAGCTTTTAATGCACAGAGGCAGCTAGAAGGGAGGGAAACGGAGGGAGATGTGGAATGAAAGGAGCCTTACTGTGTGGCCGGAGTAATTCATGCTTTTGTTCTCTAATTAAATGACCTCAGTAGGGAGCCCTGAGCCCAGCTTTTATGTATGTGTGTGTGGTGCCCTTTGATATGGCGGTTTGTGCCAAGTGTGTTCAGTCTCACAATGAATAGGGCGCTTACTACAAAGCCTAAGAAGCCCTCTCCGTGCCGGCTTCGCCTCCTTGTTAATTGTTGTTGGAGATTTGGCTCAAAACACCGTGACTTCAACAAGGCTTTCAGGGCCTCTTTCACACAGTCGGTAAACGGTAGTCAGGGATACGCTGTCCTCACCTCCACATAACAAAACGACTCAAAAGATTTTCTTTACTAAATCTTACATTTGTGTTTTATTTTTCTAAAACAAAGAAACACAACAGCAGCTCACAGGTTGTGTTCTGCTTCAGCCTGAAGGTTGAGGCACTTCCTGCTGTGTTTGCTCCACCCCTCCAAACACAAACTGAACTATTGGTGAGAAAAATGCATTTGTTTTAAAACTCTTTCCAAACCTTTAGATCTTTACAAGCCCAGTTTTTGTTGCCTCTATTTAGAAATGATAACGTACCTTGTCAACCGTTACAGTGATGTGAAAAGGTTCTAACCTCCACACAGATCTCTGCTCTGTTATTTGGCTTTAAGTCACTTAAATGTTCGGATCATCAGAAAAACGAATGTCCTGTTTAAGGTCAAAGGTCAGACATTGTCCTTCAGGATTTCCTTGTAGTCAGCAGAATTCATGGTTCCATCAGTTCCAGCCAGTGGTCCAGGTCCTGAAGACCAGACCATCACACTACCACCACCATGTCTGACTGTTAGGATGAAACACAGAGTTAGATTGACTCCAGGAGGAACGGGACACACACCTTCAGGAGGAACGGGACACACACCTTCAGGAGGAACTGGACACACACCTTCAGGAGGAACGGGACACACACCTTCAGGAGGAACTGGACACACACCTTCAGGAGGAACAGGACACACACCTTCAGATGGAACGGGACACACACCTTCAGATGGAACGGGACACACACCTTCAGATGGAACGGGACACACACCTTCAGATGGAACGGGACACACACCTTCAGATGGAACGGGACACACACCTTCAGGAGGAACGGGACACACACCTTCAGGAGAAACGGAACACACACCTTCAGATGGAACGAGACACACACCTTCAGATGGAACGGGACACACACCTTCTGATGGAACGGGACACACACCTTCAGGTGGAACGGGACACACACCTTCAGGAGGAACGGGACACACACCTTCAGGTGGAACGGGACACACACCTTCAGATGGAACGGGACACACACCTTCAGATGGAACGGGACACACACCTTCAGATGGAACGGGACACACACCTTCAGGAGGAACGGGACACACACCTTCAGGAGGAACGGGACACACACCTTCTGATGGAACGGGACACACACCTTCAGATGGAACAGGACACACACCTTCAGGTGGAACGGGACACACACCTTCTGATGGAACAGGACACACACCTTCAGATGGAACGGGACACACACCTTCAGATGGAACGAGACACACACCTTCAGATGGAACAGGACACACACCTTCTGATGGAACGGGACACACACCTTTCAGAAGGAACGGGACACACACCTTCAGATGGAACGGGACACACACCTTCTGATGGAACGGGACACACACCTTCAGGTGGAACGGGACACACACCTTCAGGAGGAACGGGACACACACCTTCAGATGGAACGGGACACACACCTTCAGATGGAACAGGACACACACCTTCAGATGGAACGGGACACACACCTTCAGATGGAACGGGACACACACCTTCAGATGGAACGGGACACACACCTTCAGATGGAACGGGACACACACCTTCAGATGGAACGGGACACACACCTTCAGATGGAACGGGACACACACCTTCCAGGACGTTCAGCTTTTGTCTTTTTTTGCAATATCCTGAAAGAAAAATGTCATGAGGGATCTATGTTTGGGGACACTCTTTGTTGCGACACCAACGTGTGCGTTGCTAATTAGCTTCCCCAATAGAACTGATGGGTTCATGTGCTCACTGATGTTGTTTTAAATAAAGAACCGTTTTTTTTCAGCCAGTAACTTGGTGTCATTGAATATTGCCTCCCGGCCTCAAACGTCACACTAATATAAAAAATGAACGGTTCTTTACAAGGACTCGGTTCTTCTCGTTCACAGTGAAGTTCAAAAGATTTGACTCATTCTTGAACGTCACATCACTAGTACTTTACCGAACCAAACATCAGTACTACTGCTGCATAAAAACAACTACTACTACTACTAATACTACTACTACTACTAATCATAATAATATTACCACAGCACAAGTAAGTTGACTCCATCTACTTCATAGTTAGCTCCAGTTAGCTGCTGGTGTCTCCGCTGCAGCTCAACTGAAAGTTGATCATGCTAAAATAAATATCATTGGTTTCATAGTATCGGAGTACTTTTACGGTTACGAATATGAGTACATGACCTTAGTATCTGACTGATACTGGTATCGGTGCATCCCTAGAGATAATTTCATGAGTAAAGGAATTGTTTTCCAGAGTAGTGTAGACGAGGCCTGAGGAACTCTACTAGTTCTGCTTCCTTCTTCCTATTCAAATCAATCCTCATAGGTTCATTTTGTGTTTGGCAGTCAGAACTACCTTATGTGATGAACTTTATATAAGTAGCAGCATCTATTATGTTTCTTGATTAGAAATCAGTCCCAGTGAAAACTGTCTACGTCTGTTTATTCTAAAGCAGCAGGGAAATAATGGCTGCTTTAGTCGTCGTTTTATTTTAAATAGAAAAAAATCAAATAAAGTCTGTTGATCTGTATTGTTTTGAAGTGGATGCTGAAAAGTGAAAGATTCAGACTCAAAATGTGACTAAAAGAAGGAAGAAAACTTCACTATGGTGATGACATTATACTTTTTATTTCAATTTTAATTAAATATTAACTGCAGTATTTTAACAGTGAAGATCAGTCACAGAGATAGAAGTGTGTGTGTGCGTGCGTGCGTGCGTGTGCATGTGTGTGTGTGTGTGTGTGTGTGTGTGTGTGTGTGTGTGTGTGCTTGTGTTAGATTGTGTATTTATCAAGTGGGTGAAATCTAAACGGTCAGGACTTTCACATCCACTAGTTCCAAAACCCTTTACTATAACTTGGTGAAAACGCTCTTGCGTCATCACACAGGTGTTCTGAATGTTTCCTGACTGTTCCAGCTTCATATCGTTATCCGTCTTTAGAACGATCACATTGATTCACTTCACGTCCTTCTCTGAATCTCTGTTTGACCATCATGGACTTTCTCACTTAAGGTAATCTTTTGTCATTTTGGAGGAATACACCCACCGGTGACTCGAAATGGGCAGAGTCTCTAGAAACAGGAAGTAGTCCTCTGACTGGAGCAATGATGGCTACTCAGATCGGGAGAGACACTGCTGCAGATCCCGTTTGTAACCACAGATCCACACGTTGTTTACAAACCTCAAAGAGGAAGAAAAATAACACAAAGGCGCGAGCTGCACAGAGATTATCTTCAAAAATCTTTACCAGGTTTAGCCTAGTAGCCAGTATGTGTGTTTATGGACGTAGGTGTCCTTGGGGCCGCTGTGTCATGTCCTTGCTCCGTTCAGCGGAGGCTTACAGCTGCTCTTTGTCATAAAGTAGTCCCGAGTGTTACTTTTTATTTTCACCTACAGTCAATCTGACAATTGAGGTCACTAGGCAGAATTAGTATCACTACTGAGTGATGTTTAAGGACTTTTTTCTCACAATGCTAGTTGTTACCATTCACTTACATTGTTTTCTGCTAAGCTAAAGCTAAAGGAGTACTGCTGGAGCAGGATAACGACTGGGCTGGTCCACACACAGTAGTCTGTTGGATAGCAGTCTGGACTTTGTGGTTCCGGTCACCCTCCAGGTGCTGCAGCTAGTTTGAGACGTTGCTCTGTCTTCCTCAACATGAAGTCTTTATCAGGACACAGCAGAGACCGTCAGGGAGAAGTCCAGGAACACGGGGCCGATTGACCACTTAGTCAGGTGACATCAAGCAGGACTAAATCCAGAACCATGTTTTGAGACATGACGTGAGAAAACATGACAAGAGAAGAAGAAGTGGCAGCTCTGAAACTATTTCAGCAGATGAACAGTTTCTGTAATGTCCTCCGTAAAAAGGAGGAGATTTAACCCAGAACCCGAGAGGTTCACCAGCCTCACTTCATCCATCTGATAACTCTCCATCTAGTCATTTTCCATGTATGGTTCAATGGTTTGTACTGAAAAAATGGTTTTAAGAGACCTTGAAGTAGAAAGTAAGCCCTTCAGACACCTGCTACTTTCTATCACTCATAAGGTGTCTGATATTTCTGACCTGTATTGTCAGGGGTTGTTGTGCAGCTCTATTTCTGCTCCTCTCCCTCTGTTCTCTCTCTACTTCATCAAAATAATCCTAGAAGGACATCTGAGCCTGGGTGATAAAGTTCTAGCATAGCTACGTTTACTGCAGTTGTTGTGGGCCGAGGCGGCCTTTAGATGGACTCGTGCATACAGTAAATACCTCCAGTCCAGTTGTTCTGCATGTTGACAGCCCCGACCCGTTAGAGCCACCTGGCACGGCTCCAGTCCGCCGCGTCCACAGCACCGGATGCAAACGTATGGAAGGGACCCGGCTCCGTCTGTAAGCTGATCCTGCTTTGATGAGTGATGCAGTAACAGCTGTGTGAGAGTGTGTGAAAGAGGGAGACTGAGGAAACACACAGTCATGGTACAAACACCACCCAGAGTCCAGCTCTGTAGTTCTACGTATCAGGATCTGGGTGCTCATTTATAAAACTTGCTTACCCAAAAAACCAGCCTGAAAGTTGCGTAAGTCACTTTTTACGCAAACTTTGGGATTTAGAAAAGAAAGCGTAATGGAAAAATGTGCGTAACTTTATGCAAACTTTGAACCTTGCGTAAGCACATGTTGGAGACGTGAAACCTGTCAGAGCAGCTGGTGAGATGAAAAATTGTGAATTTAAGACACAATTAAAGACTTGTAGAACCTCGCGTGCACACAGAACCAACAATCCCGTCTGAACAGAATAAAAATGAAAATCTGAATGAAAACATGTCGCATTTTAGAATAATATCACATTATATTCATACAGACGTCTTCAGATTATAGAGCAGCTGCACTTATTGGTGCATTAATTGTGATTTCTGAGACTTCTAAATCCTGCAGTGACACTTGTGCGTATGCACTGCGCTGCTCAGTCAGTAGGCAGACTCCAGATGGATGGAGGAGAGTTTTCAGAGATTTCTAGAAAATGACTGGATGATCGATCAGCTGATAGATTCTCTAGAGCATCCTATGGATCTATGTGCTGATTTGGGTCTAGTGTTGGATGATAGAACCATCGGAACCAGTAAAACCTGGTGTCACCAGCCGTTCTCGGGTTCTTTTCAACCAGCGATTTATCCAGCAGGTTGACTGTTTAATAGGATGAACAACATGACGTTTCTTCCCCTTTGGATTAATTTAAATGTTGTCATTAAATGTTTCTCTTAGGTCTTAGATCCTGAACGATCTCTCTGTCAGACTGACAGCAGCGCTGCAGCGAGACTGACTCTCGGAACACTTCCATGTTCTCGTAATCGTCAACATTTGATCACCTAATAAAACATTTTTCCGTCCCTCCACTTCACATCAAGCACCTCGAGTTTCAGCCTGTGTGAAATGACGTTTTCTAAACCTCTCTGTTGTCATGATTTACTGTTAAAAGCCAGAAACCCACCAGCGTATGCATTTGCATTTATTCACGAGGTACTTTGCATTGACCGTATATGGCAGAATGTGGGTGTGTAGGAGGAGGGTTCTGACCCAAAAACAGCTGAGCACAGTTCTAGGTATGGAAGCGATTTATAAAGCAGAACTGCGTGGATCTGTGTGTACGCAGAGTTTTATAAATCAGAAATGGAATTTGCATACGTGAAAATGTTTTGCTGAGCTTAAGTACGTTTTTAGTAAGAATTCTATGCAAAGTTTTATAAATGAGCACCCTGATCTTTATCAGGTTCTAAAATGATTTAAATCTAACCTCAAGTAAACAAACCCACCACCATCATGGTTGTTTTATGACCATGGTCAGCGTTCAGGCTGACAGACTCACTTTAGTTAGACTGTAGAGGAGTTTGATCTATAGAGTTCTGACAGCTGGATTCAGCAGTTTGTGCTGATAGGCTGTGTTTGGATTTGTCAGACGTGGTGCTATGCATCATGGGTAAACACCTCTACCTGAGTCTCATCTGTTTGTGAGCGTCCCAGAAGTCTCGTGGTTCATCCAGATGAAACCTTAGTGGAGCTGAACCTCTCTCTCTCGTTTTCCTTCCAAACAACCCGTACTGCTTCAGTCTAATTGTCCTGACATGAACTTTAACCTTTAACCTGCTTGTTGAGGCCCATCGAGTCTGAGATTCAGCACTCTGGGTTTTTGTCATTTCCCTAAGCGTTGACCTCTGACCTCAGGGTGACTTTTACTGGGATGTTCACTTCTGGGAAGGTTGGCAGCTGTCCTGAATGTTTTCCACTCATGAATAACCTTTCTGTGTGATGATAGACTCTAAAGAGTTTGGAAATGACCTTTGACCCTTTCCAGATTGATGGACAGCAACAGTAGCTTCTCTAAGGTCTTTCCTCCTGGAGTTAACACACGCCTGTATGCTCCGGAGCAGCAAACTGACTGAACACCAGATGATGATCAGATTATCAATACATGTTGTTGTTTTTTCACTTGAAGTTAGATTGAAATCATTTTAGAAACTGCAGCTTGGATCATTCTGATTACTTCTGATACATAAAACTAAAAGAGGGCGGACCCTTTTGTTTCTTTAACCTCGACTGTAAATGAGAACAAGACGTGAAGTCCTGACTGGTTAGGGTTGTTTGATGCCTGATGCCATCCTTTGAAAAACCAGTCGGTCCAGTCCAGACTGCAGCCATGTCCCAGTTTACAGGTACAGCTTTAAACGGATCTCCAGGAGCCCTCTGGCTCCTCCGTGCTCCCACGGGTATTAGGTGCTTCAAAGTTGCTGCCTTCCCTCTTCACACATCGCACACACACACACACACACACATCCTTCCTGCGGAGCACTCAAAGCTTTGTTAGCTCCCGTCAGTCTGAGGAGAATTCTGATAAAGAAACTCCGGAGGGCGTCAGAGGCCAGGCCTCCTTTTGTGTTGGATCTATTCAGTCCAGGGCCCTGAAGTCTGGATTCTCTGGAGTCACACAGTGTTCAGGGGGCAGTACCCCCTTAAAACCTCCACCCTCCTTATTTAAGGCTCATTGATGTCCTGTAAATGTCCAGTTAGCCATCAAATCTTTATAACCTTTAACTGTCTCAACCTTTCAACTCGTGTGCTTCATCTCTGGATCATCTGAAGAGAAATGCCCGTTTCAGTGAAATCGTTTTACATCGTCTGGATTTTTTCCATCTGACGGCACATTTATATGATCAGAATCAGCTCACAGACACTTCTCTCTGTGATTAAACAAGCAAAAAGTCAATCCATAGGACTGTCATTAGAGAAAAGGCTGATCGGCGAATAAAAGAAGTGGTGCTGCAGCGTGAAATGAGCCGCTGAAAAAATGATTAAGTCGTATTTCTGGGTGACATTATTCTTTCTTCTTGGTGCAAAGCGGGAAGAGTTTTAGCTTTCTGCTCGGCGACACAGACGATGGTCAAATGAAATGAAAATCCAGTTTTAATGAAGATTCACTTTCAGCCTCTGGCAGGACGGAGCGATGGCTGAGCAGCCAGAGCAGACTGAAGCCTCTGGTTTCTATGGTTTCATACTGGTAGGAGTATAACTGGGTCTCAACACAAAGGAAATACAACCTCATGACATGTTGGTGTCATTTTCTATTGAATAAAACCTAAAATGTAATAATACTATGTAGAAAAACTAAACCAGCTCCTGGACCAGAGCTTTTCTCATCAGCCTGTGATGGTCAGACTGTGATGAGGATGTTTATTTTTCTAAAGTTAGTTTGATTTCAGTAGATCATCTTAGACCCGCCACCTGGTTTTATGTGATCTACAGACTTTAATGCTCTACAGTACTGAAAAGTGTATTTGCTCCAAGTCTTTCATTAAACCTTAAAGGGACTCTAGGATTATTCATGTGTTACCTTGTTGTAGAAAGCTTTCTGAACAGCCTCTGTTTGGAGAAATAGAGTTTCTGTCATGAATGAGGATCCTAGAGCAGACAGAAGGAGTGAGAACGTTTGTTTAACGTGCACTGGCTCACTGATCCCGTTACTGAGTCCAACAGGTTCTAGAAGGGACGGCAGATGGTGAATAATCCAGAACTGAGTAGAGATGTTGTGACTCTTAAAGTTTCTGTTGGCTTACGGTAAAGCGGGGCTTCTGGAGCAGAGAGGGGGGTTGGTTTGGAGATGGATGAGGTGGCTAGAGGAGACTGTTGGAGGGCGGACAGGCAGACCTGGTCCTATGAGGAGAAAACGGCAGTTCTCTGGTGGCGAGGTGAATCGGAGCTGCAGAAGAACACAGGTGAACAGGAGATCAGCGGCGATCCAAACTAGCAGAGAGCTGAGAGACAAAATACCACAAGTTAGTAGTTCTAGACCAACTAGAACAGCCAGGTAGGTGGTTAAAGCACTGGCCTCAGAGAAGTCAGTCTCTTTACAGTAGAGTGGCTGATTGCAGGAGAGGAGGTCCAGCTGGAGCTGACACTGCCTGTCACACCAGGAAAAGAGGAGAGACACACCCACCTACACTAAACACTAAGGATACAACAGTTTCTGTCCTTCAGGACCGATGATCTAATGACCAACGTGAGTCTGTGGACATAACATGGCCTCAGTCTCCTAAATTATAGTGGTTTATGCATTGTACTTAGAAACCTTTATGCTGCTGTTAGTTTAGTAAGTAAGTAAATAAAGTTTATTTATATAGCACCTTTCACAGAAAAAATCACAAAGTGCTTCACAGAAAACAGAATCAAACATGATAAAACAAATAAAATTAATAAAACAAACAAAATATTACAAATCAAAATCATTAAACAACAACAAGAGAACACAAAATAGTTATTTAAAAGCAGTTTTAAATAATTGGGTCTTCAGCTGCTTTTTAAAGGAGTCCAGACTGTCTATACAGCGTCAAACTAAAGGAAGGTCATTCCAAAGTCGAGGTGCAACAGACTGGAAGGAGCGATCACCTCGACTTTTAAATCTGGTCCTTGGAACTGTTAGGAGATTCTGGTCTGTGGACCTGAGGACTCGGGTTGGAGCGTACGGCTTTATCAGTTCAGTAACATAAAGAGGAGCTTGACCATGTAGGGCCCTGAAAGTTAGAGTCAGGATTTTAAAATGAACTCTACATTTAACAGGTAACCAGTGCAGAGACCTCAGAATAGGAGTGATGTCATCTTTCCTGTTTGCTCCAGTGAGGAGCCTCGCTGCAGAGTTCTGGACCAGCTGAAGGCCATAAAGGGCTTTTTGGTTCAAACATGTGAAAAGTGTGTTACAGTCATCTAGACGGGAGGAGATCAAAGCATGAAGAACCATTTCCTGTTCAGGTTTTGCAGTTTAGCATTACTCTGTTAATCAGGTGGAAAACTGAGGAAGGTCTGACTGGATGTGACCCCTGGATGCACCAGAAAGGCTACTATGAGCTGCTGCTGGTGATGTAATGTCTGTAAATCACAGTGTTGATCTGTGTAAACAGTCTTGTAAAGTGAGACAGACAGCAGTGTTATTGTTTATAAAATTACGTCACATAATCCACTGTGATATTCAGCTGATTGAGGCTGTTTTAAAGGGATTTTTGGATCATTTTGAAGTGGCGCTCTATCAGTTACATCTACAATATGGATCAGACCCAAATGTGACATCATTCAAAGTGGGCGGAGTCTCTAGAGACAGGAAGTAACTCTCTGACTGGAGCAGTAGTCGGATCAGGAGAGACACTGCTGCAGATTGGTGACAAATTAGCAGATAATTTTCAGGTTTTGAAAAAAACTTTGTTCAAAAAAGTGACACCGATATGTTAGAACTGTATATTACCTGTTTGTAAGCCTCTACCATTTAGCATCTCTGCAGCAGTGTCTGTCCTGAATCCTGATCTGACTAGCCACATGTATTGCTCCTGTCAGAGGACTACTTCCTGTTTCTAGAGGCTCTGCCCTCTTTTCGTGATGTCACCAGTGTGTGTGGTCCTTACTCTAGATCAATAACTGATAAAACGCCACTTTAGAGCGACCCAAACGTCCCATTAAGACGACAGAACCTCTTTGGGCCTGCCTGAGCTCAGACTAGCTGTCAGTCTCACTGGTCTTCATGATAAATCTACCTAACTGCTAAGTGTGTAAACTCTGAACTCATCCTCCTCTGGTTTCCTGCCCCCCCTCAGAGAGAGCCATCGCCAGACACGAGGTGAGAGAGATCGAGCAGCGACACACACACGACGGCCAGCGGGAGCGAGAATCGGCGGCCGCTCAGTCGGACAGCGAGGACGACATGGTGATCATCTACAACCGCGTTCCCAAAACAGCCAGCACCTCTTTCACCAACATCGCCTACGACCTGTGTGGGAGGAACCACTACCATGTTCTGCACATCAACACCACCAAGAAC
Organism: Callopanchax toddi; assembly: GCA_006937965.1. NCBI lineage: Eukaryota > Metazoa > Chordata > Actinopteri > Cyprinodontiformes > Nothobranchiidae > Callopanchax > Callopanchax toddi. The sequence goes on from SSNR01000598.1 coordinate 104,033, forward strand.
AACCCCGTGATGTCCATCCAGGACCAGGTCAGAACCCTGAGGCCGGATCTCCTTCCTGCTGTCGGTTTAACCTCTCAGGAGGTTTCAGCTGCTGGACTGATGAGAGCTTTGGTTTGTTCAGGTCCGGTTTGTGAAGAACGTGACTGAATGGAGGGAGATGAAGCCAGCTTTTTACCACGGACACGTCTCCTTCCTGGATTTCACCAAGTAAAGAAAACATTTAACACATTTATGACGACATGCAGCAATGAATTCACCCTGATGTGGCTTTGATCAGTTATCTCCACCTTGTGGTTGTTTATGTTCAGAACCAGAACATTTCTCACCTCTGTGTGCTGTCATCTAGATTTAAAGACTCAAGTCCTGCTCTGATCCATCTCCCTGTCTCCAGGTTTGGAGTCAAGAGGAAGCCCATCTACATAAACGTGATTCGGGACCCCATTGAGAGGCTGGTTTCTTATTACTACTTTTTGCGTTTTGGGGACGACTACAGGCCAGGCCTGAGACGCAGGAAGCAAGGAGACAAGAAGGTAACAGGAGGCTGAACTCAGGGTTCTTACAGGTGTCAGATCCTAGAAAATGCTTTATATTTGAATTTTTAACACTTTTATAGGACAAGAGACAATATTTAATCAGTTGATTTACATTTTGATTTGTAACCTCAATCTGAAACTTTAAAAAAGTAAAAGATTAAAGTTTTAAAAAGTAAAATAACTGACAGCTTAGCACCACGCTACGTTAAATAGTATCAGTTCCATAGTATCGCAGTACTTTTATAAGTATGAGTACATGACCTTAGTATCTGACCAATATCTGATATCGGTATTGGTGCATCCCTAACAGTTAAAAAAGTAACAAGGTTATTTAAGGTCATTTAATTAATAAAGAAAGAATTTTTTTTTTAACAAACAAACAGAAGATTTAATTTTAAAAACAAGTCTCATGTCAAACGTTAATTCAAAAAGCTTAAAAGGACAATTTTCAGTATTTTTTATTTCAATTTTACTTTTTCTTGAATGTTAGTATTTTTTTAAACTTAGATTCTTTTTTCTTTATTTTAAAACTTTTTTGTAAAAGTGTCATGTTCAGGCTACAAAGACGTACAGAAGGTGTTCACATGTGGTCACTGAGCCTGTAAAGGCTTAATAAAGTGACTGAAACCAGAGAGCCACTAGTGGTCAGCTGACCTGAAACTACAAAGTCAGATTTTTGTATCATGGTCTGTGATTAATGCAAACAGACCTCCATGTGAAAGTTTTTACTTCCAGAATCCTCATTTTAAAATCAATCTGAATTTTTCAAACAAATTCACCAATGAATTAAAGTTCTTTAAGATGAATCCACTTCATATAAAATCTTTTTTTTTTTTGTTGTTGTGTAAAAGAAAGGGGCAGGTATTATAAGATTTTCTTCTTCCTGCTCCTTTTCAATCGTGGTTGTGTCGAAAGAAGTGTACTTTCTTTCTTTTTGTATCATTTTGTTTGGATGTGTGCACAGCCATGTGCGAAATAAAAAAAATAAATCAATCAAATCAAAATCAATCAAATATAAAATCTGTATCATCAGGTAACAACGGAACAAAAATCAGTGTCCAGAATCAGAATCAGTGCTTTTCTTCTTAAAGCTGAAGCTGATTAAAGCACACAGGAGATGAAGAAGTGAAATAATCGTTTTGAGTTTGTTTCTTTTGTTAGTGTGAATCTCGCTGGAAAATCTTAAGCTCATTTTGAAAGTGCATTAATTAGATTTTAGTGAAGGTGTTAGAACCCAGTGAATTATTCTGTTCTCAACATTAAATATTTTCTAATGAAACCTTAAATCAGTGAAGATCAGAAGCATTAATGTTTACAGTCCATCTCACCTGTTTTAGCTCAAAGTCTTCTTTTTTCTGTTTTAGTCCGAATCAGTCTTAAAGGCTCCTCTGTCCTCAGAGCAAGGATGTTCTTAGCCTATAGTTTAAATGATAACAGGAAGTGTCTGGTTGTGTTTCAGACGTTTGATGAATGTGTATCAGCTGGTGGTTCAGACTGTGCTCCTGAGAAGCTTTGGCTCCAGATTCCCTTCTTCTGTGGTCACTACTCTGAGTGTTGGTGAGTGTTCAAATGTTCTCCTACTTTGAGACCAAACTTTTCCTGTCCTTCTCTCCGGTCCGTCACTTCACTGTTTTGTCCTCTACATTCATAACTCATCTCACCTCATCAGTCTTCCTGTTTCTGTGTCTGTATCCATCTCACCTCTTTAGTTTGTGTCGACCTGGATCATTCTTCCCTCCTCTCTTTCCTAAGACGTGTTTCCTCCTCCAAACTCCAGAACAGCAACCTGGAATAAAAAGTAAACTTTCCACAATAACAGAAGGTACGTGTGTGTTCTGTAGGAATGTGGGCAGCCAGTGGGCTCTGGAGCAGGCCAAGTACAACCTGGTGAATGAGTACCTGCTGGTCGGAGTAACCGAGGAGCTGGAGGACTTCATCATGATGCTGGAGGCGGCGCTGCCACGCTTCTTCAGAGGAGCCACAGAGCTGTATAAAACAGGTACTGTGTCAGACCTCCTCCTGGATCCCTGGAACCATCAACAGTGCTGTGCAAAGGTTTTAAACCACTGCTCATTTATTTAGACTTTGTTACCGAGCAGCAGGACATTTGTGTCTTCATCAGTAGTTGTTCCTCCTGTCTGGAAACTGGACTGAAGATGAGTGACTGTCCAGAAAAAAATCATTTATAAATGAAGGAGGAATACTGGTTTAAACTATTTAAAACCATTTTATGAGACAAATTCATTCATTTAGTAATTAAATCAAATTTAAAGTACTTGTAAACAGAAGCATCAGTGATCGGGGGGTTTGGGGTCAACAGAAGTAGAATTTGTATATTTGATGTTTTTATTAAGCAGGTGTATTTCTAAAAAAGATGGTAAGAGTCTGGAAGTCCTCCTGTCTGAGGTAAAGCTCTGGTCTTTTCATAAATGTGTTTCATATTATTACACTTATTATTTCTAAAGTCCTATGAATTAAAACCATAATGAACCTATGAGGATGAAATCATGGACAAGTCTTAATGGGATGTTTGAGCCATTCTGATATGGGTTCTATCAGATATTTATCTACAGTAAGGACGTCACTCAAAGTGGGCGGAGTCTCTAGAAACAGGAAGTCGTCCTCTGACTGGAGCAATGCTCATGGCTAGAAAGATCAGGAGAGACACTGCTGCAGATCAGTGACAAATTAGCAGCTAAATTTCAGGTAATTAAAATATCTCTTTATATAAAAATCCTACTGATGCATTAGAACTCTATATTACCTGTTTGTAAACCTCTACGTTGTTTTCTTAGACTGTTCATTGTGTTGTTTTAACTAAACAACGTCTGAATTACAATGTTGCTGCGTGTGCTGCTGCATCAGCATAAACACCATTAAATAAACAAACTGTCTGTCCTTCCTGGAGATAAATGACTGATAGAGCACCGCTTCAAAATGACTGAAATATGCTTTTATGTCCAAAAATAACACAAAACACCTAACTGTAGGGATGTGACGTTCAAGAACGAGTCAAGTCTTTTGACCGGCTCTTCACTGTGAACGAGGAGAACCGAGTCCTTGTAAAGAACCGTTCATTTGTTTGTTATAACTGTAACGTTTGAGGCTGGGAGGCGATATTCAATGACACTAAGTTGCTGGCTGAAACAGAACGGCTCTATTTAAACAACATCAGCGAGCATAGCAACATGAAACCATCAGTTCTATTGGGGAAGCTAATTATTGACGCACACCTAGGTGTCGCAAAAAAGAGTGTCCCCAAGCATAGTTCCACATGACAGTTCACTTTCAAAATATTGCAAAAGAAAACCATAAAAGGGCCAGTTTTTTGAACGGCTCTTTGAGGTGAATGGCTCCCTTCAAAGAGCCATAAATCCCATCACTTCTTTACTGTACTACTGTATTAAGATTAAAGAAACTCATATTAGAGATCACCTGAAGACCTTTGAAAGCTGTAGGAAGAATGTTTTAGCATAAAAATGAGTCTTGTCTACGGAAGAAAATAAAGTCACTCTATGGAAGTTTAACAGGAAACATAAGGTTTGAACTCAACCATTAATCCTGATTTAGCTCATCAGCAGTTTCTAAATCAAAGTCATTTTATTGATCGTCTTATAAAAACAAGGAATTTTGTGGTGATTGCTGTAATATGAAGTGTTTCAGTCTGTCAAATAAAAATCAGAGGGAATAGATTGAAGGTCATATTAGAGTTTTGAATCATCTGATGAGTAGAGTCCATCTGTGTCAGCCTCAGGCTGGACGCAGACCTGAGGTTAGACAATCTGTTGTTTTCCTAAACTGGCATCAGATGGGAGATGGGATAGGATAGAACAAACATCTCCAACATGATCATAACCTAGAACATATCTAGAACAGTCAATGTGCAGAGACGACGGAGGGGTGAAAGGTCATGCTCTAACAGAGCAGTGTGGTTTATACATGTGTGAAAGAGTTTACCCTCTTCCTGGTTTCCTATTTTTATTATATGTTTGTCTCACTTAAATGTTTCAGGTTATCAAACAAATTTAACAATAACACCAGTAAACAGAATGCTGTTTCTAATGAAGGTGTTTATTATTAACCTACTGTGGCGTATCACTAGCCTAGTGAACGAGACCGTCAGTTCTGCTCTGCAGACTTTGGTCTAGACACACTTCATTGGAACCTCAGCAGCCCACTGATTGGTCCGGTCAGTCTCGTACTGGGCCAATCACAATGCTCTAACGATTTGGTGGGCGGGATTAGCCGATGACGGCAGAGCTTTGGCTCTGAATGTAAACAACATGGCGGCAGCTCAGGAACCGTGTTCGTTTGAAACGGCTTTGTCATCAACTTTAAACGATTTAGATTTGGGCTTTTCTCTAAGACGTGAACAGACAGAGGAACTTAAGTCTTTTATTTTGAAAGAGGATTTATTGGCTGCTTTGCCAACGGATACGGTAAAAGTTTAATCTTCCAGCTGGTTCCAGTTGTTGCTAAATGGCTCTGATTGGTCCTAGCGCTATCCAATAGCGTGTGAAGACAGTTTGATTGACAACCGCAGATCCCGCCCTATGAATGAGTCATTTCAGTGGATCATAGCCAGACTATATATCCACATATATAGCCTGGTTTACCAGGCTAGCGTATCACACCATTGGAAACCTGTTCTCAATCAACTTATCACTCACTCACACAGCCCCTAGCTGACAAAGTGGAGTAGACCAAAAGATCCTCAAACGCCAGACATCATGCTGGCGATGAAAGGAAATACAGGAACAAATGCAAACAAAGTACCGTATTGTCCTGGTTTTTTCACTGAAAACAATTTGAAAATGTGGGGTCGTCTTATTATCGTGGTCTAGTTGTTTGGGGTCATTACACAACCACACCAGCAGAGGGCGCCTGCGTTTTGTCAAATGCAAAGCCAACACTGACCGGAGCAGACTGGATTAAAAGTGGCGAGTTACAATGCAAATGTTCAGATAATGGTGGTCAATGCAGCAGAGGCGTCAAACAGCTGTCAGGCAGCCAGGAAATGTGGAGTTATGGAGTGAAATGTGTGAAGATGGGACTATGGGAGGAGACGGGACGACTGTGTGAGCACAGCTGATCAAAAGGTGATGAAAGGAGTTGGTTGTCGATTTCAGGAAGAAGCCCACCACTCCCACCCCTGTCTCCATCAGAGGAGCAGATGTTGAAATGGTTGACAACTACAAGTACCTGGAGTTTACATCAACTGTAAAGTGGACTGGTCCAAGAACACTGAGGCGGTTTACAAGAAAGGGCAGAGTCGGCTCTACCTACTGAGGAGGCTGAGATCTTTTAATGTCTGTAGGAAAATGCTGACTATGTTTTACCACGCGGTGGTGGAGAGTGTGGTGTTCTTTGCAGCTGTGTGCTGGGGCAGTGGGGTGAGGACATCTGATGCCATCAGGCTGAACAAGCAGATTAAAAAGGCTGGTTCGGTCCTGGGGATCAGACTGGAGAACCTGGTGGAGGGATCAGACTGGAGAATGCTATACTCAGCATTAAGGACAACCCCTCTCATCCCATGATGACTCCATGATGAGCTATCAGAGCTCACACAGCAACAGACTGATTGTCCCAGAAACAGGATAATACCTATTGGCCAGAATTTGTTCTGTTTTTACCTGATGTTTTGTTTTGCTTCTTTTTGATGCTTCTACTGTTTTTACTGTTGCAGTGAGCATGTTCATGACAAAACTATTTCCTTCGGCACAATAAAGTTCTTCTTATCTTATCAGAGGACTCTGAGTAAAAGTCTGATGCAGACTTTTGATTTGACATGTTCACAGCAAAGTTCTGACAGTTTGGTATTGTTTTGCTCAGTTTTTGCATCTCTAGTGTCTTTCCTAACAGAACCCCACACACACTACATTACATGCATTACAGATCTTTGTGATTTAATTAATAGGCAAATATTAAAGGTCTGTAATTAAGGTGTTATTTCAATTACTTACTCAAAATTTCAATAAAAATAGTTTCTTGTAAAAGTGAATTTAGGTTTTTTTTCTGAATATTAGTCTTGGAAAGGGGGTTGTCCTTTATTTGAGTCAATTCGGTAATAAAGATCTCTGCCTGGAATAGTGTGTAATAGTAACGCCACATTCAGAAAAGGAACATCATACAGTAAAACGTGGTGGTGCCTTTCTGCGTCTGCCAGAACATCCTGAAGGAGAACATCTGATCCTCAAGCTGAAGCTCACTTGGGTTCTGCAGCAGGACGATGATCCAGAACACTCCAGCTGGTCCACCTCTGGCCCCAGAAAAACTAAATGAAGACCTTAGACCTGAATCTGATTGAGATGTGACAGGACCTTAACGATGCTTTAATGGCTTGATGCTAGAAAACCCTCAAAAGTGGCTAAATTACTATAATGCTACAAAGATGAGTGAAGCCAGAAATTCTCCACAACCTGTAAAAGACTCATTACCAGTTATCAGAAACGCTTGATAGCAGGTGTTGCTGCTGAGGATGACTCAACCAGTTATTAGGATTCACTCAGGACCATGGAGGTTTGGAGGTTTTATCCAAAAATATTTTTATTCCCAGAGGGAAATTATATATTTAAGTAACGTATTTAGGTTTTTTCATAAATTCATTGTAGCTGTTCTAGCTGTGGAGAGGAAGGATCTCCTGTAGTGGTCTGTGATGGACAGGAAGGATCTCCTGTAGTGGTCTGTGATGGACTGAAGGATCTCCTGTAGTGGTCTGTGATGGACTGGAAGGATCTCCTGTAGTGGTCTGTGATGGACTGAAGGATCTCCTGTAGTGGTCTGTGATGGACAGGAAGGATCTCCTGTAGTGGTCTGTGATGGACAGGAAGGATCTCCTGTAGTGGTCTGTGATGGACTGAAGGATCTCCTGTAGTGGTCAGTGATGGACTGAAGGATCTCCTGTAGTGGTCAGTGATGGACTGGAAGGATCTCCTGTAGTGGTCAGTGATGGACTGGAAGGATCTCCTGTAGTGGTCAGTGATGGACTGGAAGGATCTCCTGTAGTGGTCTGTGATGGACTGAAGGATCTCCTGTAGTGGTCAGTGATGGACTGGAAGGATCTCCTGTAGTGGTCTGTGATGGACTGAAGGATCTCCTGTAGTGGTCTGTGATGGACTGAAGGATCTCCTGTAGTGGTCTGTGATGGACTGAAGGATCTCCTGTAGTGGTCTGTGATGGACAGGAAGGATCTCCTGTGTTGCAGCAGATCTGAAGGAGCCTCTGACTGAAGACACTCTGTTGTTGAATGAAGATCTCAGTTCAGTATCTGGTCTGCAGACATAAGTGACCAAAAGGTGGAAAAATTGCAATCCTCCCAGCAGTACAGCATTTAAACTACACTGGGGAAAAATGACTGAAAAAATACAAATCGATGCCTTCAATCTGAAAAACAAGAACATTTAAAAAAAAAAACTAAAATGACTTGTAGCAAAACTGAGCTACTGAAGCAAGCTGCCACCCTGTGGTGTGCTCAATGGAAACAGCATTTTGTATTTCCTGTTTACTTGTCTGATGGTCTGAAACATTTAGGTGACAAACATACATAACATAGGAACTCAGGACAGGGTAAACACTTTGTCACATCACTGTAGATTTCACTTATTTGGAAACCATTGTGCTCTGTATCTACTGAGGCATTTACTCTGCACTACTTAACATAATTCTGTGTGTGAGTGTGTGTGCGTGCGTTGTGGTTACATGTTAGCAGGTTTAATTGCTCATCTGAGAATTGATCTGTGGTCAGTTTGCAGCCGTGCCTCTTGCCAGTGCCATTGAGGGTTGTTTACATAAATACAGCCAGAGGACATGATGCAGAGACTCAGTGAGACGGGATTAAGATGGTCTCTGAGTGATGCTCAGTTTTAGCAGCTCAAGAACCTCAGGTTAGCTTCAGCTATCATCAGATAAATCATCATCTAAAACAGGTTTTCAGCATAGCATCTTTTTAAAGTTTATACAAGCTGACAGATTATAGCATGAGAATATAAACCTCTTATTTTACTGATGTATTTGTGATTTAACCAACATATCAGATACAAACACTGAACCTGATTTGATTTGGGACTTCAGTTACAGAAAGAAAATCTCATATTGGGATGTTATGTGTTCACAGAAAACCAACATTTATCCTCTTTTCTCACAGGCAAGAAATCCCACCTACGGAAGACCAGTGAAAAGAAGCCGCCCACTAAGGAGTCCATCGCCAAGCTGCAGCAGTCGGCCATCTGGAAGATGGAGAATGAGTTCTATGAGTTTGCTCTGGAGCAGTTCCAGTTTGTCAGGGCGCACGCTGTCAGAGAAAAGGACGGGGAGCTCTACCTGCTGGCGCAAAATTTCTTCTACGAAAAAATCTACCCCAAAAACTAAAAAGGCACGTTTCTGTGGAATAGTTTCAGAGGAACGCTGAGCTTTGGGTTCATCCGTTGCTGTACAGTGTGAGGGGAAGAGGAGGAAGGCAGAGTGATGTGAGACTTCCTGCTGGTGATGCGCTGACTGGGAGAACATAGCGTGGAGCCTCAGAATAACTGGACTCGAACACCAACAGTTGTTCATCAGAGCTGCACCAGTCAGCTGCTTGAGGAGTTCGCCTCCCTGGTCAAAGGTCATCTGCACTGAGGGACCCTGCTGGCACAAAGGACACCAGACAACTGTTGATCAGGTGTGAAATTTGCTGGAAAAATTTTTTAAAAAAGTTCCATGGGCTTTGTACTGTTTGTGTTTGGTTGTATTTTATCTCTTTAATATGATTGTTGTTCATATGTAAAAACTAACCTTTTTTATGGTGAAACGACACCCCCATGCCTCACTCGTGCTACTAACTTTAAGACACTTGAAGTGTAAGAAGCTGGCTACTTTGTTTTATTACTGGACTTGAATAAAAGCATTCACTCTTTTCTGAATTTAAACTCTGTGATTATTGTTTTGAGGCGAGTGTGTGTGTGTGTGTGTGTGTGTGTGTGTGTGTGTGTGTGTGTGTGTGTGTGTGTGTGTGTGTGTGTGTGTGTGTGTGTGTGTGTGTGTTTTATACTGTATTTAATGCGTGATTCTTGTAAATAAAGGCTGCTTTTACACCTGAGCTGTGATTAAAGAGCGCAGGAGGAAGACTCTGATGATGCTTCTGTAAACATTTTATTTCCAGGCCAACAGGTTATATCCTATCAGTAACACTGACTCATCTTTAGTTTCAACATTTCTATTTTCTACTTTTGTGATATATATTTTTTTAACTGTATGTCTACTGAAGTACAGTTACCATTACAATTTCTACTTTGCATTTTTTTCACACTTTAACTAGAAATCAATGTCAGTTTAATACCTGTTGCATAATAAACACACACTACCAGTACTACTTACTTTAGCAGGTATATTTTTTAGCAAAATACTGGAAGCAAAACACTAGCACAACCTATGTAATTACATTTTTACTCAAAATCTTGACTATAAAACAATAACTAAAAACAAATAGAAATGCTTATTGATAAATGTGTTACCAAGACAACTAAGATAACTAGTGATGAGTTCTATTACAGAACTGCATGTGATGGTCATTTATTGTTTTAAGAAGTTTTCTTCATTCTTCAGATTGAAGGTATAGATTTTTGGGAGTTTTTTTTTTTTTTTTTTTTTGGTAAATGCTGTGCTGCTTGGAAACTTTTTACTGTTATTTTTCTACTTTGGCCATTTGTTATTATGATGTGTAACCATAACAGGAAACAGGCTCTGTTAAGGTGCATAAAATAAAGAACATGGTGGACAACCCTAAGCATCCTCTTCACAAGACAATCATTCAACATCAGTGTCTTCAGTCAGAGGATCTTGAGATCTGCTCCAACATAGCAGATCCTTCCTGTCCACAGATGGAAACATCTGTAATGAATCTTTGAGAAAACCTAAAAGAGTTGCTGAAAAATCCAATCAATCTTAAGAAAGTATTTTTGATTTGATTTGATAATTAGCACCGTAGCAGTTCCACTTCTGTATCCTAACCTATCTAACCACAGTATTTTATTTTGTAATCCATAGTCTCAGTCTGTATCAACTGTAAACACAAAGAATATGGTTTTATGGGATATTTTGTTACAAACTAACTAGCATCATAGACTACAAGCTAGTAATCTAGCTTTGATGCTAAAACAACTATGGCATTTATTGGGTTCCCAAAGTCAAGCATGTGCATTCTGCGCGTTGTTTAGTACGCGTGCGCAGAGTGTTGCCAGATGTACGATAATTATAGTATTTGTAGGATAATTTAGCACTCTGTACGATCAATAATTACATAAATACGATCATTTGAGCCCTTTGTGGTATGGAATTTGTGTAAGAGATGCTTGTTTTAATCATTGTGTTAGATTATTTAAAGCTAAAACTACTTTAAAGGTTAGAATTTTGCACAGTGTTTGATATACTGATATTAAAACCTGGGTTAAGGCTGTAACTTAGTAGTGTACGATCATTTTGCTGCAATCTGGCAACACTGCGCATGCTCGACTTTAGGAACTGAATAATCACTAAACAACGTTAGCTTAAAATGGTCTGCTACTCATATCTTAAACTGCAACAGGCTGATTGATGAAAGAACTGGCTCTATTGAAAAGTGTTTTGGAAGATTTTATTACCAAAACAAGTAGCATCAGAATCTGAACTACTAGCTAGAAGTTTAGCTTTGATAGTTAGCTTAGCATAAAATGGATTCATCTTTGTTTTGTACATTTACTAACAGTGAGGACCAGCTTTTGCTCAACAGGAAACATTGATAAAAGTTTATTTGGAGATTTTGCAAACTAGACTTAAAGCTGAACCTTTAGCTAGTGGTCTAGTTTTAAAGCTAAACTAATTAGCTTAGCAATACACAGTTTAGTTCTTGTAACCTAATCTGGTGTATTTACCATTGTGGTCACAGTGGAGGCTAAATCTTTTATTTTTTCCAAAATGTTGGGTTTTATTGGTTGTTATGGAAGCTCATTTCTGCCATTTTGAAAAATATTTTGTTATTCTTATATCATAGATACTAAATGAAAAGTATGACTTAACATCTCATAATTATGAATTAGTTTTACAGAAAATATTTTTATTATTTGCTATCTCATAATTATAACTTAGTATGAGTTACTAAATGGAAGCCCATTTCCTTCATTTTGAAAAATATTTTTGATTATCTCATAATTATGATAAACTAAGTCAAAATTATGATAAACTATCTCATTATGAGATAGTAAACAATTTTAAAAGTATTTTGTAAAACTAAGTCATAATTATGAGATAATACTCAAAAAATATATTTCGAAATTAAGGAAATGGTTTCCATAGGTTGAAGTTTCTGCACAGGTTTCTTTACATTTAATAAATCAGACAACAGATTTTTCCCTCTGATTTTATCTCTGTCGTGGAGGACAAAAGAGACATCATCTGACTACATTCTGTGGTTTACCACTTAGCTTTGTGTGCCTTCTCTTCAGTTAACTTTGTCCAGTGGAATTAAAGACCTAGCTTCATGTCTTCTTTCAACTGTAAACTGGCAAAAAATATACAAAATATTTTAACTTTTTTAAGATTTGTTTGTGTTTTTATTAATTGATTTTAAATGTGTACAGTTTCTACAGCAGAGCAGAACAGAAGGATGGCACATTTTACAAGTTGAATAAGGCCCAGCACAGAGACGGCCTGTGTCCTGAAGAGGGAGATAAAGAGCTGGGAGCTTAATTCCAGTGTGTGTGTGTGTGTGTGTGTGTGTGTGTGTGTGTGTGCAAGCTTATCATTTGCACATGACTTCCAGGACTGATTGCTGCAAGATAAACACGTCTGTGTGCCACTCAGTTATTTTGGTTTTATAAAACATGTTTGGTTTCCAACGTCTTATAGTGAAGAGGATGATGCCAGAACACACACTCAGCACCTTGTTGTTGTAATTAGAGAGATCGTGTAGCTGAACATTATAAGTGGGAGGCACTAAAATAGACACATGGTTACTTGAGGAGAGTCACCACAGGCCAGGGAAAGTTCATAGGAGGCAGAATAACTCAGATAATCCCCGGACAGGGATCATCAGCTACTGGACTCATCCTCGGTAATCTCAGGTCTCTCTCAAGTTAGAGCTTCCTGGTTTTGGCCTTCTGACCCAGATAAACAAGGAGAGTGGCCTCTTTCACCACCTCTCCCCTCCTCCATGCTCAAAGCTTAAATTACAGGTTGCATTTTAGTGTGAAGTTTGGGGCTGAGCATCGCTGTGAAGCTGAAACTTGGAGAACATAAAGAATCCGTGTAGACACACTGAAGACTGTGTGGGCTGCTATTGAGTTCTTAACTTGTTTAATTTGGAGTTTGTATTCCTTTTTAGATTACAGCAAACATGTTTCCTTTTTTTCCACTGTACCAAATTGTGAGATGAGATTCTACAAACCTGATGTTGTAAAGTGTTTTTGCTGAGGGACCACACATCAACCCAAACAAACACAATTCATTAAAAGAAAAACAGATCTATTACTTCTGTAAAAGGTCTCCAGACTACAACCTAAAGGGAGTAACGTGACACCCAGAAGCCACTGCTCAGAGCCTCTATTTCAGTCTGGCCTTTTCTTCCCTCTGACATATTTACATGACTTCGTTTGCTTGGCACAAACTCAAACAGCGTCTGTGGAATTTGACGAAGGTTCAATCCAGGCACACCTGTGTTTACAGTCAGGGTCCTACACCTGAAACCACCAGGTAAACTCCTGCCTGGAAACAGGTCACAATCCAGATTCAGATGTACTGTATGAGACTTTACTGCAGCATCTACACTAGTATTTACCAGGTTGGTGGAAGACAAGAATGGACGAAAAAAACTAACTAAAACAACAAAACCACAAAGTAACATTATAAAAATAAAACTTTTAATAAATTTATATTTTTTGAGGGTCTGTAACCATGACAACCAGCATCAAAGCCGGACCACTAGCTAGTGGTCTCGTTTTGATGCTAAAAAAAAATCAGCTGAAAAGAAATCACTGCTCAAAATAATTAAAGGAAGACTTTTTAATCCGTCTGAAGTCAGTTCAGTTTCAGAGGAGGTCGTTAATCAGCTGTTTGGTGTTAATGACATGAACAACAGGTCACAACCCCAAAACAGGATGGTTTTACAGCTGGAGGCTACAGACTGGTCATTCATCTTTTCTGACTGTTTTTCAGTGGTTTTCCATCTGACCGGGGTCAGTGTTACTGCTGGTAGCATGAGGAGATACCTGGACCCTACACAGGTCACACAGACAGTCCACCTCCACCAGGATGGAGCATCAAGATGTTCCATTACACTGTAAAAAATCATAGCCTCAAAAAGTTGTTTCAATCTATATTTATAATTTCACTCAAGTTGCCTAGTTAAGTTTTGCTTGTTAAACTTGCTTTTTTGTGTTTTGATCAGAAAAACTTAAATTTATTAGTTATTCTGACAAATTGTTACATTTTTCTCATTCAGTCAACTTAAATTTGCAAGTTATAGATTTTTTTTTAAATCTGTGAAATTTGGCAGGTTTGGAGGAGTAGGATTATTGGTGATACCATATAAGTAAAATATTTATATATATATATATAAATATAATATATATATATATTATATAATATATATTGTATGTATGTTCAACAAGGGACTGCATGGTGGCGCAGTTGGTTAGCACTGTTACCTCGCATCAAGGAGGTTGTGGGTTCGCGTCCCGGCACTGCAGCCTCTCTGCGTGGAGTTTGAATGTGTTCTCGTGTGTTCTCTCCAGGTACTCCGGTTTCCTCCCATAGACCAAAAACATGACTGTCTGGCTAATTGATTTAGTAATTTGTCCTTGTGTGAGTGGGTGTGTGGCTGATTGTTTGTCTCTGTGTGGCCCTGCAATGAACTGGCGACCCATCCAGGGTGTCCCCCACCTCTCACCCCCTGACCCCTGGAGATAGGCACCAGTTCCCCCACGACCCTCTGTGGAGGATGAAGAGGTTACAGAAAATGGACGGGGGGATGTTGAACAAGATAAACTGATTTTTTGATTTTTTTTTTTTAAATGGCTAAGTTAACAGGATTTGTTGTTTCAACTAACAATTTTAAGTTAAAACAATGTATGGTTATAATTTATGATATTTGTACAACTTGACATTTAGAGTTGAAAGAAAGTGTTTGTTTAAGTTGAATTGAATCAAAATTTTAAGGCAGCCGGTGAACTTTCGTTTCTAAGTTGAACTGACTTACTTTTTTTAACAGTGTACCAGAAGGGTTGATGTGTCTCCCAGAACAGTCTCCAGAGTATGGAGGAGATTCTGGGAGACAGACAGTTACTCTGGAGAGCTGGACAGGACCTGGATCTGCTCCTTTGTTAAACGAGGAACAAGATGAGTCCTACCAGAGCTCTACAGACTGACCTCCAGTGGACCAAGTCTCTGACCAAACCATTAAATCAGACTTTATGAGGGTGGCCTGAGGGTCCCACATCCTCTATGTGCTCACTGCCCTGTACTGTGGAGCTCTACTGCTCCACTCACCAGAACCAGCAGGTCCAGCTCTGAGCAGGTTCACTGTGAGCTGATGTGACAGACGTCTGGAGGGTCTGGAGAAGCTGTGGTGAACGTTCTGCTGCTGCATTCACCATGATGGGTTTGGTGGTGGGTCAGTGTTGGTCTGGGGAGGCAGATCCATGGAGGAACACACAGACCTGTACAGGATAAATGATGGACTGTCATCAGAGACATACAACAAGACATGCTGGCAGTTCCTCCCTATCACGAGGTGGACAAAAAGAATCCTGAAGGGTTCAGTTTTATCTGAGTCTCTAAAACTGATAAAGTTCCAAAGAATCCCCTCCAAAACAGATTAGGTCTCAAACAAAAGATGAAGGTGTGGCTGAGGTTGTAAGGTGAGGCATGGCATCTGTCACACTGGTCCAGGGGAGCCTGTGTGAAGTAAATAATATTAATATTATTTTATAAACTTCATCTGTTTTGGGGTACATGTTTGAGACTGGACTCCTGTCAGGGAGTAAAATCAGCACCTTCCATTCAAGAAAATGACTTGTTTTACAGTCATAACACACCCAGAACACCTATTATTAATAAAACATCAACAAATACAGTGAGGATCAAAACATAGCGCCTTATTTTGAAAGCACCTTTAAAAACAACAAATAGTGTTGACCAAAGTGCAACATACTTAGAACTAGATGAATAAAGACATCAACACAATAAAGGGTTTAAAAACAGAAGTATAAAACAACTAGAGGCACTTTAAACCGTTAAAGGACTGAGAATTAAAATGAATTTTTAAACAGGGTTTGAAATCTGCCTGTGATGGAGCCTGCCGAGGCAGAGCAAAAGCTCTCCATCTCCTCTAGATCTACAGCCAGGCAGCTCCTGGACCTGATAAAAGCATCTGATCTACCAAATGCAGTGGCTGTGATGAGAAAGATGGATGCAGCAGTTCAGAAAGACAGAACAGAGCTGTTAAAGAGGTACTATGCAGTTTTGCTTGTTTTGGCTCCCCCTGGTGTCCGTTTTAAACCACTGCCATAAAAACGTTAGCACCTTTGTTTCTGCTCAGAAACACCTAAATCTAACTGTTGAAATGTCTCCTCAGCCTTCATAGCTTCCTACATGAGCGGTTCATCACTCATTCAAACAAATCAGCTGTGTTCAAGCAGGGAGAGATGGGAAAAAGAAGGAATCATGAGCAAAAAACACTCAGGCGGTTAGCCTAACCCTCTCCAGATACGTGACTTTGTGAGACTTCAGGGCACCGGACCAGAGACTGAGAAGTTGCAATCGTGGTATTCTGGATCCAATCACCAGATGGGGCTAAGTGACTTTTCATTAACCTGTAAAGGGTCAAATTAGCACAGGCTGGCTCAAGGAAATGATTTTAAAATATGAAAAAGTTGCAAAGTATGCCTTTAAGAGATTTAGAAACAAATAAAAGAATCACAGTTGACTGATGGAGATCTGACAGATCCCAAGCAGAAGTGAAAAATCCAGCTGAGAAGCGATGAAAACATGATCACTGTTTCAAAGTTCCATTTTGACAGATCATGTTTTGATAATCTCCTTGAATGAAGGAAACGATTTCACCTCCGCACTGACCTGACCCTCCAGTTTCAGGCTAGGCTCCATCAGGACCACATCAGGGGTTGCTTTTTGAGGTTGATCCTAAAATAGCATCTTTTGACTTCTTCCTGTAAATATTCCTCTCAGACTTCAATCAGCTGAGGCATTAGGC
The DNA here is from genome assembly GCA_006937965.1 of Callopanchax toddi. Classification (NCBI taxonomy): domain Eukaryota; kingdom Metazoa; phylum Chordata; class Actinopteri; order Cyprinodontiformes; family Nothobranchiidae; genus Callopanchax; species Callopanchax toddi. The sequence goes on from SSNR01000598.1 coordinate 120,785, forward strand.
TCCGCCCACTCTGAGCCTAGTTCAGCTGGAGGTTTCTTCCTGTTCAGAGGGGGTTTTCCTTCCCACTATCGCCCTCCTATGTGGAGAGTTACATTGAGGTAAAGCCTCAATGCAATCTGCTGGTTCTTTATAACGGGACAATTTGACTAATTTTCATTAACAAATCTAATTTTACATTTACTGTAATCAGTTGTCCTGAATCTGGACCTGAAGTGATCTGGATCTGTCGTTTTTGTTTAACACTTTAGAAATTATTCTGTGAGAGAGAAGGGGCTATAATAATAAGTTTATAATTTCACAGGGTGCAGATGACACTATATGTGGTGTAATGATGACTGTGAAACGAGAGCGCAGGAAATATTCAAACACAAACAAGGATGAAGGTTTCTGTAATTGGTGTTTCTTTTATTTGTGTTGTTTCCTTGTTTTGTAATTACAAACTATTTAGAAACATAGGCAGAAACATGGAAGTGGGAGCAAAATAAAATGTGTTTTTAATGTCTTGATTTATTTTGTATGTTTTGGTGAAACATCTCCTTATTAAATACGGGTATGTAAATCGAATTGTGTGATTCTGATTTCTTACATTGCTTCGTCCCTAACTTGTTTTGTGTGTTTACAAGGGCTGCAGCTTAGTCGACTACTCAGTATTTTTCAACTAATCAATTAGTCATCAGTTATTTCAACCAGTCTGCATCCTTTGGTCCAGCTCCAGATCTAGGCTCCAGACCATGTCTGACCTCCTGCTCCAGTCTGACCAGCTCTCTGCAGATTTTCACAGTCATTTATTTTGATGACAGTGGATTTTGAAACTAACTAAATGTTAGTTAGAGGTTTACTATTTATTTACACAAAATATGGTGCAGCTGCACCTTTTTCCTAATGCTCCAAACACGTTATATCTGACTGAAGTGATGCTGATTTGACCATCAGACCTTGTAATACAGAACAAATGTCAACATTAGAAAGTGTCAACGTGATACTCTGACTTTACTCACTAAACGTACATATGGAGAGATGCTGCATCACTTATCAGGTCAGGGTCGAAGGGGCAGCAGCCCTAATGTTTACCACAATGTTAATGAATATTTGTTTTACTTTTAAGGCTGTTTGTGGTTTTTATCCCACTTATCAGACCTGTTTTTACCTTATGAACCCTCCAGGCCTGTTAAAGTCAAATGGCCCTGGTCTGTGGAACAGCCTCCTCAAGACTTTGAATTAAAACACAACTAAACAATTTGTTTTAACCACTTTTTTAAAATCATGGTTTATTATTTTATATGAATTTAAATGCAATAGTAACTCTTCATTTATAGCTGGACCAAAAGGCACTTCCCCTATCTGTAAGGCTCTCTCCTTCAGTAGCGGTTTTTTAAACTTAAATGGCTTGGCTTTTGGCTCTGTGGGTTAGATGTTGTTGATCTTTTACATGATTTTATTCTGTTTTTACATGTTGGTTTAATTGTCTTTGTTGAATTTATTTGTTTAAATTTGTTTCTGTGCAGCACTTTGGTAGCATGCCTCATGCCTGTAAGGGGCTATATAAATAAAGGTGATGATGATGATTTATTTTAAACATTTGCATTATTGTATAACACTTTAAAAAATAATTGTGTATCCATGTTCTTAAGTTTCATGCATTAATACTTTTACACCTATCTTCATCTAGTGTTTCCTCACTATTGACAGTAATTAAACTGTGACTCCTCAGTTCTGTTAATTCTTTTACAACTTCCTACTGTTATATATGATCTTCTTGTCTGCTTCATTTCTATTACCATTATGTCTGTCTGTCTGTCTAAAGCACTTTGTTATATGCTGCTGCATGAAGTGTGAAATAAATAAACTTGATTGTATTTCAAAAGTTTTTTTTTTCATTTCTTTATTTTCCCTTCTGAGTGACCCTAATATGCCGTCATACAATGAATAAATTGAAGTTTAAAAGTAAACTTTTCCTCTAATAATAAACTGTCACCCTGCTGGGGCCTCATAAACATTTAACACATTTGATTATTTGTACATTCTTTAAATTTAGATTTGTAGCCTAAAACTGACATTTTTACAAAAATATTTTAAAAAGTAAAAAAACACAAAAGTAATGTTTTAAAAAGTTAAATAGGCACAGAAGTTTTCAAAAAGTAAAATAAAAAAATAAGCGAAAAATATAACTTTGATGCCTCCCTATATCACTCATCAGTTAAAACTTTTTTTTTGGTTAACTCCCTTTAAAGGGTTAAAAAACCTTAAAGTTTTTATTAAAAAAACGTTTGAACTATGTTAACTTTCCTAAAACTTTGTTACTTTATCTTACTTTTTTTTACTTTTATGTAAAAGTTTTAGGATCAGGCTGCAAATTCAAATTCAGCAAGTGAGTGATAAAACAGTTTTCCATGTTTATGTTTGGTGATTCAGGTTGAAGGCGTGAGGTGAGGTAGTGTGTGTGAAGTTTGGTTTGGGATCACGTGTGTGTGTGTGTATATGTATGTGTGTGTGTGTGTGTGCGTGTGCGTGTGCGTGTCCGGGCAGAGAGCAGGCCAGCAGTGGGAGCCGCCGCAGCGCTACAGCTCCTCTGGGCGGACGCTTCCCCTCCAAACCACCGCCTCTTTCTCCGACAGCAGCGGGACAGATTTACGCTGCTGCTCCCTTCATTAGAGCAGAGCACCAGTCCGGCCTTCGGGACTCCGTCAGGACGGTGAGACCGCGTATAAAGAGTGCGAAGACGGCATGGGGATCTCCGTGTTTCCGAGATGAGCGATGGTTTGAGCAGAAATAACCACGTTCTTCCGCGGCCAGAGAGGGAAACTTGTTTTTGGAGCCCCACCACCCCTCCTCCGCTCTCCCGTAGGATCTGATTCAAAGGCGAAAACCAAGATGGCCGCCGATTCCGTGCAGGTAGGAAAAGTTGTCAACTGTTGCGAAAAGTGCGCAAACTTCTCCCAGAGTTTCATTAAAGAGTTATGAGAACGTTTGATTTGATTAAAGTTAGCTCTCTGAGTGTCTGTAACGTTGTGTGACGGTAGAAGGTCGGGGTTAGTTAGAGTCCAGAGAAGTGTCTGGGAGCTTTTCATGGATCGAGGCCTGGGAAACAGAAATCCAGACGAACTTATCCCGAAGTATCCAAGTTTCAAAAGGGATATTTATTGGTAAAAATAGCTTTAATAATTTCTCTATGTTACATTTTTGGAAACATTCCTAGTTTGAGTCTGTGTTAAGCAGTTATCCCAGTTTAAGTCGCTTACCTACGTTAATTGTAAAAGTTAGGAGCGTTCGGTTTTGTAATTTTTAGATATTAAACAGATTATTAAGTATCTTGAACGGAGCTTTTTATGTGTTAAACAAGTTTTCAAATAGATTTGAGGGTGGTTGATCTTGTAACATAATAGTAAAACTGCAGTTGGGAAATGTTTGCTTTAACAAATTTCCGCCTTTTTACACAATAAAAATCAGGTAAACTGTTTCTGTATTGAGTATCAATCCTAAGGACTGTGGTTAATGTAGTTTCACTTCAGTGACGTCACACCGAGCAGACAGCTTTCTGTGTTTTAGGTCGAAATAAATAAATACGTTTAAAGTAGAGGAGAAACCCTTCAAAGGTCAAGTTAGGCCTGAGAACAGAACTATTGTTAATAATATTAGAGTTCATACAAGTAGTCAGAGACAAGAAACCAGTGAGACATAAGTTTAAAGTTTATGTTTTCTGGTGCAGACTGGAAGCTTTCATTTAGTTTTTTTTCCCATCAGATGTTTAGTTGTTTTTAATCTTAGTTTATTTATGTAGTTTTGTCATTTTATATATTTTATTATTGTATAAATGCTGCTATACTTTATTTATTGTTAAGTTATTTTATTGTAAAGCACTTTGGTCCTGAGCTGGTTGTTTAAAGGTGCTTTATAAATAACATTTAAATGAACTGGATTTCATGCATTTAAAAAACATTGAAATAAAAAAACCCCAGCATTTCATGTTTAGTTTCTTTCTAACTAGTTCCAAATAAAGTAGGTCAAAGAATAAAGTTAAAGGTTTGTCTCAAGAAATTAGAATATTGTGCAAAAGTTATATATATTCCCTCGTTTTATAAAGTGAAACTCGTGCATTCATTACACAGTGTTAAATAGTTCAAGCCCTTTTTTCTTGTAATATTGATGATTATGGTTTACAGATGATGAAAAACTCAAGTTCACTGTCTCAAAAACATTTGAATATTACAGAAGATCAATTTAAATGATATTTTAGTCAGAATCAATCAATCAGAACCTTTATGTAACCAGTCCAGGATTGACCTTATTGATTTTCAGTCTCTTTTTGACAGCGTCCTGGGGTAAGATCAGCAGAAAGATGATGCTTTCAGCCAGATAAACATAGAAAGAAAGACACAATAAAATACATTCAAATAGCAATATTATCAGCAGTCAGATTCAAATTTAAAATCAATAGTCAATCAAAAAATGCTATCATTAAAGGTGTCTAAAATAACATCATAAAATGTCAACAATAACATTTGTTAAAACCCTAAAATACCCAAAACAAAACGACCAAAACCCCGACAGCTAAAAACTCTTTTAAAAGTATGTAGTGAGACCAGCTCACCCAAATGTAGACGCTCTAGAGAAATGTCCGGCTTCTGAAAAGTCTCTTCATTTCTATTCACTCAATAATTGGTTGGACATCTTTTTCATGAATTCCTGCATCAGTGCTTGGTGGATGGAGGAGATCAGCCTGTGGAGCTGCTGAGATGTGATGGAAACCCAGGTAGCTCTGATAGCAGCCTTCAGCTCATTATTGGGTCTGGTGTCTCTCTTCTTCCTCTTGAATATCTCTCATAAATTCTTTTGAAATCAAATCCTGAAATGTTAAAGTTTTTTTTTTCTTTAGTTCAGTCGTGTCGTGTGATCTCTCCATCCAGCTAAATGTGTTAGTTTGATGGCCTTTTTCTGCATTATGTTTGCATAATGCATTATGCATAATTATATGCATAATTATGCATTATGCATAATTATGCATAATGTTTGAATATTATGCAGGGTGGGCATATTCCCCAAAAAATCTTAATGAAGTGATTTCATACATGTCAGTCAGCTTTAGGAGTTATTGTTTACCACAAAACATGATGTATATTAAAAATATAAAATATTATTATAAAGTGCCAATTACAGCACAACTAAAATAAATAGTCTACCGGTATATTTAAGTATTAGAAATAAAAAAGCATGTTGTGAAGGTAAAAAAATGTTTTTCAATATTATGTTAGAGAGGCACAGAGTCTTTTTCTGAGGTTGATACTGGTTCAAGTCTGACCTGCAGATACTGATTTACCTCAAAGAACTACAATTAAAAAAACGTGTTTAAAAAATATGATTCTTGAAGTACAAGCATGGAAGATCTGTCATTGCTAGTGTGAATTAATAATCAGCACATCAGTCATTTGTTTCCTAAAAATTCTACACAAAACACTTTTTTTTTTGTGTGCAAATTTATTTAAAAAAAATTTTTAATTCTGAGAATTCACATGTATTGAGCAAAGACTGTGAATACTTTTGGCGTGTGATTTCTCATCTTTTATTTTTTAAAGAATTTGCAAAAATAAAAAGAACAACTTTTCTCACGTTGTCATTATGAGGTGTGTAGAATTTTATTTGAACAAAATTACTTTTGTCCATTTTGGAATAAAGCAGTAACATAACAAAATGTGGAAAAAGTGATGCTCTGTGGCTGACTCTGTGGTAGTAACGGCAAAGTCAAACAGATTTTCAGTTCTGGTTCTCACCGTTTCTCTCGGCACAGACGGGTAGTTGTTCTTTTGGGTTACCTGACAATGACCCCACCTGAGGAGCCACATTCCCTGGTGTAGGATCACAACAGGGCTAGATGTTTAGAAAAACATTAAATTAACTGATTTGCATCAAATAAGACTTTAGGTTTATACAGTAATAACCAGGGTGTGGAAATTAACATTTGTACCGGCCACCGTTTTTCTTTTTTGTGTGAATCGTTTGCCTCGGTTCCTGTCTTCTGCTCTGAGGGAGTTTCTCTCAACTTCAGCTTTGTACTTCATTAACACTCTGGCTGCTTCCTGTTCACATAGGTGCTGCCTGTGTTTACTCCCTTCTGTTCATCTAATCTGCAAAAGACAAAAACATCACACAGTGTCATCAAATTTTCACATGAAGTGTCCTAACTTTATTTGTAACAGCAAAATTACTGAACACTTGTTTGGCTCAATGGTCCCATATTCTGCACTTTATATTTACTCTTTTACATCTCAGTAACATGTCAAAGCTCTGCATTGGTCAAACTGACCCACTTTAAGGTCAGCTGTTGTTCTTCCACCCCTCCTGAAGCTAAACTTTTCTTTCAAATGGGCGGGGCAGTTGGGGAGCTTCTCTAAGCCCCGCCCATCTCTCTTCTCTGTGTTTGCTAGACATTGGTGGGTCTTCAGGGCCTCAGATGAAGAGAGTAAAAAAGACTTTTGTGCTCGTTGATCTACGAAGCAACTGCCGTGGCTTTCTCCTAGCTTCACCATGACTGTTGGCTAACGTTTGTGAGGATGAGTGCTCCCGTGGGCAGGGGTGGGCTCAGGTAGCCAAAGGTGCTCGTGATTGGCTCTGTCCTCTAGAGAGGAGTGGTCTTTTCCCTTCTTGACATCAGCAGGGGAAAGATTTAGAAACCACCCATTTTAGCATTAGCTCAAAACACATTTCTCAAAAATGAGAATCAGGAAGTGAAAACAGTGAAAATATTTTAACACTTTTGGGTCTCAGACACAGTCTTTGGGACTGATATGACTGTTAGAAGAGCTTTAGAAAGTGGAGTTTGCATAATATGGGACCTTTTAAGATTAAGTTAGCTAACATTATGATCAGGGATGAGCATAAGTGGTGCACATGCACATAAAAAATGTGTGTGTAACTGTGGCATCTCTGCATCAGGGCCCCACCAGATGTCGCTGTGGAGTTTTATGCTCGCTTAAAATAATCAGTAAAAAAAGAATAGTTTGCCTGAGAGCAATATTGTATAAACAGGCCTGCACATAACCAGTCCGCAGGTCCTCAGGAGAACCTGATTTAATTCATGCGTACCAGAACCGACTGCCCGAACGCGCCTTTGCGGACCAGCGCTGCGCAGTCCCGATGGGGTCGGGGAACCCCTTGATCTGACGAGCTTCTTGTCCCGTTGCTGCTCACATGGCCTCTGAAGCTAGTAGAACAACACGACAGGACCTCCAACCGACACACACACACACACACACACACACACACACACACACACACACACACACACACAACATCGCCAATGCATGTGGCACCGCACCGGTACGCACAGCTCCTTTGACACACGTTTCAACACGCACACAATCACAGTACATCTGATCCACGTACGCAATTCACACATTCCCAGTAGGGGTGCAACGGGTCACAATCAACAGCTTATAATCAGAATCAGTGTCAAACCGGTGTTACGAGCGCACGCTGCTGAGTCTGCCAAACTGGTGGAGGAACAGATCTCAATAGGGGGACTCATAACGACGTAACACCAGCAACACCCCGTTGCCAGGTAAATGCTCCCTACAGAGCTATTTGTGCTGGCCTTTTTCTGTCATACGGTCTACAACTAGAGAGAGAGATGCAACCAGAGAGAGCTCAACTAGCTCACTTTGTTTTAGTTTTGTGGCGTGTAGCAGCTGTGTGCTGCAAAAGTTGTAAACTCTGGTTCTGAGGCTTAACCTGGCAGGGGCTAAGGAAATATTATATACGTCAGCCCCTTATAATGCACTGGGGGAAACCCTGATAACAATTTTGAATTTTTCATTTGAGGGAGAAAGAGGGAGCGCTTGTTTTCATGCAGGTTACGTCCCGGGTCAAATGCGGTACACTTGTCGTCTTTTTTTTAAATTATTTTTTATCATTGTCATTTGGAAACGAGATCACACACATACACATACAAGTATGAATTGAGATCGCAATTTTTTAACGATTAATTGTGCAGCCTTACTACCCATGTATTTCCCCTCCTGCTCTGCACTGTCCAAACGGCTGAATGTGTGTGCTCATTACAAGCTCATGCTCGAAGCATTCTGTTTGTAACAGACACACTAGCGCTGCTCGGAACCAAACCGAGCCACTTGCCTAACTCGTCATTGTCAGTTCTTTTTTATTTCTTGTTAAAACACACAGTTTAACTTTCGGTTCATCCTTTGAATACCCTTGAAAATCTTTAAAGGTTTGCCACCTGCTTAACACCAGCAATGTAATGCCCCATTGCTAATGTTGCTGTTCAGGTTTTCTTTTATTGAGAATTGCATTTAGAGCAGACTATTAGCAACACAGGCACATTGCTGCCCCCGTCGGGTCAGTTGAGTACAAACTGAATGCTGTTTTTTTTTCTGGTCATATTGAAAACCTGCCACTGTGGTGTGTGTGTGTGTGTGTGTGTTGTCCAAATGAATCTGCCACTTAATAAATTAATCTGCCACTTAATAGATTAACCCACATTTGATCAGTGACCGGTGCTAATTTCCACTCCTGGTAATAACTTCTAACAATGAAGCCTATTTTATGTTGGTCACTAAGTCTTGTAACTGTATAATTCAAAAAATTAAGTCAGCAAATCAGCCTGTCCATTTTTAAAATATTCCACTCCTTGTAGATCTGCAGAAAGTCTCATGGGGAGGAAGTGTCTACATAAAGGAATATTCACAAACTGGATAAATCTCACATTCAGCATTTATGCTTCAGGTATCTTTCTATTCGAAAGATACTATCTTCTTTTTAGAAATCAAACTTATGTCAGATTGACTTGGTTTTATAAAGCATAACCAGAATAATGTGTGATCATGCCTGCAGTGTTTGTGTTAATAACATTGTTTGTTGGTTTGACAGAAAACCAACTAGCAAGTCGAGACTTGAGCAGACAGACTGATTGTGGCACCAGGAGCTTCAGAGCAGTTTACTAGTCATTCTCTGACATTGTTGCTTCACTTTTGTTTGTTTGAGCACCTGAGAAGTGACCTTGAACAAAGGCACAGAGAGAACAACCCACTGTTCAAGCTGTCCTGAGATATGTATAAGGCTAGTGTTTGGGGGTAGGCTTGCAGAATCTCTATTTATTACCCCGTGTTGCTATTTTTGACCACAGCAGAGCAGAAGGCCTTGGCCATTTCTCCACAGCAAGCTGCAGGGTCAGATAGGCTCAGTGAGGCTGTATTCTCAGATTCTGTAGGCCTGCCACAGAAACAGTGGGCTCAACTTTTCCATTGTCCTAACAGAGCTGCTGTTGTTAAAGAGTAAGCTAACACGTGTACTCTTGAGGTTTAGATCAGCGTGTGCTTTCACTCCAGCTCTGTAAATGTATAGAGACTAGAGATGCACCAGGTCCAGTTTTGAGGGCCAGTACCAATCTTCCATTTTTGAACAACACTGACTGGAAGATTCCAATTTATATCAAAGAACCCTAATTAAAATATAATTATGATTACATTTAAAATTTATGATTCTGGAAACCAAAACTTCCACTTGGACGATCAGTTACTGATGGCTTGAATTAGCCCTTAGTGTGAGTTCAAGGACCAGGAAAAATGTCAACAGAATTTTCTGGAATCAAAATAAAATAAAACTTGTGCTTTAGATTGACTGGTCACATGATAAGTAGATGTTTTAATGAGGAGCTGTCAAAATATTGTTAAATAAAAGATCTTTATGCCTTCAAATTTCAGTGTTAGTTTCAGTTGCTTTGACTCTTAAGCGATTGAAAGCCATTTATTAGACAGGACTATAATATTGAATTACTGAGCAAAACGTGTAGCTACAACATTTTGTATGATTTTTTTACTAAGCAGCTATAGAAGTTGTGCCGACTAGAGCAAGTTCAGTCTATCAATCATAAGCTGTGGTTTGAGAGGAAGCGTTTGCTTACAGTTCCTGCTTGACTTCACTTTGAAGCTGTGGACTCCCAAGTTTCTGGTATGACGTCTTTCCCCTCCTGGATCAGTGCGTTCAGGCAGCAAGCGATGATGAAACCTGGACAGGTAACATAGCAGCTGTACAGTTCCAGTGGTGTTATGCTAACATACAGCAGTTGTTTCACTTTTCAGGAAAATCTTTAGTGAGATTTGAAATGAAAAGCAGGCCTTGTGGGTATCCAAACTGATTAACATCTTATCTGATTGACATTTAGGAGATTTCCTTGCATTGTTGCTCAGTAAAATTGAATAAGTAGGGTGTCGACATGCTGTCCTTGATCCGTTGTCTTTGTAAACACAGCTACGGTAAAAGCACATTTCTCAGGGTATGGCTTGAAGGAGAATCCACCTCCTCCCTCTGTCTTTCTAGTCACAACCTCTGCTTTTTACCCATGAGTCATCGGGGCGCCTCTGGATCAGGATATTTGCTAACTATACTTTGCTCTGGAGCGAGCACCTGAACTAGAATTTAGAAGTGTTTCAAAGGCTTGAGGAGGGAATGACTGAAGCCATGGAAATTCTTCATCCCAGTAAACATCAGCACAGATTACTACAGCTTTGAGCTTGTTGACTGAATTAGTTGCTCCCTGTATTTATTATCCAGGCTCTGGGTTAAAGTTGTGCATGGACAAAGTGATGTTTTTGTTTGGCTCTGTGTATGCATTTATAGGGATTTCCCTTTCATAGTATAAATTTAGGGAGGAAGTTATTTAAATGAGCCATGTAAATTCTAAGCTTTATTTAGATAAATTTGCAAAGACGTGTGCCACCGTTTAACTCTAAAAATAACACACTGGGAAAGACTGTACAGGACGGAATGCTCTTTATTTGTAAATTATTTAAATTTCAAGGTAAAATCACTCCTATAATACCTTCTACTAGAGTTGTATTTATTTAAGACCATTAAAGCCTTCTTAAAATGAAGCAATAGTAATATGCTATCATTGCCTATAAAGGCTGGTGAAAATCATAATACTTAATGTAATTTAGAGCATTTTAAGGGTTTCTAAAGTATTTTTAATTATTATTTTTTATCATGGCTGTAAAAGGAATAAAGTTACTCAAACATCAAATAAATGAAGTAATAAATAATGTTATCAACGTGTCAATTTTAAAAGTAAAATTTTCTCACTACCAGCATATTAAGTGTCCAGGAGATGGCAGACTGCAACACACACACACACACACACACACACACACACACACACACACACACACACACACACAGAGGGAAGCAGGTGTTGTTCTGCTGTCTCAAACTTTGTGGACCTGCTCTTTACAGACTCCAGTCAGTTGAGCTTCTGCTTATTTTTTATTGTGTCCCACCCTCTGCAGTAACATACCACTGAATGCTCACTTCATAAATCTCCTGCTCAGATTCTGATGGCTCCCACTACGCTGATTAGGACTGGGTACTGTTAAATATTTTTCAATACTACTACTTTAACAATACCTGGTTTTTGATACCAGTACCTATATGTATAATTCTTAGAGAAAATAACAAAGTATTAAAAGGTTATTTTTAATTAAACAAGAAAAACACAGTTTTATGGCATATTTTTGCTTTTATAATGATTAATTATTTATATATCTCTTAGCTCTGGAACTTTACTGATGCTGTCTTACAATCCGTGTGCTTTTCTTTCGTTTCTGAAACGGAGTAACCGGTAGTAACCGTTATTTGTTTTTTGTTATGGCAAAACAAAATCGGAAATGCGGCCAAACAAACAGGAAAACAGATCCGTTTTCGTTATTCCCTTTTTGCTGACAAAGAGTACACAGATTCAGGTCGACTAGAAACTAGTGTTACTTTGGAGGTGCCAGTGGGGGGGCACAGGAAAAACTGAATGACCAGAGGAGGAAAAACCCCTCACATCCTTGATAAAAAGTAAATGCTCCTAAATAAAATAAGTACGTCCTTTGTGGCCTCGCGGATTTTTAAAATGCAATTTTACATGCTTTTTGAAAAATACAGCGCATTGTGTTCTGCGTCCTCAGGAGGTCGATTTCAGCGTAGACGCTGCTGCCTCTCAGCAGTTTGCCAGACCCCTGAAGTTTTTCATATTCCTCATAGTACAGTCAGTACTATTACACCTGATGAGCACCAGTCGGTATCAACGAATCACCCTAATAGTTAATACCTCCGATTTCAGTGTTTCTCCTCCATCACACCCTCTGTGGAGAAAAGGCTGTCAGCGATGAGTTTTAACTGGTGTTGATTTTAAACACAGTCCTCGCCCTGAAGTGAGATTAGGTCCCATTCTGGGCTGCTCTGACCTCACAGAGTGAGACACTAAGAGGGATTTGGCTCTCTGCTCAGACGGTTTAGCTTCTCTGTTTATATCAATGGTCTGTGAGAGCTGGAGGAAAGTGGGCAGCAGCAGAGTGAATGACTGAGAACTTGTCTGGCTGTGGTGTAGCCTAAACTTTGAGGCAGAGGATACAGTTACTCATGTTGGACAACAGAACTTATGCTAACACAGTTTAGCTGGTCAGCAGAACATGCGTGGATTGGTTTCTTCAAGTGATCTGGAGATGGATTTGGCTGAAACAGATGAAGTAATGGTAAGACTGGGCAGGTTTATTAAGTTAGTTTAGTCTTTACACTGAAGCTGGTTGAGTAAAGATAAACACTTGTTTTTAATCGTTAGTTGCTTTATGCTCTTACAGGTTTAGTGAAATATTTCTTATGTTGTCAACGTTTTTGTCATAAATAGGACAATAAAATCCACATGCTTACTCTGAAATATTGTTTGCGTTGTATAGGAATAGGACCACAGGAAATTTTGTAAATTCTTTTTCAAAACATTGTTTTTTCCGATTTATTTTCCATATTTTGATGTTTTATGATTTGACGACAGTTTTTCCTCCATAAGAGTTTGTATATGTGGAAGATTCTAAAAATTTCAACAATTCAGAAGAAAATTGTAAAAAACTAAATAAAAAAACTAGTTAAAATTGAAGAAGTTGCATGTAAATGATTAAAAATGTCAATTCTTTTAGTTAAACAAAGTACCTTACATAAGTGTTTTATATAAGAGTATTAAAATGTATTTAAAAAATATGCTTTACACATATGAACTAAAATTTGTACATTTATTTAATAATTATTACATTAAATAGTATTATTCTCAAGTTGTATATTATAATTGTATCCTATTTGACTCACTGATGATGATCTGAAGCCTCTCCTCTGTTGTTTACGTAACTAGTTGCTCCAGTCTATAGAGATTATTTTATAGCCAGGGTGCACATAAGTGCATCATGCATGCGCACCAGTTCTCTCCTTCGTGCACTGGTGTTACATCTCAGTATCAATTGTGCAGCCAGTAATCAAGTATGGCATATTTATTATGCAGTGCGAGCTGAGCGGCTCATTGTAAGGTTTGCTTCCCTGCACTGCGAAGGACTCTCATGGCTGCGGATGCTCAGTGACACACACGCTGCAGAGCTTGCACTGCAAGCACACACACACACCCAGAGACAAGCAGGCAATGAAGGCATGTGTAAACGTTGGCGCCAGATACTACCTTGGATACCTCTGGAGAAATTATGTGCACCCCTGACTAAAGTGACACTTCACTTTAATTAGTGTTTTATTATTCTTAATATCAGAACATCTTATTCTGTTCATCCAGCTACAGAGTCTTTAATAAACTCAAGTCTCTCATCTGCTGATGTGTTTTCAGGTGAAGAGTTAGCTGAAAGAGTGGCTAATGCTAAGTCACTTCCTCTGTTCTGATGGGACTATTGATTGTTCAGGTTGTCACACATTCTCTTACGTCTCCAGTCTGTCCTGCGATTTACCAGCAATGCCTTCGCGATCGACGTATTAGGCACCCCTGAGTTAGAGGGATCGCTATAGCGAGTGTTACTGATGATTTTCTATGCTTTTTTGTTGTTAAATTAACAAAGGTTGTGTATAAGTTCTACACATTGAGCCCTAAATTTCTACACAGTAAGTTAATTATGGAGCAGTCATTGAGTTGTACAATGTTAAAATCCAAGAACTATTCAGTAAAAACTTGACTTGGTGTAATACGGTAATGGCTTTGGCAATTTGACCTTTTATATAACTTGTATGTGTTCCTAGTAAGATCTTTACTTAATTTGGTAAACTTGAAGTAGAGTCCAGTATTTGTGAGTTGGTCATGTTAGACTTTGGCAGAGGATGGATGAGATGGTATGTGAATAAAAAATGTAAAAGGCACACGGAAGAACAAAAACCAGTGTAAGTTCAGCTTTGTATTGAGTATTTCACTTGAGGAAACATATAGAGTGTCTCTTTGGGAACAGCTCTGCAATAATGGCTCTGGAGTTAAAACAGTTTTTGAGTCTTATTTGTTTTAGGTTTGTCTTGAAGAGCCTCCCAGGATGCAACAGTTCAAACAGACAATTTATATTAATTTAATTTAATTAATTAAAAATTGAAACTTTAAAACTAAACTAAACATGGCTGTGACTTCATGATGACCAGTAAAGCTTTAGCAACTCACTACTAATCCTCCTTAAGTTAAATTGATGGGTTTTAAGGGCGCAGATCACTGGTGCTGACATCAGCGGTGAAAGCGTTACATAATGAGCTTCAGTTCAACTCCACTATGTTGGAGTGATGCCTGAGTTCTCAGGTTAGGAAGACAGCTGAACACGTTTGGTCAAATCTCTCTTTTTAGAAGCCTCATCATCAATAAGTTTTATCAACCGCTTCTTCTGTCAAATGATGATAAAATACAGTTAAACCTTCCTCAAACTAACCCTAACCACTACAGCTGAGCATGAGACAGTTTGGTTAGTCGATGGCGTTCATGCTGCAGCACGTACAGTAGCGTAGTAATTCAGACGTCATCTGGTTGTAACACGACATTATTTAAACAAACAGCCTGATGGAAAATAGTAGAGATTTGCTAACTGGTAATAAAGTGTCAGTGTGACTCTTTTGAGCGAGATTTGTTTTAAAGACTGGAACTAAGCCACTCATTTTTCACCAATCTGCACCACTGTCTCTCCTGATTTGTCTAGCCATGACTCTGTTTGCTTTGAGTGATGTCATCAGTGAGTATGGTCCTTAGTACTGTAGTTAATACCACATAATAGTGTCCTATTATGTACTAGGTTAAAAAAAAGTTTAACAGTTAATAAACAAGTCTCAAATTTAATGTTTGACAAATTTCAGCAAAAATACAATGTTTTCTTAAGGTGTTTGAAATCTGCAGCGAGCCTCTTCACCTCGACCCACAGTAACGTTACAGGAATCTGTTCTGACTGTTATTAAAGGCCAGTTCATACTCCCCGACTTATATAGGTGGGTGTCTTTTCTCACCTCCTCAGCCAGCTGGTTCTCAGAGGTATCCATTTAACTTCTGCGCTGGCAAAAAAGTGACATCAGCATACGACGCTAACCGCACTAACCACGCCCATTCTCCCTTTCTGACCAACCACAGCAGTTGGCCTTAACTCCTTCATAAGAATTTCACCAATTCTCCAAACTGAGGTTCCTAATGCTGATAATTCCACAGAACTCTGCTTCAAAATATTCATTCATTTAAATGCACTGAATAATGCTTAGTTTGTCGAGTTGGTTGTTAGCCTCTTTTAGTTTTTTCTCTGTTATCCCTTGTGTTGAACCTTTTTTTCTCATTGCTTTTCATGGTTTCCTCCAGGGGGATGCCAGGGGCCAGCTGGTGGCGGAGCGACTTGGTCTGGGACACAACCTGGACCTGTCGGACACTATGGTCCAGCAGAAGTTGGATGAGATCAAGGAGCAGATCCGACGTGAGATCCGCAAGGAGCTGAAGATCAAAGAAGGTGCCGAGAACCTGCGCAAGGTAATTATTTAGCCAAACAATTACTGTACAAATAGTACCTAAACACTGAAGTACCACACATTCACAGCTGACTTTCTTTTATGATGATGTCTAAAATCTTTTAGGTGCTAAAGAAATGTTGCTAGTTGATCTCTCACACACACGTTGTTGCTGTTGGGCTAAAACCTCAAATCTTTATTGTCATATTAACTCAAGTCATGTCTGATTTCCTCAGGTCACCACAGACAAGAAGAGCCTGGCGTACGTTGACAACATGCTGAAAAAGTCTAACAAGAAGGTTGAGGAGCTTCACCAGGAGCTACAAGAACTTAATGCCCATATTGTGGTCAAGGACCCAGAAGAGCTACAAGGTATCTTCCCTTTGTTCCTAAATTATTTTTATTTTACTTAATATGTGTTGTTGTTATTATTTAACTAGTTTTTTCTCCTGGAAATGTTTTGTTATATGGTGGATTAATAAAGTTGACCTGGTATCGATAACTACTCACTTTGAGTGATGTCACCGTTGGGTGTGGTCCTTACTGTAGATAAATAATGAATAGAACCCTATTTCAGAATGACCTAAACATCCTTTCAGTAATCTCATATCTCTCTTCTGTTGATGTGTTTTCATACGGAAGAGAGAGCTGAAAATGAAGCTAACGCTAGCTCACTTCCTCTCTATTCTGATGAGACTCGTTGACATTTTCTTGCAGTTCTGGTCAGTCATGCTCCATCAAAACTCACAGAGAAGGTCTCCCAAATCATAGACTTTGTTTGAATACTGATCTGCTATGAACGTTTGTTGTGTTTGGCTTTAAATGTGTAATTTCCTTGCAGCGTGCCTCTTCTCCTCAGCTCACCGTAATATCGCCCATCTCCTTTGTCACATCACACAGACAGGAGAGGCTGCAGGAGCTGTAAAACATGGTCTTATTCATTGTGAACAACCTCAAAGGCTAAAAAAATTCCTTAACTTTAACCATTTTAAAGAACACACCACATTATCAACATGCACACATCCTAGGGCCCTTATCACGTGTCTTTATCATTCAGTTACTCTGTCTGATCAAAGTGTTGAAAAGTGTTTAAACTGTATTTGACAGGACGACCGACTAAATCATTTTTCTGATGTTGTGTCAGAACACTTGTATAAACACACACTTACAAACACACAGTGTGCAGACTCAGTGTTTGGAGGTGACTCACTCTCCAGAGGCTGACGTTGTTGCATTCCACATTCCAGCGACAGTTACATCGAGCTGTCGATTGTTCCTCTGGCTGTTGAAAGCCCGCTCCTGTGCATTTGTCAACAATAATGGAATTTGGAGAGAGTTGTCTACAACAGCTGTGAGAGTTCAGTTTCCCTGTTGTTGCTGCACTGTGGACTAGTTGGTGGCAGTTGTTTGGATGAGATCAGGAAGCAAATGAGTGGGATTTGTCCGCCTGTTGCCACTACATTCCCCTGGTTCAGTTGACATTAGGAAGTACTGTATGTGTGTGCTGGTGGAGGAAATGGAAGTTGTTGTTTTTTTGCTAAGCTGTTATCTTAAAGAGCATATTTTAAGTTAGACACTCCCTTAAACAAATGTTTAGAGAAATATAATAGAAACTTTTTCTGAATAAAAATTTACACAAATTCAGCTTATTTAGGCTTTTGGATTCATTTTTGTGAGAATTGTCTATTTTTTCACCAAACCGGAAGTGACGACAGTGCCGGGAGACGTTCATTCTCTATATAGAAAACTGATACAGTCATCACTGCTTGTGACGAGCAAAACAAACCCCCAGAGTGCCGTTATTTGATTACTTTATTATTATAGTGAGAAGTTATTTTATCAAGATTAAAAAAAAAAAAAGAAAAGATAAAAACAATCAGTCCCCGCTAGGGGTTCACCGGTCTAGACCACCTCCTCCTCACTGGGTCTCCGACCGTACACGGATACCAGCGTTTAGCACCAGGTTTTGATCATCAGAGCTCCAAACATTGAGCTGCGTTCAGGACGAGCTAGATGGATTGTTAAGAAATGAAAGAGTTTATAAAGAAGTTTCACAGGATGCAGCTGAACGGTTCAGCTGACACCGGAGCAGTGTCGGGCCAGGCACCGGAGAGCACCGCCGGGAAGCCCCGCTGGAAACCCCCTTGGAGAGTCCCGCAAAGCAACGCTGGTATGAGGCCACGGCATACCCCGCCTGCCAGGTGAGGGTCCAATCAGCTGAAGGAAACGCTCTCATGAAATCGCGGACCGGTACCGGTATTACAACCCGGCCATGAGCTGTACCCCCTGCCATGGAAACTAGACTCAAGTCTCCCCATTAGCTCCTGTTAGCTGCTGCGTGCTAACAGCAGTTCCGGTGTTAATTTGAATGGATCGAAGTAACGGCGCCTGTTTAGAGTCACACTGAATGTTTTTGTCAGTATGGGACTCCATCACATCCAGTCCTGGACTAGACCAGGACCGCCGGGGTTTTTCGTCTCCAAACAGAAGTCACCGTACCGGTAAGGAAGCCGTCCCGTTATTGACTCACTGTCCTGACAGACTGGCGATTGGCATTCATAAACATAATAATTTAGCATTTTTTATTAAAATGAATACACACTGACTGGATTAAAGAGCGCTCTAACCTAAAACTAACAACTCATGGCCGACAGCGAGCAGGCAGCTGGCAGACTAGAGCGGTGCCAGTCTGAGATGTTAAAGTAGTTTAGCTTTAAAAAACCTACACAATGATTAAAACAAGCATCTGTTACACAAACTCCACACAACAAAGGGCTCAAATGATCATATTTATGGGATTATTGATCGTACAGAGTGTTAAATTATCCTACAAATACTTTATTTATCTACATCTGACAGCACTGTAAGCAGCGCCACCTAGCTAGGAGCTCCCTTAGCTGACGTCACAGGTCCACATATGAAAAAAAAAAGCGTTTTTTAGAAGCTTTGCAAAAAGGGGCACTTTTGACTAGAAAAATGGTGTTAAAAATGTATTGTAAAACAAAATACCCTCAATAAACATTTCAAATAGTATTTTTGGACAGAATTTTATCTGAATTAAAAAAAACACAACTTTCAATTTGCTCTTTAAGTGGAAACAAATTTAGCCTGACTCTGTGACCTCCTATCTAGTGAACAGGGGCTTTCTATTGAGGTGACGCCACACCAGAGGAATGTCGCTGGTCGGCGCTAAGCGATGGAGAGAGACTGAACGCTGCTCAGCCTCTCAAACATGAAACAACCTCCTGAAAGATGTTCATCTCTTCAATCTGCGAGGCGCAGCACTTATTTCCTGAATTAGTAAAAGTGAATCGCTCCGCTTCTGTAAGCAGCAGAATGTTTGTTCCAGGAGAAGGTTGATGGGGCTCTGCTTATTCTTCACCTCTCAGCTGAGGACAGAAATAGAGTTACTGGAAACCAGCAGCTCTGATGCAGACTCACCAGTCAGGTTTCTTTGTCGCCTGTGATCTCATTTTTAGAAGCAGATTGCGCAACATGAGAAGTTGCCCACTCACAGGCTGTTTTGCCTGAAGGCATATTGAGTGAGATAAACCCAGAACGGGTTTAGGTCGTTACCTGGTGACTCATGTTCAGAGGCAGGTTTAGTTGTTTGGGGGTCCGAGGCAAAGCCCAGATATAAGGCCCTCCATTTCCCACCTTGTCATTATTTAACCCATATATACTGAAGACCTATTCATAGCTTAGTGTTGTTTATTGCTTCCTGTAAGTCTGACCTGCTGGCTTTCTATAATTGCAGTTAATTTATAATTAACAATTTGTTTCCAGACCAATAAGATCTTGGTTTAGGTGATCTTGTTGTTTTCCTCTCCATAACCAACATGTTGGATCTCATTCTTTCCAGGACTAATGACCTGTTTTGTCCTACGTGTGTAGTTGGACTTTTAGCTTGAAGTTCATTCTTTTGATCTACAATGAACATAGTGGAAATGTTAAACAAGAAGAAACTTCCATTTCAAATACCTTTTTCAGTTGTCATGTGTCTTAATTTTAATTTAACGTTTTATGTTGAAATGACAATGAATTGGGCTTTCCAGAATATTTTTATAGATATTTGTAATTCCAGTGTTGCTGGTCGTCTGACATAGATTTGAACTTGCTATATTATCAGTCCTGCTTATTCCAGGTTTTTCCTAATGACATCACAAATGTTTATATCTAGTTGTGATATTTAGAATGGTTGTTAATTTTAGATTAATAAAATAAAATGCTAATTCTTGATAGTTGAATTGCCCACATGGTGATTAGTAACGACTGAATTATGGATTTCTGCATTTTAGATCCTGTCAAATATATGGTAAATTGGCTTTCCATTGTCTCTATGATGTGGCGTTTTACAATAGGAGTACTATTTTCTGCACTTTACCTGTTTTTGGCAACCACACGTAGCTTATCCTCATTAGCACTAGCGATGCTAATCGGTCTTTAGCAGCAGCATGTTCTTGTTGCTGACTGAAGTGAAAGACTTTCTTTAGCAGTTTTTCCTCTTGCCTCCTTTTTCTTCTCTTTTCAGCCTGGTGGCAGCTGTTTGTTTACGTCCATATTGATAAGTTATTTTGGACTAAACCACTTTGTAAAGCACCTTTACCAGCAAAAGTGATAAACAGAATCCACGCTGGAAGTTTATTAGATATTTTCTGAGTCTTGAGGCTATTGCCTACTTTTGCCTGATGGTAAGTCTGGCTCTGATCATGTTTGCCTCCTCATCAGATTCAGACTGGCTTCATGTAAGGGAGGGTTCCCTTGTCATTCTTCCAGCAGTGACATCAGCCCTGCAGCTATTCAGTAGCTTAGTGTGTTGTCCTACGGCCTTGTGTGGGCTTATCCGCTCTGAGGGCGGGGGTCTTTGAATTCTTCACTTGACGTTACCTCAACCAAACCACACCCCTCACACAGAGAGGAAAGCCCCTAATGTAAACAGGGAGACGTACTCTGGCCTTTCACACGTGTTTTCTGCTGTGCCTGTTCTACTGATCCAACATGGTTTTTCTACAAACAAAACTGTTTTCTGAAAATCAGTTGTAACATTGTCATTTGTGCCATGAGCTTTTCTGCAGATTTAAAACTTTTAGTTGTTGTCTTGCTCTCCATTTCTCAGCATGAATTCCTACATTCTCAGCTGCTGCTGCTCATTAGCAGAAACCTCAGCGCCTGTTGCTCTTCTAGTATATTAAGTGTCATTAGGTGACTCATTTAAAATTGGAGTTCAAAGAGTGATGAGTTTCCCTCTGGTTGTTATTCTACAGGTGTTCACAGGAAGCGTCAGTGTTTTGGTGAAACGTATAATGAATGAATCAGATTGTATCTGACAGGGTCTCAGAGCCCGGCTGGGTTTATTTTCTCTGCTGTTCTCAGTAATGTTGATGGGCATGTTTAGACACTTAAATCCATAATATCAGAAATGAGATAAAAGCTCTTGGATGATGAAACATAACAAGCTGCCACAATGCATTCTTCATATTTGGGCTCTTTGATAAAGTTGACTACTTTACTAAACTAAGTTAGCAAATCTATAGCGGTTGAGTGAGTCTAGATTACATTTTCTATGGTTTCCCCATGAAGGCTAATTTTTCAGAATTTTGATGTGATGAGATATATGAGGTATAAAATACAGAGCTGAGAATCGTGTGTGTGTGTGTGTGTGTGTGTGTGTGTGTGTGTGAGACAAATATTAGTCGTAAAATGCAAAAGGAGCTGTTTGTTTTTCTTTGCCATAATTTATAAAAACCTGTAATCCTGACATTATCTAATGCTTTTCCCTCATCTGCCCAATCCATTCATGACCCTACAGCCAAAATCCAAGAAAACAAATAGTTGATTTGACCTAAAGAGCCTTTTTACATGAAAGAATGTTGTAAATGTGATTGAATCAATCAAATTTGAGCCACTGAAGGCCAATATGGGCTCTGTCTTTGTTTTTTCTTGATCAAAAGAGAGTCTCAGTGATTGTTGCTCTTCCTTTACAGTATAACTTGTTTATGCAGGTGCATAAACACACTAAGTAGTTTACGGCCATCTCTGGCAGTTTATTCTCCAGTAGACAGCAATGAGACCAGGTCTGAGAATAGAAGAGACACTTGCTGCAATTTTGCTGTCATCTGATGACATTGACCAGGATTTCAGTGCAGACAGCGAAGGAGATTTTGGGGAGGAATTCCTTCCAGGCACCGAGGAGCTCTGCAGCTCAGAGGAGGATGAGGAGGAGGAAGAGGCACTGAAGGACTTCTTTCTGTGGAGGTCCAAAAATGGGAGCAAATGTGAAGAGACCTTACCATTATTCCCACCTCCTGCTTTGACCCCAGGCCCTACTCAAGGAGAAGAGGAGGGAAAGGAGCCACAGCTAGGGCTGGAAATGTTTGATTAACTTGTTTGTTTAAAAAACAAGATGCAATTGTAGTCTGTTCTAGCTGTGAACAGGAAGGATCTTCTGTAGTGGTCTGTGATGGACAGGAAGGATCTCCTGTAGTGGTCTGTGTTGGACAGGAAGGATCTCCTGTAGTGGTCTGTGATGGACTGAAGGATCTCCTGTAGTGGTCTGTGATGGACAGGAAGGATCTCCTGTAGTGGTCTGTGATGGACAGGAAGGATCTCCTGTAGTGGTTTGTGTTGCAGCAGATCTAAAGTCACTGTTTTGCTTTTCCCCTTTAAATCTCTGTCTACTCATATTGGTCCTGTCCCTGTCTTGTTGGATTCTGACTAAAATATTTGACTGATATTCCAAAACTTATAAAAGGAACTTTTAACCAGAAGTTCAACTTGCTGTTTCTGGCTGATGACAGTCCACAGCACATCTTTCATAATATATATAAATGCCTGTTACTTTGGTGATTACTTAAACAGTAGTTGTGAGAGAATCTCCAACTCCTCCAATCAAACCAAAAATAGAAGACAGATGTCATCTCTGTTATTCAAAACTCAGATTTATGATAATGGACTTTGACTGGACATTTCTTAAAATCCAGGGTCCTTCCTTCTTCAGACAAGCCTGTAAATGATGGCGACTCCAAATAATGTACCATTAATCATTTCTGTTGTTCTGGTCCTGTTTTTAGTTTGATACATCTGTTAATCATACAAAGAATAAAATAGTAAGAAAATATTTATATTTAATTTAAGGGTTTGTATTAATTAGGTTTTATTAAATCACAAAAAAAAAGTTTTTTTTTTTTTTTTACTTTCAAAGTTGTTGACTTTTATAGTTTTTGAGCTGAAAAAGTTGACAAATAAATTTTGTGTCACCAAACTACAGAACCTTTGTTCCTATATTTGTTTAAGTGTTTTGCAAAGCTACTTCATGTTCATTTTATATTCGGTTGATGTACATCTATAACATGTTATTAGCGTCTAATGGGTCAGAGTTTTGCAAATGTTTCTAAGTAATTATAAGTTTTTCTTTCTATTTTCCCCCAGAATGTCCTTTAACCCCAGATACTCCAAACAGTGAAGCAAAAATGTGCCCCAGCAACAGCCGACTTGCAGCTTTAAAACGGCAGAACGACATCGAGCTGAAGGTGAAACAGGGAGCAGAGAACATGATTCAGATGTACTCCAACGGGTCCTCCAAGGTAAGCGCCGCACAGGGAGGGTCCACCTGACTTTCAGGTTTTGGCTGCTTCATGTCAGGCTGCCAAACTAGTAAAATAAGACTCAACCGTTGGGCCTAATTTAAAGATTAGATCCAGATTCACAGCTTTCCTAATCCTACCAGTTAGAATACAGTTACACTTCCCTAAAAAGGATTAAGAGCTTTTAAACAAAAAGCGTTGACAATGACTGAAACAGAAAATGAAGTTGGTAAATTTATTGCCTTAAGTTTGATGTAAAATTGATTTAATATCAAAGTTATAATTGTGTTTTAGAGGTTCTCGACTCACTAATTGCCTGTGGCTGCTGGCGTCTTTATGAGGATGGAAACGGGTCTCAAGCTGCTGTTTTTGAGCCTTTTCTTCTATTGTTCTTCAGCTAATTTGCCCAATTATTTATCAAAACATTTAACTCCTAAAGGACTTTCCAGTTATGACTTTTGGTATTAATAACTTTTATACTTTTTAGACCTTTATGAAAGCTTTGCACGTTGCGTTGCACGCGGGGGGTGCTGGTGCTTAAAGTAATGACACACATAGAACCTGACTTTAAAGGCAGAGAGCTGATTATGTTTAAACTGTTTGAAATATAAATGTAACTCAGTCTTCTTCTCAATGTGTCAGCCTAGAAAGACTGAAAAAGAAGAGTTATAACCATTATAACTTCAATGGTTTCCTATCAGACACTGTAGTCTAGTGGTTAGTGACACTGACTTCAGAGCAAGAGGGTCTGGGTTCGATCCCCGGCCTTGACCAAATTTTCGTTATGTGTTAAAATGTTACTGATAGGGCATGACCACATGCACAATAACTCAGTCAGAAATAAACACAAACTCAGGGAAACACATGGATCAGATAAATAAACAGAACGTTGGTAGGCACGTGGTTGTGGGCCGATTTAAGTCGGGGAAACACGTGGTTCAGATAAATAAACAGTCGGGAAACACGTGGCGGGCCGGACACACGTGGGTCGCGGGCCGGATTTGGCCCGCGGGCCGCCAGTTGCCGATCCCTGCTCTATTGGAACCTCCACAGCCCCAGTCAGTCTGGTACCGGACCAATCACAGCGCTCCATTTGGTGGGCCAGTTGCAACACTCTAATGGTTTTGTAGGTGGGATTAGCCGATGATGGCAGAATTGCGACTTTGAAATGAAACAACATGGAGGCAGCTCAGGAACCGTGTTTGTTTGAAACAGCTTTGTCATCAACTTGGACGATTTAGGTTTGCAAGTACACCAGATAGGGTTTTCATACAAAAACGACAGAAATTGTTGATGTTGTTAGACGCCATGACTGCACCCCTCTTCTTTTCCATCGCTATGATTACGTCACGTTGGTCATTGCTCTGATTGGCCCTAGCGCTATCCAATAGCATTGAAGACAGTTTGAAAGACAACTCATGATCCCGCCCCTATGAATGAGTCGTTTCAATGGGTTGTGGCCAGACTATATATTCACATATGCAGGGTGGCTCACCAGGCTAGTCGTGGTGTGTGGAGGGTGTTGAGTTTGGTGGCAGGATGATCTTGTTTCTGTGTTTTGTGGATGATGTGGTCCTCCTAGCTTCATCAGGCTCTGACTAGAGCTGGAGCGATTCGTCGATGACGTTGACGAATCGCTTTAAAAAAACGTCAACGTCAAATCCGGAAGTCGACGCGTTGCGCGCGCGCACCACACGCACGCGGGGAACCAAAACAAAGCCGCGTGGAGAACAGAACTCCGTCTCTAACAGCTTTCAGGCTCAGCAGCTAGCACTCCCAAGCTCTACATGTCACCAGAACACAACCCACCGCCCTACCTCAAAGTTTTAGGAATACTTTAAACACAGCAAAGGACAGAAACCCGCTCCAGTGGTGGAAGGAGAATGAAGAGACTCACTGCCCTGGCTGCTGCTGCTGTGGTAAAATCCTACATGGACCTTCTGAACGTTTGTTCTCAGCAACAGGGAGGATTGTAAGCAAAAAAAAAAGCTAGGCTCACCAAAGAGCAACATGTTCCTCTGCAGCAGACATCACCAAATGGAGGTCCAGACCCAGATCCGTTCAGACCGGGAAAACCCAGAACCTGGTCCTGGGGGGGTGGGGGCAGCCAAGGAGACACTGGAGCGCTCCTGAGGAGCTACAAGGGCCCGCGGTTAGCGTGACACCTGGCTCGCCCCCTGCCCTAACTGGACCTCACCATGAGGTTCGGTTCTTGGTTCGGTTCGGAGCGGAGGAGGCGACCATCCGGTCAGCGGTGCTCGCGCCTGTCGCCACGGGAGCGCGCGCCGCTCGTCTAGCTGTGTTTCTCAGTCTAACTGTCAACAGCTGTGGCTTCAACAATATTAACACTAAAACCACATTTATCTGTCGATGACTAGAAGTTAGTCTTCCTTTAACTTCAGTTGTTTTCAGAGACTCACGTTAAATACCAATGCATAAATAACCCAGATAATAACCTAAATAATAAATAGTTTCTTTAGCCAAATATAAATATAATGACTCCTCCTGTTCTACAGCGATTTAGAGTGTAATACAGAGGAGCTGATGAGGGAGGAACACAGTGCTATACTGCACACACTAACAGAATAACAGTTCAGTTTCATTTTGAGACATGAAATAGTTTAACTAACACTCAGGAATGTCTGCTGTGAACTGCACAGTGTTTGTTTTTGCTCTGCAGTTTTTAAATCTTTAAAACAAGAGATTTATGTCAAACTGCAGCTCTTCCTTAGAAACTGTCATTTTATTTTATGTTAAACACTCAGGAATGTCTATACTGTGCACCTCACAGTGTTTTGTTTAGTACTACAACTTAATATTTTTTCCAAACCTTTAAACTAGTTATTGTCCTGTAAAAGAGTAAATACTGACAGCTCTTCCATGTTGAAGAACACTGCTTTGATTATGTTTTAAGCAGAAGATGTTTGGCTTTGGAAAACAGTTGTACATTTAAGTCATTTATTACATTTTTTGGGGGCGGGGGGGTATTTATTTGAAATTTTATGGTTTTTATTAATCGTGCAACAGAAAAATAATCGTTAGAATAATCGTCTAATTATCCATTAGAATAGTCGACTATTCGATAAAATAATCGCCCGAATAATCGTTTTAAAAATAATCAGTTTCCCCCAGCCCTAGCTCTGACCTTCAGCTCTTGCTGGGAAGGTTTTCAGTCGAGTGTGAAGCGTCTGGGATGAGGATCAGCCATTTACACGCTGATAACAAGCTCACTGTAGCCCAGTTTGTTTTAAAGCAAAAATGCTCTTCTATATTTTAGTGTCCAGGTTCTTCCAAGTGTTGTTAAATATGTGTTTGTTCAAGTTAATCAAGTTATATTTATGTTATTTAGAAAAATCACTTTGGCCAAAACAGAGAATAAAATCGTTGTTTTATATCAGCCATCGGCGGCCCTGGTTTATAAAGATCGGTATCGGCCAGAGGTCAGCACTTCTCACATTCTGCTCCCGTCAACAGAGACTATGGAAGAAAGACGTTTGTTTATACATTTGACTCTAGACTTCACAGAAAGAAGATGAAACCAGTTTGGAGATTTTCATTTTTTAGTCTTAGCTAATACTTTACATTTAAACAACTTAAATACTGTTTCTCTCCATCGCTGAGGTGAAGGTAGGTCAGCAGTAAGGGGAGTTTACAGAACCTGTTGTAGAAAGCTTCCTGAACGGCCTCAGTTAAGAGAAACAGAGTTTATATTTCACAGAACCAACGAGCTAATGGCCAGTCTAAGTGCAGCAAAGACCAAGGTTTAAAAACAGCTCCAGCCTTTTATTTACAGTGGTTCATGTGCTGTTGTTTTAAAACTGTTTTTACACAGTTGTTAGACTCATAATACAAGTATTACATGGAATCCTGTGGTTATATACAAGCATAAATACCACTGTGTACAATGTGCATCCAGGGGTCGGGTCCAGCAGAATTTCTGCCAAAATAACCCAGTAATGGAAACTGACATCAGTGAAAATGTTTATAAAGCAACACGAGTGTGAACCTCTGTGAAACAGCAGGGTTTTAAGCCTCTTTCAGAAAACACTTTAGTCTTGGATGTTCTCGGACTAGCCATTAGCTCATCAGAACGTTAACTCCATTCCTCTGAGCAGAGGTAGTTCAGGAAGTATCTACAACTGGTAGGATATTATTTATTTATGACTTTTTAACAGAAACACACCTCAGTATTAATGAATCCCATCTCTGAGGACAACTACAAACAGCCACAAATGTATAAAACCCCCTTAAAGTTAAAAAAATATATATATATTTCCCAACACAAGACTATTTTATTAATAGTTTGCTTTTCCTTGTTTTTTAGGGTCTACTATTATCATGTAGCTTACTACCTGCCCAGTGTTTAGTTTGATTAGGTTACATGAAGAGTTGCAGAAGGCTGAAAGAGAGAAGAACTAAAATGAGGCGATCAGGGTATTATATATTTGATCTATAACTTAGTCCACAAGGTTTATTGGGCCCTGAAGAGTTTCAAAGCTCCTAAAGAAAAGGTCCTGAGTATGAGCTGAGAGCAGGAACCAACAGGCCGTTTGAGAACCAGCCTGTAACGGAGCAGGTGTGGAGCCACGGTTTGTCTGTAGGGGAGGGGAAACATGAGAAGGTGCTGACACATACTGTGTGTTACAAGCACAGCTGTTTGTTCACAAAGCCCATATGTCTCTCCTAATCCACAGAGCCAAGGAAAACTATAATTTAGCTGGGAGTTGTGTGTACCATAAGTCACTGCCTCAGGTTGGAACGACTGCAGCACAGAGAGCCTCTCATTAGGCCTGAGCACCACAGGAGGTGTTGAAACTCCAGCACTTTTTATTATTCTTGGGTCAAACGGATGGCCTTTAAAATGACTGCAATATACCTGACCACACTGGAGACTTGGCATCAGTCTTGATTTGGTGACAAATTGTATATTTAGGGGGAAATGGCTCCACAGCGCCCCCTAAAGACCAGCCCTTTTGATTAGTTTAAAGTACAGCTAAGAAATTTGACAGGTTCAGAACAAAGACCTCCAAAAAGTATTTTTTTAAGGTTTGACCTGAACACAACAGGAAGTCGGCCATTTTGGATCAAAGATGCCATTAGACATTTTATTTACAGAGTATTTTAACAAACTCGTCTGAGGAATTTTAAAGTATCGTCTTCATTGTTGACGGTGGCTGATCTGTTCTAAGACTATCCAAATTCATAGCTGTGCATTAAGCTAATCATAGGGACTGTAGGGGGCGCCATGGAGACTGAAATATCATTTCT
Source organism: Callopanchax toddi (assembly GCA_006937965.1). NCBI lineage: Eukaryota > Metazoa > Chordata > Actinopteri > Cyprinodontiformes > Nothobranchiidae > Callopanchax > Callopanchax toddi. The sequence continues at coordinate 149,395 of SSNR01000598.1, forward strand.
GGATTATTTTAAACCTATAAGTAGCTTTGCCTGAATCCAAAACTAATGTAGAACTTTTTTGTACTTTGTATTTGCTAGAGTACAAATTATACATCACAACATGTATATATCTTGTCATCTTTTACCCACTATGTGTCTCTCTGCTGTAGGACTAACGGTTTTCTCCTAAATCACCTCAGAGTGCAGAGAGTTCACAGCCAGGCTTCTATAGAGCTCAGTAACTGAGCTTTGAATTTTTCCTTCAAAACTAGAAATGAAGGGATTCATCGTATCTCCTACATAAAACACGGTAGATGCTAAAATTGCATGTGAGTAAATGCTGTATGTACTGCTCATGTGTATCAGTGAGAGGTGCTTGATTTTAATTTTGGTGTAAGAACCCTGCTTATCGAGGCGTTCCAGTGAGCACCAGCTGCACTGTCATCCTTCAAGGACTCTTAGACGGATTCTAATGGACAGATTTAAATTCAACTATGTCTTTTGACTAATTTCCTCAATATTTTTACCAGAAGGATGCATCTGATTTTTGTATCCATGTGAATGTGGTTCTATGATGAGAGGAGAGGCACATTTTCTGTGAAGCACTTTGTGATTTTTTCTGTGAAAGGTGCTATATAAATAAACTTTACTTACTTACTTACTTACTTACATGGTCCTTTCTGTGTGATGAGGGAGTGAAAATTTAAACCCAACCCAGTGTCTGTCTGGCCACGAGGGTCACAACATTTAGTAAGTGACCTCCCAGGACAGACAGACGGACATGGTCCTGTCCTGATGTCAGAGAGGAAATGCCTGCTGGACAGAGGTCTTTCCTGCTTGCACAGCCGTCAACAAGTAGCACTAGGAGTTCACAGGAATTCAGGGTGGAGCTTTCTTACTCCATCATGTGTGTGTTTGCACGTATGAGCGGTTCCGCAAATTCACAGCACAATGAGATTTTCCATGTGGTTATTCAATCATCATCTCTAGTTAAAGACATGAACTTGATTGTGTTCGCAACCAAACTCATGAGGTGTTGTGTGGATTTAGGTCAGGGAAGGGGGACCTCTGGCCTCCGGGCCAAATAAGGCCCTCAGAAATCTTTATCTGGCCACGCAATTTCAGACAATTAATACAAATAAATAAAAACTCTGAGGGAAACAAAACGATATCAACAACCAATGATGTTTCTGTGATAACAACATGATAGGTTCAGTGTCAGCCTGAGATAAAACGAACATTCTGACAGGTGTCGGTCATTGTGACTGAAGGTAAAAAAAAACTAAATGGATGCAATATCATTTTATATTATACGATTTACTGTTTGTAGGTAGCAGTGGATCAGGCGGTAGAGCTGGTCCTTCCATTAGCTGCAGGTTAGCAGCCTGGCCTCTGTCAGACTGTTCCCCCCCGGGCAGGTGTAGTTTACACCACCAGTATAGTGTGTGTGCGCGCGCATGAATAATGGATTCTCTGTGAAGTGCTTTGGCTGCCCTGAAAAGGGCTATATAAATCTAATTCATTATTATTATTATTATTATTAGTTTTGAAATGCGGTAAAAAAAATGTTTTACTTTCCCAAACTTTGAAAATGTTTTATGTATTCTAAATGTATTCTAAAAATAAATCTAAAAACAACTGATAACAGTGGGTTCATCAGTTTAGAATTGTGGCATCATATAGTTCACACCAGGGTTGTCCAAAGCGTGGCCTGCGGGCCATTTGTGGTTTTTAAAAATAATTTTGTGCGTCCCTCAACTGCAGTTTGACAGTGATAGAACTTTGTCCTCCAGCAGGATGGTTGTTGGCTAATGTGAGACCTGTTAAATGATAATGCAGTTTGTAGTAAAATCTTTTAAAAATAGAAACAATAAGTCCAATTCTAAGTACTAGTCTTTTATCAACCATTTTTTCTTTTAATTTCCTGCTAAATGGAACCACACAACCTCACTGACTTCTGCTAAAAAGCAGACTTATGACTTGTGTACAAAACAGCAAAAAGTCAGGCCGTAGTGAAAGCTATAGAGCCTGCTGCAGGACGCTGATGTTTATAGAACTATGAACACGAGAGCATCAGTGCACAAATGGCTCACCAGCACGCACGAGGAACGTATGAGCAAGTCAGTTTCCAGCCTTACTGCAGAGAGAGTGACCCAGATCCTTTTCATCTTAAATTTATCTTCAAGACCAAGAAACTAGAAAACATTTGACCAATAGAATCCAGGGAATTTGATGCTTTTATTTTATTAGACATACGTATGAGAATGTTTTATGTCTTGTATCTGCAAAGATTTTTTGATGATTTCCTACAAAATAACTACTTTATTCCTGTCATTTAATTTGACATCTTTAATGTGTTGTTGAGCAAAAGAAAAAATTCACAATAAAATAATTTCAGCATTTTTTTAATGTAAAGTCTTATTTTTGTTTAAGATGTAATGTGTGATTGGACACGGTTTTAGACTTTAAAAGTGGCCATCAGAAGAGTTTCTAAAAATATATATTGTCCCAGAGAAAAAGGGTTCCCCACCTTGATTTAGGGTCTTATTTATAATCCTGATGCCAAAAGATCATCTTTGAGAAGACGAAACGGTTGAACTCCTTTAATGGAGTCAGTAATGTGTGCAGAGTGTTTGATTTCCTTCTGCTTTCACCTTCAGGATCGTAAGTTGCTAGCAGCTGCCCAGCAGATGCTTCAGGACAGCAAGACAAAGATTGAGTTCATCAGGATGCAGATCCTCAAGGCCAGTCAGACCAATGAGCTGAGCTTTGAGAGCAACGATGTCATCGGTGAGCCTTTATTTTTATTAATTCAGTCCCACAGTTACGTATGCACATGATTGGTAGAAATATCTTCCTCTCTGACTTCAGACAAGTCCATCATCAGCCCTTTAGACCTACGAGTGGAGGAGCTGTGCCACCACGCCAACATCGAATCAGCAGTGGCAGAGGGAGCAAAAAATGTCATGAAACTCCTGGGTTCTGGAAAAGTCACAGAAAAGAGAGCCCATTCAGAGGTAGGCTTGAGTTTGTGTTGAGAGAAGATTCCCATCTAAGGACTTCAAACTGTTGTTCTTTTCCTCCATTTTGAACCTTTCTTGTTGGTCGTTTTCCTTCTTCAGGCTCAGGCTCGCTTTACAGAGTCCAATCAGAAGCTTGACCTCTTGCGATATTCCCTGGAACAACGCCTCAACGAGTTGCCAAAAAACCACCCTCGCAGCAGTGCCATCATAGAAGAGTTGTCTCTACTGTCGTCCCCCGCCCTGAGCCCCAGATCCAGTATCATCTCAACACAGAACCAGTACAGCACCGTCACCAAGCCTGCAGCTCTCACAGGTAACCTCATTGTGTTTACCGGAAAACACGTTTCTGACATCATGGTCTGATAAAAATCAAAACGAGGTAAGTTAGCAGTAGATTTTGGGTTGAGTTTAAGATAAACGGATTGATCTTCATATGAGATAAAGAGTGAAACAGCTGTGTTTATATCAACAGATGGGGATGTTACCGTAGTAACATGTTTATCCTGTACAGCCACATCTGCATTTCTGTCTGCGCTCACTCAGCTGGGCACTTCACTCAGAACAGACTCACACACAGCTTCTTTTATCACTTAAAGGATGTTTGGGTCATTTTGAAGTGGCGTTCTATCAGTTATTAATTCAAGGACCACACCCACTGGTGACATCACTTAAAGTAGGCAGAGTCTCTAGAAATGGGAAGGCTGGTCAGATCAGGAGAGACATTGCTGCTGAATCGTATCAAACTATCAGCTAAAAACAGACTTTTCTCAAAACACTCATGCTGATGCGTTAGAACACCGTAATACCTGTTTGTACCAAACAAGGCCTGAGTTACTACACTACTGCACTGTACATCATAAACAAATGCTAAATTGTAGAGGTTTATAAACAGGTAGTATAGTGTTCTAATGTATCAATATCACTTTTTTAAGCAAGACATTTTTTAAATACCCCAAAATCACTGATCTGTAGCAATGTCTCTCTCAATGTGATCAGCCATGAGCATTGCTGCCGTCAGAGGACTACTTCCTGTTTCTAGAGACTCCGTCCACCTTGATTGATGTCACTGGTGGGTGCGGTCTTTACTGTAGATAAAATCCTGATAAAACGCCACTTCACAATGACCCAGACGATCCATCTAAGGACGACTCGTGTCTCACAAAGTACTGTGGTTACTCCAAGTTATCCATCCATCCATCATCTCTCATCCATCCATCCTGTGTTCCACGGGGTTCAGTATTGGGTCCAAAGTTATTTACTCTGAGTATAAATGGCATTTGTAGGGTTCCTAAAATGTGTAATGTTTGCTGATGAAACCATTTCAGGTGAAAAATTAAATGACCTAATGGAAATACTTTCTGCAGATGAGTCTAAAGTAAAGTGGTTTGATAAAAACAAATTATTAATGAATTTAGGTCAAACTAAATGTATGTTTTTCAGTAATCATAAAGTAATTGTGCTAACTGAGATGAATGTTAATGAAAGGGCTGCCGCGATTCGTCTATTAGCCACGATTACGTCGACTATTAAAATAATCGTTTGTGTAGTTGATGGTGTAATTATTGAAATAAGAAATAATTATATAAATTACTGGGCATAATATTAGATGACAAAATATGTTGGAAACTACATATAGTACACAACAATACTGTCAGAAGTATTTCCATATTAAACAAGGTGAAATGTGTTGGATCATGTTATCCTGTTGACTGGTGCAACACATCTGAATTACTGTGCAGAGGTTTGGAGCAACACTTACCAAACGACGTTATATCCAGTAACATTATTGCAGATAAAAGTCCTGAGGATAATAAAACTATCTGTAGAGGTCATTAAACCAACTTTATCAGGATCATTAAAGTTTACTGAATACATGAGTATGTGTATAGAGTTTGGGGTATATTTGTAGACACGTGTAGAGGTGAATGCTCATGTTCCTTTAATTCTGTGTGTTTATAGGTGGGTAAACAGGAAGAGAAGGGCTCAGATATTTTGTATGTGTAGGTGTAAGTAGTCATTTATATCAGGATGTGTTTATGTAGATAAATGAGCAAAGTATATAAGTTTATATTTAAATAAATCCATTCATCCATCCATCCCTTTTTCCTCCTCTGTCAATCCATGCTTAAATGCTGATCTGGGACCAGTTCACAGTGCAGCAGTGTGAAGTCCTCTACAGCTCTTCTGAGGGAACATTCCTGTTCCTCCAGTGATGCCCTCTTTTTATTTTTCTAAAATCGGTTTGATTAGTCATCCCGTTTCCCCTCAGGCTGCCTCTAAGTCACTCACAGAAACAGAAGCCTGGTTATTTTTATAGATGTGTAAGAACTAGGCGGACCCAGGTAGATTTACTTTAACTCGGATTTCACACCCTCCCCCTCTCACCAGGTGTTCCTCAGAGAACATTTGTTTCTCCTGAAAGTGAATGCTGTTGAAGACAAATGTGAGATTAACTTATTCTGATCAGCTGTTGGAGTTTTGCTCTCTTCAGCAGAACTTGGTAAACAAACGTAGACCCCAGATTGAGCAGCGTTCATCCTGTAGGGAGTTTTAACTTTGTTAAATAAAATCTCTTCTCATTTTCATCTTTTTCTCCCCAAAAACAACCGTTCCTTTTAAAGTTAGGGTGTCAGATTTTCAGAACCAAATTTAGTCACTCCTATCTGTACGTGCGTCCAAGTCCACAAACAAGACTCGACTAGCCTAACTCATTAAACCAGTCTTTGGAGAGAATTGACTCACCCTGAAGTGTATTTCTCTGTTAAAATGTAAGAAGATGGTCTAACCGGGTTGGGAGCCACCTATAAAGACTGTGATTGGTGTGAAATTGAAATGTGCTGTCCCTTTTCTCCTCAGGCACTTTAGATGTCAGGCTCATGGGCTGTCAGGACCTTTTGGAAAATATCCCAGGTCGTTCCAAAGCCGCCCCCGTCCCTCTTCCTGGCTGGAGCCCCAGTGAGACGCGCTCGTCCTTCATTAGCCGAGCAAACAGAAACCGTGGAGTGAGCTCAAGGAACCTAGCAAAGAGCGAGGAGCTCTCCAGTAAGTAGATCTGATGCTAATAGGACCAACAAATGAATACAAAGACTTCAGATGTTTACAGCAGTCAAATAAAAACTAGATAATCACATCAGCAGCTGTTCCACTGGTCAAAACGAGAAGCTGAATTACCGTCTCAGTAACGGCTCGGTGTGTGTTCCTCAGATGAGATCAGCGCGGTTCTGAAGTTGGACAACACCGTAGTTGGACAGACGAGCTGGAGACCAGTTAGCAACCAGGCCTGGGACCAGAAGTTTACACTGGAGCTGGACCGGGTAAAAACACCCCCCATTTCTGATCTACACCTGCACTAACAGCTTAATGTTGTTTGTGCCATAGTGGTGAGGTCCACGTAATGTTTGCTGACTTCGTTCTGCAGTCCCGGGAGCTGGAGATCTCTGTGTACTGGCGGGACTGGCGTTCACTGTGTGCCGTCAAGTTCCTGCGGCTGGAGGACTTCCTGGACAACCAGCGCCATGGAATGTGTCTTTACCTGGAGCCGCAAGGGATGCTGTTCGCTGAGGTACACACACACACACACACACACACACACACACAGCGTGACTCCATAAAAGGATGTTGAGTGTTTTCAATAAACGCCTTCAGCTCACATTTATTCTGGTAAATGTTGTGAGTTTGGGAAAGTGGGGTGAGGCGGTTGTGAGATTGTTTAGTTAGTTCATTAACACCAGGAGTTGAACCTTTACTGTTCATTTTTAATTTAGTTCAGTTTATTTTTAAATCTCCAGTTCGCAACACAAGTCTTCTAAAATCACTGAACAAACCAAAAACTCCAGATCACCTCAGGTCCAGATTCAGGGCAGCTGATAACAGTAAATGTCATTCAGTTGGAATAAAATTCCCGTAGTTTCATTATAAAATGCTTCGCCTCACTTTCTTGCACTTGTCTGGATGCGGGTCATGGGGGCAGCATCCTGAGTAGGGAATCCCAGACCGTCCTCTCCCCAGCCACCTCCACCAGCTCCTCCAGTGGGACCCCGTGGTGTTCCTCCAGTGTGTCCTGGGTCAGCTTCCTGCTGGCAGGACTTGCCTGAAACTCCTCTCCAGGGAGGCATCCTGAACCAGCTCATCTGGTTCCTGTGGATGTGGCGGAACTACACTGAGTTCCTCCCAGATGTCCAGCGTTTCTCACCCTACCTCTGAGGCTGAGCCCTGTGGAAGAAGCTCATTTTGGCCACTTGTACTTACGATCTCCTCCTTTCAGTCATTACTCAAAGCTCATGACCGTAGGTGAGGATTGGGATGTTGATTGACTGGTAAATTGAGAGCCTTGCTTTCTGGTTCTGCCGATCTCCCTCCTTTCCTCACTCATGAATAACACCCTGAGATACTTAAACTCCTCCACTTGAGGTAGGACCTCTCTCCTGACCTGGAGTTGGAAAGCCATCCTTTTCTGTTGACTTGTCATTTTTAAAATGCCAATTAGTCAGATTGTCTTGTTATACAGAAACCAGCAGATTGAATAGAATTGTCACTTCAGTGCATTCCTTCATTCTGAGGACAACGGTGGGGAGGAAGGACTCCCTTCTAACTAAAAGAAACCTGCAGCAGAACTGGGCTCAGAATGGGCGGAGCCTTCTGCCCGGCCAGCTAAATAAAGTTAGTCTTTATTTGACAAAAGGCTAAATGTTAGAAAAAATGATATATAATGAAGGAACTATATTCATTTCTGACTTTTATTCTCACATCTGGACAAAAAAAGTAAATTATGTTAAAGAATGGAAAAAATAGTTGTTTATTGATAAAATATACAAACATAACTAATAAACCATATAGTTACATCCTAATCATTTATTAGACTGGATATAAAAAGGTTTGTTGGATATTTAATTGTGACTTTCTTCTTGAGAAAACAGACGTTATACAGGTATGAGACGAATGCTTTCATAATAACTTATTTCACTGTTTATTCTGTCATCTGTGTTTAAACTGAACCTCATCTCCCTGCTGCTACCTGAATAAATCAAATGTAGAATTTTTTTGATGGAATAAAAAGTATCAGACTTCCTGACAGGAAGTTGATTTAATAAAGTGACAAAATATGATGGCAAACCAATCTGTTTGTGTTATTAGAGATTTAAATCACACAGGAAAACAGATCAAACTCATCTTTATACTGTAGGTATGAAAATAGATTGAATTATCTGATAGTTGGGTCAAAGCTAGAAATAATGACTTAGACATGTGCTTGTGTACACTAGTGCTAAGTCTGTGTTTTTTAAATTTGTATTTATTTTTTTGTAGGTAACATTTTTCAACCCCGTCATCGAGAGGAGACCAAAGCTGCAAAGACAAAAGAAGATTTTCTCAAAACAACAAGGTGACTTCCTTCTGTCCATGCAGTCTGAGATGTCCTGTTATAGGTTTACTGTAGGAGACAGAGATATACGGTTTAAAGACCTCTTACCTTGAAATATTTAGTAAAAGTAGAATTGGTTTGTTTCACCTGAACAGCGTCCAACTCACTGCTTTACTGTATGTACAGCATCAACACCGTAAACTAAACAAACGGTCTCAAGCCGGTAGAGGTTTAGAAACAGGTCAGTTAGAGTTCTAATGCATCAGCGGGACTTATTGAGCAGGAATTGTTTTAAATATAATTTAAAATGATCCACTATTTTGTCACTGATCTGCAGCACTGTCTCTCCTGATCTGACTAGCTGTGGGTATTGCTCCCTGTCAGAGGACTACTTCCTGTTTCTAGAGACTCCACCTTCTTTGAGTGATGTCACCAGTTTTTACTGTAGATGAATAACTGCTGGGCCGACCCAAACGCCTCTTTAATGCAGCGACGCTTCGCTGAGTCAGGCGTCTCTTCAGCCTCGTGTTTCTCCTCAGTACCTCATCAGACTCCTGTTATCCTAAAATTTAATTCTCCACGTGATGAAACTGTCTTTCATGAAATTCTGTCCTCCTTTAGCTGAATGACTTACTGAGTTAGTGTCAGGCACTAAATTATCACCAGTCTAACACGTCGGTCTCACCCTCAGCATTCTGTTAGAACCGTAGAACAGAACCTTTTATTGTGAGAAGTGAAACCAACACACTAAACATTTGTCTGAGATTGTTTTAACATTTTTTCTCATGTGGTTTCTTCTGTGGGTTTTCTTTTTTTAGGCAAGACTTTCCTGCGAGCACCTCAGATGAACATCAACATCGCCACCTGGGGGCGTCTGGTGAGAAGAGCCATACCGACCGTCAGCTCCAACTCCTTCAGTCCACAAGCGCCTGAGATGGGCCAGAGCAGCCTGCCTGGTTCCCCCACACCCAGCAGGTGATCAAACCACATCCACCTGGACGAGAGGGATTATGAAGTCACTACCGTCTCTCAGTGAATACTTAGACCATTTGTGTGTAAAAGTTATAAATCATTCCTGTTTTAATAGTTGTAGAAAGTATTCTGATATTTTATGTCCTTCAGGGCTGATGAGCTAACGGCTAGTCTGAGTACAGCCAGGACCAGACGGGTCCAAACTCCTAACTGTCACAGTGGTTTTATGAACCTTTACAGCACCATCACTTTCACATTAATGTTGACATGGCTGATAAATGCCTGGTTTGTAAAGTAAAGCTACTTGATTTAAAACCATCCATCAGTTTTCTTCTGTTCATCCATGATCGGATCATAGAGGTAACGGGTCCAGGAGGGACAACGGGACGTCCTCTCATTGATTCCTTCCGGATGATTCCCCGGCCTCCGTTGAGTCCTGGGTCTTCCTGGAGGTCTCCTCCCAGTGGGATGTGCCTGGAAAACCTCCAGAGGGAGGCGACCAGGAGGTATCCTGATGAGACACCTGAACCACCTCAGCTGACTCTTTTCAATGAGGAGGAGCAGCAGCTCTACTCTGAGCTCCACCTGCATGACGGAGCTCCTCACCTTATCTCTAAGGCTGAGTCAGACCGCCCTACAGAGGAAGCTCACCTCACTTGCTTGTATCGGGATCTGGTACTTTCAGTCATTACCCACATCCCATGACCAGATGAGGGTTGGAACGTAGACGGACCAGTAAATCCAGAGTTTTACCTTTTGACTCAGCCTCTTCACCACGACAGATCAGAGCTCTTCACTGAAGGTGAAGCCCCAATTCTTCTGTCCATCACTCAAGAACCCCAAGATACCGGAACTCCACTTGAGGCAGGAACTCAGTCCCAACACACGAAGCATTCAACCCTTTCACTGGTCAAGAACCAAGGCCTCAGATTTTGAGAAGCTGACTCTCTTCCTAGCCACTTCACAATCTGCAGCAAACCGTCACAGTGCACATGAAGCTGCTAACAGAACCCTCCCCACCACGACTTCACCTGGAGATCCGGTCCATGAACACCACAAACAGGATGGGGACAGGTCGTTCAGGTTCACAGACCCTCTCAGCTGGAGGGTCAAACCAGGAGACGTCTGATGTTGTAATCTGACTAATTAATTCACCAACACCATCATCAGGTAACTAAACATCAGGAATAACTCGACAGGGGTTTTGAATTAAAATTTGGTGCCTTCGTATAAAATCATCTCTTGTGTTCAAGTCATTTACTAACAAATGTTCTCTTGACTCAGGCCTAGCTTTTGGAAACAATCTCAGATCTTTAATTTAGTTTCTGATTCAGAACTATGAGAAATGTGAGACAGCTTTGGGACTACCGTATTGACCTGAATATAAGACGGCCCTCTATACATAGGACACGGGGTAAATATATATATATATATATATATATATATATATATATATATATATATATATATATATATATATATATATATATATATATATATATGACGGCCCTGATTATAAGCAGCCTGGTAGTTTGTCAGGTGGAGGTCGTATTACGTTTACACTGTGAACAGACTGCTCTGTAGTTTGTAACAGAGACCACTTCCTCCAAAGGGTATTCAGATGAATCACACCAGTTTAAACAGACCAAACCCTGCAGGTATGAAACACTTTAGGAGACTTTTGAGACGTTAGCAACATGCTTTGATCCAGGCTGAACTCAGGCTAGCCGTTAGCTCATCAGTCCTCAGTGTTGTCTCCAGACAGAAGTAGCCAGCTACAATGAGTAAGATAGGAATTATCTATAACTGTTACACAGAAACACTCTTTTTACTCTAACCTCCAAGTTGTCTTTTTCCAGACGTGGTGACCCGCTGGTGACCAAGCTGGACTTTGACAAAGAGCCCACACCGGGACCCAAACATTACCCTCCTCCTGATGACATCAGAGAACCACCGGCGCAGCACAAGATGCTCAGCAAGGATGAAGTTCAGGTGTGATGGTGTAGCTGGAATGACGAGTGGTGTTCACAAGAATCGAACGCAGCAAAGCACCAGCTCTTAGAGAGTCTTGTTCTTTTCTCATCCTGATCACGCCTCGTTTATTGCTAAAGCTTTAATGGTTACCTGGGTAACAGGATATGTTGAGTGATGCTACAATTGTTTTACTTCCTTTTCCAGCAGCAGGTTTTCCTACAGATAACTTAGGTTTTGTTTGTGGATATTAAGACCGCACCAACGTTCTCATTAGTTTTTCTTTTTTGTGTGTCTTTTTTCTGTACTTTTGTCTCTGGTAATTCCTAATTAGTTCTTAAAACCTCATTCTGCTCTCTATTTTGTCTTGTTTGTCCTCCGCAGGATGCACTCAGTGCGTATGACTTCCTAAAGAGGAACAGCACAGTCATGGAGCCGGACATGGACGGAGTCCTGGAGCCAGCGTTCCAGCGCACAGACCCAGACCTCACCTCCATCCAAAAAAACTCAGACATAAGGTAGAGCAGCTGTTTTACTTTAAGGGGAAACCTCTAAGTGTTTTGTTATAAAACCTTTCAGCTCTGAGATGAAGGATCAGTAACATGAAGTCGACTTTAGCTAACGATGGCAGGCTGCCACCTTCATGTCAGAGGCTTTTTCCACCTCTGTTGATTCTCATGTGGGTGATTATTATCAGGGTAAGTGCTGCCCCCTGGCTTCAGTCCGTCTGCATTAGGGCTGCAACTAAGGACTGTTTTAATCATCAACTAATCAGTTTTTTCCTCCATTAGTCATTGATTATTTCACTCTGCTTCCTGTGAGTCCACCTCCTGTTGTGGGTTCCGGTTCATGTCTTACTCCCTGCTCTGGTCTGTTGACCTCTCACCTTTAGGAGTCTGACCTGATGTGACCTGGAAATAAACGCCAATGAAATAAAAGAACATTTTTCTAAAACTGTTTTTTCACACTTTGCTGTCTGAATCACCATTTTGTGTTGAATCTCCTTCACTGGGAGGGATGTGTGTAGTCTCAGCCAACAATAGTAAGCAACACTGCCCCCAGAGGTCGTGTAATGGATTGCAGTTTTAAACCCAGTACTTGGTTCTTTGTGGGAGGAGCTGTCCGTTAAAGGCTTTGCTAACGAACCCAGTCGAAGACGACGTCGACTTGCGGTTGCTGCTCTAGTCGACATGGACCTGAACTCCACACTGATCTCTTTCTAGGGTAGAAGAGCAGTTCCACTTCAGTCTCCGGGACTTCAAATGTGTGGCAGTGCTTGGACGAGGTCACTTTGGAAAGGTACATTTAGGTTGCTTCATGACTTTAAGCTGGACAGTTTTTTTCATAGTCAGTTGTCGTCGATTATCCATCAAACTGCTCTGACTCCTTTCTCCTCCTTCCTTCTCCAGGTGCTGTTGGCAGAATATAAAAGCACAGGGGAGATGTTCGCCATCAAAGCTCTGAAGAAAGGAGACATTGTAGCTCGGGATGAGGTTGACAGGTAAAGCTCGGGTGATCTGATCGCAGGTGGATGAGTTTACATCCTGTGATCTGCTCATGATTCTGCTCTCATTTTGTCTGAACTGAAAAGCACTTTCTTCCTGTCTGGAGACTAAACTGAAACATTTTGGGTTTTTCTTTTTCACAAGATGGCAGAATGAAAGCAAAACACATTGGCAGCATGAGTTACATCAGAAATACACCTCTATTCAGGGTTCTTATGGGCTCCTTGAAAGTGTTTGAGTTTTAATTAGGAAAAAGTCTATTTATTTCAGTTATAACCAGACATCTATGGTTTGGTGTTCTGTGCTATTTTTGCATAAATCTAGACATTCCTGATAAAACACGTTTTTATTCCCACTGACTTCCTGTTTGGACCTCCAGGCTCCTGTAGCAGCGCTGTCTGTCCACAGTCTCGTTATGTGGCTGACTGCTCAAGTAGACGCTTCACTTCAATTAGTTGGAGTCTACATGTGTTTAATCTGTTTGAATTTTTTGATCAACTTTTGGTCCTAAATAGACTTCATTATTTTTAGTCTGTTGATTCTGATTTAATCTCTACTGAACAGCTCAACCCTGCCACCTGCTGACATGAATCAGTGTCTGCAGTCTCTTTAAAACATCGTCTCTGGATCGTTTCCCTGTTATGTTAAATAGTCTTGATCTTAATCATCATTATGATTATTGTTTCTGTGTTTCTGACAGTCTGATGTGTGAGAAGAGGATTTTTGAAACGGTCAACAGCGTCCGCCACCCCTTCCTGGTCAACCTGTTTGCGTGTTTCCAGACGCAGGAACACGTGTGTTTTGTGATGGAGTACGCAGCGGGAGGCGACCTGATGATGCACATCCACGCTGATGTTTTCTCTGAGCCGCGGGCCGTGTGAGTGTCCATACATTCTCAGAAATGAAATCATTAGACTAAAACTATCTAGTCATGTTCTCTACTTTTATAATTAACCTGATTCTTTGGTTTCTTTGCAGATTTTATGCAGCATGTGTTGTGTTGGGATTGCAGTTTTTACACGACCACCATATAGTCTACAGGTACTTTATTTAAGAGAATTTAAAGATGAAAGTAATATTTTGTTGAGTATTTATGCTGATACTGCCTGTACTTGTACTCCTCAGAGACCTGAAGCTGGATAACCTGCTCCTGGACACTGAGGGCTATGTGAAGATCGCTGACTTTGGACTTTGCAAAGAAGGTAAAAAAAAAGAATCTGATGTCAGAGTGAAAGCTCTAGATGTTTCAGTCCAGTGGGTTGTAAAGAACACATGGATCTTTTTGAGTATTACACTTCAAAAACCACACTGTCAGCTTCTTACAATGTTTTTCATCTAAAAACGTCTGAAACAAGGACGGTGTTTTGTTTGTGGAGGTGCTTCTGTGTTGCTGTTAGCTGGATTTACCATCAGACGGAGGTAGAGCGCTGCTTTGGGCCTTTAAAATAAAAGGTTCACTAGCAAAGCCCAGTACCTACAGGGGTACATATGGGGTAACCCCCTAAGTATTCTGCACATACCCCCTGTGTACCCTTACCCCCCTAAATGCTCTTTACGTGCCCTTATTGTGAAAAACCCTTGTCCTGTGAAGTATGGCAAGCCAATTTTCCCTTTAATAGCTATCCTGTAATATAAGGGTCTTCAAAGTAACTGAATTTAGTTCAGAATGTTTCATTTTAGATGTTTAAGGTGGCGTCTGTTAGAACTCTAAATAAAAACATCATCATTTAATAGGGGTGTAACGAGACCCAAAACTCACGAGACGAGACTGGACATTGAGTTCACGAGACGAGACTGGACATTGAGTTCACGAGACGAGACTGGACATTGAGTTCACGAGACGAGACGAGACTGGACATTGAGTTCACGAGACGAGACGAGACTGGACATTGAGTTCACGAGACGAGACTGGACATTGAGTTCACGAGACGAGACTGGACATTGAGTTCACGAGACGAGACTGGACATTGAGTTCGCGAGACGAGACTGGACATTGAGTTCGCGAGACGAGACTGGACATTGAGTTCGCGAGACGAGACTGGACATTGAGTTCGCGAGACGAGACTGGACATTGAGTTCACGAGACGAGACGAGACTGGACATTGAGTTCACGAGACGAGACTGGACATTGAGTTCACGAGACGAGACTGGACATTGAGTACACGAGACGAGACTGGACATTGAGTTCACGAGACGAGACTGGACATTGAGTTCGCGAGACGAGACGAGATTTGATAATAGTTTCAAGAAAACTTCAAAGATCAAATTTATGCAACAAAAACGCTTTTATTCCAGACTTTTACAAGTTTTTCCACAAACTCAACTGATGTCTTTCTTTTTCTGATTTCTTGAATCTCATCAGTAGGGGTGTAACGATACTGAAAACTCGGAGACTAAACTCATGAGATTTTAATCACATTTTCAAGAACTTTTCAAAGATCAAACTATTGCTACAAATGATTTTTTTTTTTCCTGCCTTTCTCCTTCTCTCCTGTCTCACCAAAGATAAAAATTTGAAGGTGAAGGTGAAGAGGAGAGGTTTGAACTGTTTAAACAGAGCCATGTTATTAAACCTACACCTATAAACAACCGGTATCCATTTAATATACTGTAGTATAACTATGTTTTTAGACAGTAAAAACTACAGGGATCTAAACTGCCTTTAAAAAGTGCAGAGGACATGTCCCCCCATTATGTCCATGTGTTTTCAGTCCTTTACCACTTCTCACCTCTCTGGGACACACAGAAGACGGATGCGTTGCGCACACGCCGTTTAAAAAACAAAACAAAAACATAATAGTTACTGAGAGTGGCTGCATGGAGAGCGCAACACAAACGCCGGTCCGTGCGGAGGCGCTAAAGATCGGTGCCGGTTCTATCTCAAGCGCCACAGCGCGGCATTTACGACTTTAATACGGTGATTTTCCAAGAAGCGTTCAGCCTTGAATAGGCTGCATAGCGCGTCCTGTGAACCCCTAGACTGCGGCGATTCTGTGGCGCAACGCATCCGTCTGTCTGTTTTCTCCCTACTTTCTTTTTATTGTTGAAAAATAGAATCAGTTCAGTTAAACTTCACTAAATCCTTAAAGGATTTGATCATTAATAGAAAATAAATGCAAAGCTAAGAAAAGCTTTTCATTTTATATAATAAAACTGTTTAATTCAGTGATAATAGTGTTTCATATAGATTGTTTACAGATGCACACACCTGTCTGGCTCCTCTTCTCTCTCCTCCTCGTGTCAGTCTGTTCTTTATTTCACTGAGGTTTCCATGTCTTTCTGCTCCGAGCAACACATCAAGCCCCCAGCTGTTCTTGTTTTACTGTTTCCACAGCAGGCACGTGATTTTCTAACAGGGCATCTGAGCTCTGCATTTACAGTGATATGAACGGCAGCGTTTTAAAGTGCCTGTGACTCCATATTTAAATCACTTTATATTAAACAGGTGTAATCTTTGATGCCTCTAGATCAGCGTTGCACCATTATAACTCAAAATACGCTGTAATTATTTCCTAACGAGCAACTCAGAGATCAGAAGAAAGCGCCGCCTTCCGGTTCTGCTGGGTTTCTCCTTATTTGGCAGCCTGACACTTCTGCTGCAGCAGGGGGCAGTGCCCAGTAGGGGGCAGTGCCGTCGCGTGAAAGAGAAACGAAACTGAAACTAAACACTACACGGTCTATGGGCAATGGCGGCGGCACTGCCTCGCTCCAGGTGTCGTGAACGTGCATGTGGGAGGAGAATTGACCATATAAGCAAGTCCGGATCACTATGACCTCATAGCGGGCTGGAGTGAAAAAAACTGTTTGAAACCTGGGTCTGAAATCTGGAAGAGCTTCTCACTG
This sequence comes from Callopanchax toddi, assembly GCA_006937965.1. Taxonomy (NCBI): domain Eukaryota; kingdom Metazoa; phylum Chordata; class Actinopteri; order Cyprinodontiformes; family Nothobranchiidae; genus Callopanchax; species Callopanchax toddi. Next base: position 166,047 of record SSNR01000598.1, read on the forward strand.
GCTGGACTAGGAGACCGATGGATGCCGTTTTTTGCTCTTTCTGGCAGGTTTAAGGTGAGAACTCAACGTTGCAACATGATAGATAAGTCAGAAAACATGGAAACTGATGTCATGGGACCTTTAAGTTTCATTTTCGCTTTTGGAGCGACGTTTTCACTCGCGTGCCCAAATGCAAATAATGACATAATCAGGTCATGCGGGTTCGCGAGATCGAACTTATCTCAACGAGAAATATCGTGGCGTTTTAATATCGCGAGATCTCGTTACACCCCTATCATTTAATATAGTCGTTAAAAACATCCTGACATCCCATCACTGAGTTTAAAAGACATTTCACATTTAATAATGAGCAACGAAGCAATTATTAATAACTACTAAAATATTTATCATTTCAGTCTAAAGCTGTGAAATCAGAATTATCACCTTGAACTAGTAATTAGACATCTGACATGAATTATTTAATAGAAACTGTATTTACTATATCCTCAGGGTTCATCACTTTACGTAGTTAAACACGAGTTAATTCTAATACTGAGGAGAAAAAGGTGGAGGTCCTCTTGTCTCGGGCCCAGGTTGACTAAGCCCTCCCTCTCCGTCAGGAATGGGCTACCGGGACCGGACCAGCACGTTTTGTGGCACACCAGAGTTTTTGGCTCCGGAGGTTTTAACAGAAACGTCGTACACGCGAGCGGTGGACTGGTGGGGACTGGGAGTCCTCATCTTTGAGATGCTGGTTGGAGAGGTGAGTCTTCGTCACTTATTGCTGCTTCATCGCTGTGTACCAGATACTGTATGTGACTGATTCATGTGCTCATCTCGTCTGTTAGTCGCCCTTCCCCGGTGACGATGAGGAGGAGGTGTTTGACAGCATCGTTAACGATGAAGTCCGTTATCCACGGTTCCTTTCAACTGAAGCCATCTCCATCATGAGGAGGGTGTGTAAAGCCTTTAAATATTTCCTCTAATAAAAATCTATGAGCTGTACGAGTCGCTGTGGTGGATTTCTGCAGCTGTTTCACTAGTCTGTTTCACTACTAGTCTGTTTCACTAGCCTGTTTCACTACTAGCCTGTTTCACTACTAGTCTGTTTCACTAGCCTGTTTCACTACTAGCCTGTTTCACTACTAGTCTGTTTCACTAGCCTGTTTCACTACTAGTCTGTTTCACTAGCCTGTTTCACTACTAGTCTGTTTCACTAGCCTGTTTCACTAGTCTGTTTCACTACTAGTCTGTTTCACTAGCCTGTTTCACTAGCCTGTTTCACTAGCCTGTTTCACTAGTCTGTTTCACTAGCCTGTTTCACTAGTCTGTTTCACTAGTCTGTTTCACTAGCCTGTTTCACTAGCCTGTTTCACTAGCCTGTTTCACTAGCCTGTTTCACTACTAGTCTGTTTCACTAGCCTGTTTCACTACTAGCCTGTTTCACTACTAGCCTGTTTCACTAGCCTGTTTCACTAGCCTGTTTCACTACTAGTCTGTTTCACTAGCCTGTTTCACTAGCCTGTTTCACTAGCCTGTTTCACTAGCCTGTTTCACTAGTCTGTTTCACTAGCCTGTTTCACTACTAGTCTGTTTCACTAGCCTGTTTCACAACTAGTCTGTTTCACTACTAGTCTGTTTCACTAGCCTGTTTCACTAGTCTGTTTCACTAGCCTGTTTCACTAGCCTGTTTCACTAGTCTGTTTCACTAGTCTGTTTCACTAGTCTGTTTCACTAGCCTGTTTCACTAGCCTGTTTCACTAGTCTGTTTCACTAGCCTGTTTCACTAGCCTGTTTCACTACTAGTCTGTTTCACTAGCCTGTTTCACTACTAGCCTGTTTCACTACTAGTCTGTTTCACTAGCCTGTTTCACTACTAGTCTGTTTCACTAGCCTGTTTCACTAGTCTGTTTCACTAGTCTGTTTCACTACAAGTCTGTTTCACTAGTCTGTTTCACTACTAGTCTGTTTCACTACTAGCCTGTTTCACTACTAGCCTGTTTCAATACTAGCCTGTTTCAATACTAGCCTGTTTCAATACTAGCCTGTTTCAAAATTAGTCTGTTTCAATATTAGTCTGTTTCACTAGCCTGTTTCACTAGCCTGTTTCACTAGTCTGTTTCAATACTAGTCTGTTTCACTAGCCTGTTTCACTAGTCTGTTTCACTAGTCTGTTTCAATACTAGTCTGTTTCACTAGTCTGTTTCACTAGCCTGTTTCACTACTAGTCTGTTTCACTAGTCTGTTTCACTAGCCTGTTTCACTACTAGTCTGTTTCACTAGCCTGTTTCACTAGCCTGTTTCACTACTAGTCTGTTTCACTAGCCTGTTTCACTAGTCTGTTTCACTAGCCTGTTTCACTACTAGTCTGTTTTACTAGTCTGTTTTACTAGTCTGTTTCACTAGTCTGTTTCACTAGTCTGTTTCAATACTAGTCTGTTTCAATACTAGTCTGTTTGACTAGCCTGTTTCACTAGCCTGTTTGACTAGCCTGTTTCACTAGCCTGTTTCACTAGTCTGTTTCACTACTAGTCTGTTTCACTAGCCTGTTTCACTAGCCTGTTTCACTAGTCTGTTTCAATACTAGTCTGTTTCACTAGCCTGTTTCACTAGCCTGTTTCACTAGCCTGTTTCAATACTAGTCTGTTTCAATACTAGTCTGTTTCAATACTAGTCTGTTTCACTAGCCTGTTTCACTAGCCTGTTTGACTAGCCTGTTTCACTAGCCTGTTTCACTACTAGTCTGTTTCACTACTAGTCTGTTTCACTACTAGTCTGTTTCACTACTAGTCTGTTTCACTACTAGTCTGTTTCACTAGCCTGTTTCACTAGTCTGTTTCACCAGCCTGTTTCACTACTAGTCTGTTTCACTACTAGCCTGTTTCACTACTAGTCTGTTTCACTACTAGCCTGTTTCACAACTAGTCTGTTTCACCATCCTGTTTCACTACAAGTCTGTTTCACTGCTAGCCTGTTTCACTACTAGCCTGTTTCACTAGCCTGTTTGACTAGCCTGTTTGACTTGCCTGTTTCACTACTAGCCTGTTTCACTACTAGCCTGTTTCACTACTAGCCTGTTTCACTAGCCTGTTTCACTAGCCTGTTTGACTTGCCTGTTTCACTACTAGCCTGTTTCACTACTAGCCTGTTTCACTACTAGCCTGTTTCACTAGCCTGTTTCACTAGCCTGTTTCACTAGTCTGTTTCACTAGCCTGTTTCACTAGTCTGTTTCACTAGTCTGTTTCAATACTAGTCTGTTTCAATACTAGCCTGTTTCAATACTAGTCTGTTTCACTACTAGCCTGTTTCACTACTAGCCTGTTTCACTACTAGCCTGTTTCACTACTAGCCTGTTTCACTACTAGCCTGTTTCACTACTAGTCTGTTTCACTAGCCTGTTTCACTAGCCTGTTTCACTAGCCTGTTTCACTAGTCTGTTTCACTAGTCTGTTTCACTAGCCTGTTTCACTAGCCTGTTTCACTAGCCTGTTTCACTAGTCTGTTTCAATACTAGTCTGTTTCAATACTAGCCTGTTTCACTACTAGCCTGTTTCACTACTAGCCTGTTTGACTAGTCTGTTTCACTACTAGTCTGTTTCACTAGCCTGTTTCACTACTAGTCTGTTTCACCAGCCTGTTTCACTACTAGTCTGTTTCACTACTAGTCTGTTTCACTACTAGCCTGTTTCACTACTAGTCTGTTTCACTGCTAGCCTGTTTCACTACTAGTCTGTTTCACTAGCCTGTTTGACTAGCCTGTTTCACTAGCCTGTTTCACTACTAGCCTGTTTCACTACTAGCCTGTTTCACTAGTCTGTTTCACTAGCCTGTTTCACTAGCCTGTTTCACTAGCCTGTTTCACTAGTCTGTTTCACTACTAGTCTGTTTCACTACTAGTCTGTTTCACTAGCCTGTTTCACTAGCCTGTTTCACTACTAGTCTGTTTCACTACTAGTCTGTTTCACTAGCCTGTTTCACTAGTCTGTTTCACTAGTCTATTTCACTAGTCTGTTTCACTAGCCTGTTTCACTAGTCTGTTTCACTACTAGTCTGTTTCACTACTAGTCTGTTTCACTACTAGTCTGTTTCACTACTAGTCTTTTTCACCAGCCTGTTTCACTACTGGTCTGTTTCACTACTAGTCTTTTTCACCAGCCTGTTTCACTACTAGTCTGTTTCACTACTAGTCTGTTTCACTACTAGCCTGTTTCACTACTAGCCTGTTTCACTACTAGTCTGTTTCACTACTAGTCTGTTTCACTACTAGCCTGTTTCACTACTAGTCTGTTTCACCAGCCTTTTTCACTAGTCTGTTCTTGTGTTCAGCTTCTGAGGAGGAGCCCAGAGCGACGTCTCGGAGCGGGAGAACGGGATGCAGAGGAAGTAAAGAAACATCTCTTCTTCAGGGTGAGACGCAGAGGAGAGGAGGAGTTTTAATGTAAGTCATGTGAAGTCTGAGCTCTAACGTTATGTCTGTCTGCTACAGAACATAGACTGGGACGGGTTGTTAGCCAAGAAGGTGAAGCCGCCGTTCGTGCCGACCATCCAGGGCTCCAACGACGTCAGCAACTTTGATGATGAATTTACCTCAGAGGCTCCGATCTTAACCCCCCCCAAGGAGCCCCGAGCGCTGAGCCCAGACGAGCAGCACCTGTTTTCTGACTTCGATTACATCGCTGACTGGTGTTAGCTTCACCTCCAGCCCAGACAGACACTGTGAACTGAAAGCACGGCGACGGCTGTAGCTCTTTGTTGTTGTTTTAACGAGTCTCACCTCCTTCCTGCCCAGAATGTTTTGATGAACTTGGCTCCCGGAGCCTCCGAGCAGAAACTGTGCCATTGAACAGAGAATCCAGAGGATGCCTCATCAGTTCTTTTTTTAAATCCACATGAAGAAATCTTTAAAGAAAAAGAATTCAAATGGAGTTGGATGGATGTCCGGCGTAGATCATCATGGTTGTGTCTGACTGACCACTGAGAATGTTTTATGAACTCCGAGGAGACGGGAACATCACGATAATGTTATTCATCACTGTCTCCAGTTCTTTCTTTCTTTTTTACGTGTACAGATTATATTCATTAGTGTATTTGATGTGCTTTTGTTTCTCCCTGTAAAACCGTAGCTGTGCAGAGAAGCGCTTCACAGGTCATCACTGAAGGTAACCTACAGCGAACATCCTGACTACTACTGCTGCTTCCTGACTTGAAAAACACCCGATCACTACGTTTCCCTCCTGAGAGCTCGGCTCATCCACCCTCCAACTACCACTGATCTAGAAAGCATGAACACACTGGTTCAAACTCATTGAACTCTGTCGCCCTCTAGTGGCCTGAGTGGTTTAGCAGCAGGGTTTCTTTGGATGACCTGACACATAATACCTCAGTGAAATCGGCATTTAAATTACAGCTATAAAAACCAAAACAAGCCCCTCCTCCTCCTCCTCAAAGCAAACTTTTCTAACCTGATCAGGCCCGTCAGACTAACGAGGAGCTGGATTTCTTTTTCCCAGAAGGCAACGGGGCAAACTACAATCAGTTTTCATAAAATGCCATTAAAGTGCTTCCCGTGTTGTCCTGATGTCATTCTCTAAGCTGACTTCCTGTCAGTTCTTTATGACGGACTCGATGTTTCACACCTGGATCACTAGAGGGGTCATATACATACTGTATGTACACAGTCGAGCTGAAAGCACTAATTTTATCAAGTTTTAAGTATCTACATTTCTTAATTATGAAATAGATTGTACAAAGTATTTTTTTTTATCTCTGCCTGTGCATGTTGTTTTCAGATGTAAACTGTATGAATGGTACATAAATTACTCCAATCACCTTCAGCCTGGTGGATCCAAACATTTCACTGTTTATCATCAATGCACTAATTAAATCTTTGTAATAGTTGCTTTTCTTCTTCTTTTACATATTAAGATTTTAAGAATGGATAAAACTTCAAACACTTTAGTTAAAAATCCAGTTTTCTGAGCATTCTGAGTGGCGATTGAAAGGTTGGAGTAATGTTTTTCATCTCCACTGATTCTAATGATATTCTATAAGTATCAACATCTTTTTGGAGTCCCATTCATTTGAGATGTCTGCCACGGCTAATCAACATTAGCAAACAGATTGAGATGATGGAAGCTGAGCGTCATCAAGTCTCTGATCACAGGTCTTTGTTTCAGACTTCTCCAGTAGTGAATGTTTCAGTAGTATACGGCTACAGACCCTTCAATTAAATTGAAACTATTTCACCCTCAATGTCATTGTTTCTGCAAATACTATTTTGTAGCCTTTGTTTCCATAAAGTTCAGATTTCATGGTTATTTTTGCAGAATTATGAGGTTTCCTCCTGAGGTGCTACAGCCACAAGTCTTCTGCAGCAAGTTCAAGTAGGCTTTATTGTCACTTCAACCATATACAGTAGTACACAGTGAAACGAAATAGCGTTCCTCCAGGACCAAGGTGCTACATACAACATAAAAATATCAACAGAAATAAAAACTAGCTAATTAACTAGGAGACCTAGGCCTGTTGAGACAACATAAAGATAACGAGGCAACAAAAGGATGGTGTGACAGCTATGACGTGGTTTTGAGGTGATGAGTTGAGGTAATGCAGAACTAGTAAATGTTTTAGGATTAAGAATTATTAGAAGATTAGTGCAAAAAGTATTCAAGTAGCAGATATTGTACAAAAGAGCAGTTACAGGTTGGTGTGTACACTAGTTTGGTAGTGTAGGTCAGTGTGTTTGCGCTTGTGTTGATTAGTCTGTCTAGACTCAATGTTTTGAGGTAGAGGAGTTAAGCTGAGTGATAAAGATGTTGTTTCTGAGTGTGTGTTTGTGTATTTATCAGTCCGGACCCTTTTTGTTGAGAAGACGGATGGCTTGTGGAAAAAAGCTATTGCACAGTCTGGATGTGTGTGCTCGAATGCTTCGGTACCTTTTTCCAGAAGGCAGGAGCGTGAAGTGTGTGTGAGAGGGGTGTGTCTGATCAGCCACAATGCTGGAGGCTTTGCGGATGCAGCGTGTGGTGTAAATGTCTTCAATAGAGGGAAGAGAGACCCCGATGATCTTCTCCGCTGTCCTCACTATCTGCTGTAGGGTCTTGTGGTCCGATATGGCACAGTTCCCAAACCAGACAGTGATGCAGCTGCTCAGGATGCTTTCGATGGTTCCTCTATAGAAGGTGGTCAGGATCGGTGGTGGTAGCTGGGCCTTTCTTAGTCTTCTCAGAAAGTAGAGACGCTGTTTGGCTTTTTTGTGCAGGGAGCTGGTGTTCAGGGACCAGCTGAGGTCCTTCTCCAGGTGAACGCCCAGGACCTTGATGCTTTCAACGATCTCCACAGAGGAGCCGTCGATGCTCAGCAGAGAATGATTAGCAGAGAGATCCATGAAAACTATGATGTAAAAGTCATGGTGAATCTCTAAATCGTTACCTGCTGAGAAACATTAGAGATGACGAGTTATTTTAAACAGTTCATAACTGGCTCCACTCATCAGTCTGATCACAACTAATCTGGATCTCAGCACGTTTAACTCTTTAAACAACAAATGTATCAGTGAACTGCCGGTTGGACAGGCCTGTTTTAAGGGGGAATCTGGCTACATATACCTCACACAATGTGGTAGAACTTGTTCTCGGCATTCCAGACATCCCCGAGCAGCAGAGGGCAGACAGATTTGGCTCCCAGGATTCAGCTGGAGGTTGGCATCTTGCCCAAGGATTCCTCGACTGTCAGGGTTTGAACCCTGCTCCCCCCTCTTCCCCTTTAGATCAACATCTATAAGATAGCTGATTTGGCCAATTGAAAGTGGTGAGGTGAATTCTTTCATTAATGCTGAACCTTTAATGTGATAAGAAAATCCATCAGCTGATTTAATGAAAATCCTTTTATTTTTAAATTACTTGGAACAATTCAAACAAAATAGAACCTGAATTTTTCTACAAAACAAATGCTTCATGTGTACAGTATGAAAACAGCAAGCGTCAGTTACATAGTTCCACTTGGACATATATACATGGTACAGTATATACACGCAAATGAAATACTGTACGTACAGTCTGCAAGCTATTTAAGCACTGGAATGTGTCCACTGGGTTCCTGTCAGAGGCTCGCTTTGGGTAGGACAAGAAAAACTGTTCAAATTCAAAACAGAAATTAAAGGTAGAAAAACTCAAGTACAGCAGAGAAACCTCCGCTCTGAGCAGGGAGGCCACTCTTCACAGTTGGGGCAGTTTATCGACAGGCGTGTCAAATTTGAAGTCTGGAGGGAAAAGTTCAGCAGCGCGTGGGTAGATGAGTCGGTACGACTGTCTGATCGTGACGTCTGCAACACCTGCGATGTCTCCGATTTCTGAGGAAGAACAGACGACGTTTTAAAGAAAGTCAGGAGAACAGAATCCATCTGATGTGAAGTTTACAGGTCAACAGGAGTATTGAGAAGGGAGAGAAGAGAGGTGGTAAATCAGCTGATCTAAATCAGCTGTTTGTTCATCCAGCTGCAGAAAAATATACTGGCTGTGTCCAAATTCAGGGGCTGCATCCTTCGTCTGCCACATTTAAAGACTGATTACGTCACAGCGAGGTGACAAAGGCTGTCCAAATTCAAAGAGTCCTCCAGATACGGCCCACAAATGCGTCCCTTTTACCTGAACTTTGATGGAAGGGTCTGGTGTATCCACCCTGCCCCACACTATTCCTAGACTCATTGCAGACCAAACAGGAGATTTTTGTTCTTGTAAATGATAGCGGACACAGCGGGGTTTAGAGCAGGAAAGAATTACAGTTTTAAATGTAAGGATTTTCAAATCTTGTAAGACAAAACTTAAAGCGGTTGAGTTGTTAGGCTTTTGTCCTTTACTTCTGTTTAGCGCCGTCCTGGTTGCTAGGTGATAGGACGTTCACTGAGGTAAGGGCGGGGATAAATCTGAGGGCTAGACCATCCAGTTTCACAGATGCTCACTTCTGGTCTTCATGGTCGATGAAGGACCAGGCTTACGTCGAGCAGGTCCTTCTAAGGATGCAGCCTTAGATTCTCTACTTGTGGAGGTTTTTTTAGTCAACTGCCTAATTTTGCATTAAAATTCTAAAGGGAAATAAGGAGGTTTCTATTGTGTGCATCAAAACCTACAGAGCCTCTTGGGGTCTTACTTTTTTCTCCTTAGAGGATTCATAATAGGGATGCTCCGATCGATTGGCCACCGATCAAAATCGGCTGATATTCGTTAAAAAAACGTGATCGGTAAATTCCGATATTCTCCTTTCTAGCCGATCATACCAGCCGATCTATAGCTCCTAAACCAAACGTCACTAGGCGCACAGAAAATCCGCGGCGCTACCGCAAGTTCAATGCGCACCCGGAATTCGCCGTCCCCAGAACGGACCGCTCCATTGTAGTTGGTTCGGACTCAGACCTCAGTCCTGGAGGCGAGCGACTGATCGAAACGTGACTCGGAGCATCCCTAATACATAAGACTCTGTCTTTAATAAATTTAAACATGTAGGAAAAGTTCAACTGAAATGCTTTTCCAAATCAAAAGAGTAAAATAATGTTAAATCAAATCATTATTACCAAAATACACATACAGAGCTTGTGGACTTTAGGGTCCATCATACATCCTGTAGAGATTTTAAGGTCTTTGTTAGATTTCAGCTACAAGAGAACAAAGAACTAAAAGAGACAGCAGGCTTCTAACACAAAGTCGTACGCACTGGAAATAACAGTTCAATATAAGCAGGTTCAAATGGTCAGATCTGAAAATCATGGATGTTTAGTTGCTGTGAGCACGCCCGACTCGGGCCGCGGAGCGCGCTCTTCCTCTGGACCGAGTTTTGACCGTGGATTTCAGTCCGACTCCGGACAGAACCGGTTCGGTAGACTCGTTATTCTCCACTTTTCTACAATGACTGGCTGAAACTGCTTCACCACGCTGCTGCAGCTTGTTGTCAGACATGAGCACACGCACATTTGCTACAGAACTCACATTCCGCAGTTTTTTGCATAGTTCAGAGAGGCGAGTCGTATCAGCGTACTTGGATGTCAAACTGCGTACCTGCTGCGCAAAATGCGTACAGGTTGGCAGGTCTGCTAACCTCACTGGAGATACCTGCTGCCTCCTTCTGGTTCTGAAGAAACACTTGTATGAAAAAAGTGAATTTTTAGCTGTGTGTGTGTGTTGTCACCTTTCTGGGTCTTCTTCTCTGCAGAGGCCTGGGAGGCCATGTAGATGGCTGCGGCAGCCACTGAGATGGGGCTCCTGCCAGGCACCAGGTCCAGTTCCACGGCTTTCCTGGCGATGAAGGTGGCGGCCATTTGCACCTGTTTGGGCAAGCCGAGGTTGGAGCAGAACCGGGACATGAAGTCACCAGTGGTGATGAGGTCCACGCTGGTCTCCAGTGCCTTCAGGATCAGCTTGAAGCACCTGCCGATCTCCTTCTTGGAGATCCTGGACACAGCGCAGATCTCTGGAGGAGAAACAAGACTCGTTTCATTGTTTTTCTGTTAAAGCGTCCAACTTTCACCAACAACACACAAGAGATAAAGCAGTTCATGTAAAAATCTTTTGTTAGAGTGAAACAGCATCCTGCTCTGAAGGTTCATTTGACAGGAACATCTGCAGAATGATTAAAAACAAAAACAAAAAAAAAAACAACACAAACCATTACTCTCCCAGTCTGAGAGGTTTCCAATAAACAGGTTACACAGTCAGGACTTTTGTTTACCAGACTAAACATGTCATAACTTACATAATATGAACAACATCTGAAGAGGAAAACAAACACTGATCTGACCTTTAAAGGTTCTGGGCACACCCTCCTGTCTGCAGGCGATGTAGAGGCAGGCTGAGGCGATGGCATCGTTGGCTCGGCCCTTCAGGCTCTTCTGCTCATAGACCTGCTTGAATAAGTTGTTTGTTCTGTCCTGGAGAGAAAAATACTGTAGTTAAATCTAACTGTGCATTAGCAAATACAGGTTACAACCAACCACCCAACCTGGACTCTAAATATAGAAGAAACCAGAACCTGATCTAGTCCCAATAACTGACCGAGTCTCTGTCTGAAGTTAAATCTGACCAAACGTCTCGTTTCAGGTTAAAATGACATAAATTATTTAGATTAGCTAAATGCTACAATAATGAGAGAGAGATTGATTTATTAACGTTTACATCCATTCCCTCAGTATTTGGTAGCACTGACCTTTGACCTGTATGACCTGGGTCAAATGTTCTGGGTATCCTTCACCGATAGATGCTGGATTTGGGCCCCGTTCCTCCTGACAGACCTGGTGTAACTGAGTCAGGTTTGTAGGCCTCGCTCACACACATCTTTAGATCTGACCACGATTCTCTACAGGTCTGAGATCAGGTCTTTGTGATGGACGTTGTTGTCCTGAAGACACTCTGTAACCACTCTGACTGGATGTTTAGGGTCGTTGTCCATTAGGAGACTCGTCTGAGCTGAGCTTTAACTTCCTGGCTGAGGTCTTTAGATGTTGCTTCAACATACCGTAATGCTCTGTCTTCATGAAGCATCTATTAAATGAAGATCCTCCTGCAGCCACACAGCCCACACCATGATGCTGCCACCTCCATACTTCATGGTTTTCTGTTGACTTTCCCATCAAATCAATAAAAACGCAGTGTGTTGGAGGCGTGTCCCTAAGATACCCCCACAGGTGAGCCTCCAATTAACTCAAATAAGTCAGTTAACCTATCAGAAGTTTCCAAAGAGACAGTAATCATTCTGGATGTAAACTTCTGATTCTGAAGACATTAATAAATACATCTCTGTCATTTTCTGTCTCTCATTATTGGAGCATTTAGCAAACAGATGTAATGTTGGTCATTCTAACTGAACTAAAACAAGTCAGGTTTCATCAGATTTTACTTCAGACAGTGAGAAAAACATGTGTTTTTATTTGGTTTATGTACATTTCTGGTTTCAAATAAAATAAGTTGCAACTTACCGTAATAAAAAGATTTAAAAAAGAATCTCTGACTTAGATGTGTTAGACTGACCCACCTGGTCATTTAACTATACTCAGGTCAATCTAAAAACTATGAAATCTGTTCTCACTCTGGTCAACCTGCTCACAGTAAACTGGACCTAAATGTGTCACCGGTTAACGACAGAACCTGAGCCTGTAAGTTACTGAGGAGTAAAGTGAGCTGCAGACTTCTGTAGAAATTAGTTTCCTTACAGCTCTCCTTCCTCTGGCTTTATTTTTAAACACATTCCAGAGAGCACACCTAGCTAACGTTGAGTCTTCTTCATCAGTAAAAGTTCTACCTGGAACCTTAACACAAACTAGTACCGTCCTTATGAAACCTTACAGCAGAGCTTAGAGAGAATAAACAGAACCCAGAAATCATCATGAGTCACAGCTCTACCTGCTCATGGACACATGTCAGGATCAGGGCAGGTTGGTGGATACACACTGAACCAATTAGCTTGTGTAATTAATCCTGTGGACTGTCATTAAGTCCATAAGGTGTATGTAGTCAGCTCTGGTTTAATCAGTTCCAGGTTCAACTTACTACAATGTTCCTGGGCAGGTTGATCCGATCGGCCATGGTGCTGATCTCTTTGAAGGCGTTCAGCATGGCCCGGTCAGAGCTGCTCATGGTCCGCCGGTTCTGGTACTTGGAGTTCCCAAATTCATCAAAACTGGCAGCACCTGTTCCCTGGAGCAGAAACATCAGAGGATAATCAGAACATTCGAGAGAACTAAACTAACTAAATAACTACTAATCCTAAAAAGTCCCCCTGCCCTCCCCCCAGGAGGGTGCACCCCACTATTTGAGAATTCTGCAGTAGTCTGACTATCAGGTATCAGTATCTAACAGCTAAGTGGGTGATGGTGATAGAAAGCTCATGTTCCTCACCTTGCTGATCATGGTGGTTAGGTCTCCTCCGTTCAGCAGGGGGTTCTGGGCGTCTCCCACTCTGGAGGGATCTTTGAGAGCTTTCTCGTTGGAAAACGTCCTCCACTCTGAGCCCACATCGATCACACGATCACCTGGGAAGAGACGAAGTGGAGAGCTCAATTAAATATGAGAAAAAAAAAAAGTGAGGACAAATTCTGAAAATAAACCAGCAGGTTTGCTCTGATCAGCTTCTCTACCTGCTGCACTGCTCATTTTAGCTTTTAATTTAGAAAGAGGGAAAAGAGACGCAGTGATTTAGACAAAGGCAGTGTAGCAAGTTAAATATACATCATAACCAATAAAAGAAGATATAAACTGGCGTGAAATCCCAGAGTGTAGTCACATCCCTCTGGTACAATTATCAGAGGCTGGTGCAAGACTGAGCCATTCCCTCATGCAAACGTATTCAGACTCACAGGTTTCAGATACTGAAGTGATGATTTATCAGCTTTTTGTTTTGTTTTAATAAATCTTCAGTTTTTTATTCACTTACAGCCATATTGTTTTCTAAGAACCGTGGCTCCTAATCTGGTTGAGTTCAAATGTGCTGAATTAAAGATGTAACAGTGAAACAAAGCATGTGACAACAGCAGAAAAGTCTCTTAATAAGACCATCATTTCCAGTTAAGACGAGCCTTTCATTCCATGGATTCACACAGATCGGTTTAAGGGATTAAAACTGATGGTTTAATCCTGGTTTTCACTTTTTGCTGTTCAGTCTAACATGAAGAAGTGAAGTGACATCCATCTCCTCAGAGGCCTTCTGAAGCTCTGTCTGGAAGAAGGAAGTAAATCTTGCATCAGAGAGCAGCTGATGTGTCTCGTCTCCCATCTGACCCGGTCTGTGCTGAGGGGGCTCATTAGAGGGGGACTCTGTGTTCCCTACAGACTCGTACTGACTACAATCACATGCTACACTCACTGTCATTTATACCTTCATCCTTGAAAACATGAATTATAATTACCAGACTTCCAGTTAAACATCTTAAAGTAAAAAGACTTCTGTAGAATCACAGGTTTTCATTTCAACAGGTTTCTCCTGTTTGCTATTCTGCTGAAGGGGTTCCTGCTGGTGAGCTGATGTAAATCCACATATTTAAGATGAGTAACTCTGGTATGACTGCAGATGGAGGTCCAGACAGTCAAACCAGTTCTTTAACATCACAGAGTTCCTCAGCAAATTAGGCAGATGAGACCAAATGTAAATATTAAGGACACATACATGGGTCTGCCCTGAACCAGCCTGAGATAATGACACACTATAACCAATCTATTTTATTTTTATCTGCTATTTATGCTATATAATTATCTTTCAGTTAATATTTACCACATGATCCACTGTGGATGTTGAACTGGGGAATTTTTTTTGTCTTTTAGAAACGATGCTGATTTGACAGAATTGACCCTGAGGTGGCGACCCATTTGGAATGTCTCTAATCTTAAAGCCATACTCAGTAGCCAAGTAAACAATGTAGCTTTTAACGGTTTTTTTTTTTTTAAGCCTCTTAACAACCTTCCAACATAGTATAGCCATAAATATATTGTGGAGATAAAAAAAAGAAATCAATAAAGTAGTTGTCCCGCAGTTCTCTAAAAACTTCAGCCAATCCTATCATTCAGAACGAACAATAGGATTGGACAATCCAGCTGTCTGTCTGCCGCATTTCCTCACTGCTTGGATTGGCATTAATCCGCCCGGACACATTTTTGGGCAGAACATCCCGGAAGTGAAAGTGAAAGTAGAAGTAGGACAGAGAGCCGGTGGGTGATTCCATTTTAAGATAAAAATACCAGAGTCCCCCCAAAAAACACCTTTTCAGCTAGCAGAAAACTAAAAACGTTTGGAGGTGAAAAGAGGAAAAGCTGGGGGAACATTTCTGCGGCTGGAGTTAGACTCTGCTTTGTCACCTTTGCAAACCGTGGTCCCATGTCTGCGGGAGCCTGGCGTATGGGTTTTACCCGACGGGAGGGGTGAGTGCACCGAGACGTGTTTCTGTAAAATAGCTAGCGAGACCTCGTTTGTTTACCTGGCTACTGAGTATGGCTTTAACCTCGCCTCTTATCAATCTATCTGTAAAATACTCCACAACATTGTTTCTTGTATATTCTATTAACTTGGCCCTTTGTTTACAAACTTTACTGTGAATGATTTCAAATTTGAGATCAGTTTTTATTTCCCACAAAAAATGAAGTCAATAAAGAGAATATGGCAAAACCCCTTTAGTTTGTGCTTGCATCTGTTAAATTCATTCATTTTAAAAGAAAATTTTGATGCATTCTGCAAACTTTCAAAATGTATAGACCCCTTGACGCGTGACGTCACGCAGCCAAAGTCCTGCCCCCAGTCAGATGCTGGGGGGCAAAAAGACGGCACAGCCCCACTGAGCCCCGTTGTTATTATCAGTCAATTGCCAATAAATTGAGCTAAATAGCGACAAAATAAACTCTATCAGCATGGTTAACACATGCAAGCTGCACAAATAAATGAAAGGAGGACAGTAACGTAACATTTCACTGGTTTCCAGCTGATAAAATCACCAAAGTTGGAAACTTCTAGTGGATTAATCACCACATCGTGGAGCCAAAGTCTCATCACAGGTAAAAAAGTTAAATATCTGCCTCATATGCTAAGAGACAACTAGTTATAGCCATCTAATAACTTATAAGCCTTTGTAACCTGGTTAAATTAGTTTATTTTTAAATGATTAGACAAAATATGTTCCGTAATCGGAGCAGGCAGCCATTAATGTCATTGATTTTCTGTTTACTGAGCTCGTCAGGTAGGTCAAAAGTATAAAAATTATTTATTTATTCATAAACTGTCCCTCCTGAGATCAGCCCATTTGTTCAGGAGAGGATGGAGTTCGGAGTCGGCAGCTCTGTTTGTTTTGTGTTTCGGTTCACTGAGCTCATCAGAATAAACGGAGAATCTATTAATGTTGTTACGGTAATCCTTCAACATTAACCCGCACAACGCAGAAGAGATCGGATTACTTTTTTGTTGCTTCAGCTGAGTGAACTTAAACCGGACTTTAGCCCAGACGGCCCGGTTCAGAGGACTCCAGCAGGCTAGCTCCACAGCTAGTTAGCTTATTCAAAGGGATTTAAGATCTACTCCTCACATAAAGCTCTCAGTAACGTCGCCCTTCCTTACCTCTCTGCTCCCCTAAATCACCATCACCTCTCCCGCTGTCTCAGACAACCGTTTCAAAGCATCGGGAGTTTTTTCTGTAGTCGTTCCCACCCTACGGGACACACTCTGGCTCCCTTCAGAAATCCGGAAAAAATACGATAAGCTCACCTATTTAACCAAGCATTTAACCCCCGTTAATTTGTTTAACCTATTTGTCCGATATGTTTTGTTTCCTGCTTCATTTTTTAAAATCTGTAAAACATCTTGGAGTTGTTAAAAGCATTTTATTTTGTTAGTTGAAACCAGTGTTAATTTTGGTGTGAAATTTTAATTTAGTTTTAGTCTTAAGTCTTTTGACAAAAATTCTTTTTCATTTTAGTCTAGTTTTAGTCGTCTAAATATAAAATAGGCATATTTGACAAATATTATATTTTCCTCTGGTGTGTTTATTTTACATTTCTTTAAAGGAATTGGGGTAACACTTTACTTTTATTAACATTAGTGCATTATTAAGTATTATATAAACAAATGGGCTCTTTATCAACGTTCCCAATATTGTTAATGACCCCAATTATAAGACACAGCCCTTTCCAAGACTAATCTTCAGAAAAAAAACTAAATTCACTTTTAAAATAAACTATTTTTGTTGAAAATTTGAGGAACTAGTTTAAATATCTTATTTAGAGACCTTTAACATTTTCTTATTAATTCAATCACAAAGGTCTGTAATTCATATTCTACTGTGTGTTGAGTTCTGTCAGGAAAGACACTAGTGGTCCTGAGCAAATAAATACCATAATAATGCAAACTGTCAGAACTTTGCTCATGACATGTCAGATCAAAAGTCTGCAGGCTTTAACTCACAGAGTCTGATCAGCTGTTCTCACGCTGCGGTCCGTCTCCTCCCACAGAACGTGATCGCCACAACGCTCCGTCTTCGGTCATTTCACTCCATAACTCCATATTTCCTGGCTCCCTGACAGCTGGTTGATGCCTCTGCTGCATTCACCACCATTATCTTAAATTAGCGTTGTAACTCTGCCTCCGTTCTGTTAATTTGACCTACTTTAATAAAGTCTGTTCCTGTTGGCGTCTGCTTTGCTGTTTACAAACTCCGGCGCGTCCCGACAAGGCGGACTCTGATTGGTTCCTTTCTCATTTACTTCCGCCTGTTACATTTGCTGATTGGTTCCCTTCTCTAGTCCCGCCTGCTCCGATTGCTGATTGTTCTTTGGTATGTTCGTCAAATTTTTCCCGTTTTCTGATTGGATTTCGTCACTGTCAATTCTCGTCTCGTCTTTCGTTCCTAACGAAAAGGTCCGCTGATTTAGTCTTCGTCTTTAGTCTTTTTCCGTTTTATATTTTTGAATTTCGTTTAGTTTTCGTTCGGTAAAATATATTCGTGACGAAATAAATAACGAAAATATTTCGTCTACGAAATTAACACTGGTTGAAACCACAGAGAAACAGCTCTGTTTAGCTGCCGGAGATGGACTTTTGCCCTCCAGCGAATGAGCTTGTCCATAAGTACCTGGATGTAAACAATAACATTCAAGGGGTCTATAGAAATTGTTTTAGAATTGATATATTTTCCAGATTGGAATCACTGAATTGGTATCATCCTAAACACCTTTAAGCATAACCAGGTCACGTTGAACATTTGGCAAAATTACTAACAATTTCTGACAGCTGTGCAAATGTTTTTGCAGCAATTTAGTCAAAAGGTCTTAATGTCTGTTTGTTTGTCATTTGAACTTGTTTAAATTTATAATTTGGTCACCTCAAAGGTTTTCTCATTTCTAATTCACAGAAACTAAATTGAGAAGGGTTCCAGACGCCTGCAATAACTCTTGACTATTTTGACAAGAAATCAGTCCTGAGAATTTTCTTTTTCACATGTTAAAAATTCTAACAAAATAAGAGCGAAGCCCTGCAACTCACGGTAGGAAATTAAGAACCCTCACCAACTTTCAGAGACATTTAGGAATCTCCCTCTTAAATGCAGTTAGCAAATTGTCACCAACAATCTCAGCCCAGTGAGATACTGGTTTAATAAAGTCAAACCAGTTATTACTCAATCAGAATTTATCAACTAGTTTGTTCAGAAAATGATATCTTTATGATTTTGAAAGCAACTAAACGTTGTTTGGTCAGTCAAGATTATTTTACTATATGTAAAACTGTGATACAGTGATGTAACCATAGAAACAAGCAACCACTTTTCATGAGGGTCGATTGCAGCAGTCCTTAACAAATTGTTCAACACTCTGATGTTTACTGAGGAGATTGACCCATCAGTGACACCATCACACACACAAGAAACTAAAAGCAGAATGAGTTTAGAATAATGTGAGATAACAGTTTCTGATGATCTAAATACTCACCTACAACAAGGCCACATTCAGGACAGATCATGTCCCCTGCTCTGTAGTCCTCCACTAGGATGGCTTCAGGGTGGTTGGGACACTGAACCCTAGGCAGGGTCAGACCTTCTCCACTGCAAAAGAAAATAGTAAGAAGTACAATTATTAAAAAAGCAACAACATTCAAATGCAGAATGTGAAAACTGAGTCTGCCCTACAGTTAATACACATGTGCTGACAGCTGGTTTGTGTTGATATGCTGTCTTTGGTTTTCTCTTAACATAGAGCTGTGCATTATGGGTAAAGGTTCCAGAAGTTTTGTAATTTGTTGAGATGTAACTTAGCAAACCCAAAACATGCACATTCAGTTTCTATGTAACTGTCCTGTTATAAACTTAAACCTGTTAACTGAGGCCTGTAGAGTCAGAGATGGAGCTCTTAGGTTTGTGGGTATTTTTTGTTGTTGTTGTTATTGCAGTCTAACCCAATTGGAAACCAAGATACACTCCTGGAAATGTTAGTAACTGTTTTTAGTTTGTAACTAATCTTCCTCTCTGTAGAATGATCGACTACAAATCATTTGGAAATAACCTTTAAACCCTCCCAGACTGAAAGGCAACAACAACAATTGTTGATTATGTGGCACTGCTTGGATACACACCCTAAATGCCAAAACATTTAATATGGCTCCCATCATCGGTTGTGAGATTGGCAGTATAACTAGAGACTATCATTATGAAGACTGATGTCAACAGGGAGGTTTGTTACCTATGAAACAATAAATAGACTGCAGACATCAAAATCTGACCAGAAATAAGGTTTCTTGATATAAACACAAACATACAACTTAAATCTATGTCATGAGTATGAAGACATCGGACTTTAAAGTGGGTTTCATCAGCAGACTGAAAAGTAAAATAATTCAAGAGGACATTTTGGTTGAAAACAGACGAGTCTTTTCTCTTGTTGACATTTAGTGCACAGATTGAATTATTCTATGTAATTTACTGTGCAGCCCATGACTGACCATGTGAGCAGAGTTTTTAGGAAAACATGTTTTGAGGGCTCGTTTTACACTTGGGAACTAACTTTAAAAGTTTAGTCAATTATTCTACAGATTTCATTTTTAAATCCATGTTGATGCGGATCATGCGGTCATAAAAAAGATACGTTAAAATAGTACTTTCATGCACAATAGAGGCCAAAAGGAGCGCATAGACCTGATGTATCCAATAAAAAATTGGTAAGATTTGTTGAATTGTTTTTTTTTTTCATGAAAATACACAAATAAATAAGTTCCCCACTGGAAATATTAACACTTAAAAGTTCATCAGTGGGTGTAACCACAGAGGGAGGTGCTGTTCTGATGTTCACAGACTGCAGCTGATTCAAATAGCTGCTGCTTGTATTCTAACAGGGACAAAGATATCAGAACACATCACACCTGTCCTTAGATCTCTGCACTGAGTGGCTACCTGTTGAAAGCACAATTAATTTTAAAATCCTACTACTTGTATAAAGCTCTTAATAGCCTTGGACCACAATACATAACATTCCTGTTAATTACCAAAACACCAGTCAGATCACTCAGGTCTGCAGACTGTGGTAACTTGGTTAGACCTCATACTGTTTCAAAATCAAGGGAAGCCATTTTAACACATGTGCATCAATGAACTGAAATACTCTGTTTTTATATCCGAGAGAAGCCCTCACTCTAAATATTTTCAAGAAAAAGTTTAAAAAACAGTTCTATTCAAACACATGACTACTAGGTTTTTATTGTATGGCATTGTATTTTGTATTAGGACCTTCAATTTGGCTTTTACTGCAGTTTTTAACTATATGTGCTGTGCAGGTGTGTGTGAATAATGGCTGCATGAGTGTGTATTTTAATCTTTAGTGTATGTGTATGTATATATGTAGATGGATGTGTACGTGTGTACATGCCATAATGACACAAGCAAGAAGACATATCCTAAATAAACCATTACCTGTACAACCTAAAATGACACTTTAATATAAAATTAATCACGTTTCCGACGAAAAGTAAAGGCATCTCTGAGTCTAAAAACATCGAATATTGAGTTGAGCGATGTTGTGAATCTCCATGAGTGCCAACTGGATATTTACAAATGTTCAGATTGATTAAGTTATTTAACGACCGCTGGTGCCAGACTACTCTTCACAAACCTAACATTTAGCTTCCCGATACACTAGCTATATAATTCAACGCACAAGAGCTGTAAACAGAGACAAAACAGAACTGCAATGCGACGCACAAAGCTACGAGAGCGTAACGGCTACACAAACAGTGATTTCTGGTAGCATCTAGCGTTCTCCAGCAAGCTAATCGTCACCAGTTACCGAACAAATAACGCTGAAGGTAAAGACGGGACCCTTTAACCACAGCACGTAACTTTCATCCCGTTAGATGCATCCAAATATATATATTTTACTTCTTGACATTCTCGGAGCTTATGATAAAGGACAAAGAGGTTTATAGTTCGTCAGAGGGGTTACGCACCGACTCGTCGACGCCATGTTCCTCTTTTCGTTTCAGCCAAAGAAACAAATGATTCCGTCACCTCTATTTATAAACTACTCTGATCACGTGTCAGACAAACTACGGGAACTCGAAAAGACCAAATTAGATCGAATTATTTTGTTTGTTCTGTGATTTCCACTGTGATACATCTTTTCTAGTTCTGTTCTTTACTCAGGTTTTGGAAGGAGTTTAATAGATTTGTTATTAACCATATTTTGAAGGTTTTTTCTTTACGATAGTAAAGTGTTTTACTTGTTTGTTTTGTAATACCCAGGAATACCCAAGATGTGTGTTTTGAATTAAATTAATTAAATTAATTAAAACTCCTGGTTGTTGGTTTTTTATGAGAGTAGTATTCCTTGATAGAGTTCAATTGTTATTTTGATATATACTTGCAATTTTTTCAATGCGGTTCTTTCAAAGCAAAAAAAAAAAAAAAGAAACGATTTTTAACTGTCACGAATAGTATGTTTTACCAAGTCTTTTACGTAAGAATGTGCAATATTTGTTAGAAAAGTGTCAGTCATTATATGTTATATATATATATATATATATATATATATATATATATATATATATATATATATATATATATATATATATATATATATATATATTGGATACACCAGTATATATAATGAATTTTAATTTACTTACATCTGATTAATCCAAAGTGCACGTGCACCTTCATTCCCAGCCCTGTGTTAGAAACAGCTAAGTAACAAAGGCCCATTTGACTGGTGGTAACAGATGATCCATTGCATTAACACATTTATATAACTGCAACACTGACATGACCTCAAGCGAAGTCAATGGCGTCTGTGTGCATCAAGACAACAGCAGGTGGAGCTAAACAAAAGGCTGTTCTATGTTTTAGAGAAGGCTCAAGTTGCCCAATTTGAACAATGATACTCGTTGCTTCAGGTTTAAGTTGTTAGTTTTTTGTGCACAGAATCTCTAACTCAGAGGGTAGTTTGATCAGAATCCAGGTCCTATAACATACTACAACATAGTCACTCTTTGCAGTTTGATCAAATCCAGACTGTGTGTTTATTTATATTTGTATTTATTTCAGGAGCTGTAAAATGTGCATATTCCTAAAAAGCATCACAACATACTTTAAACGCTACTTCTAAAAACACTGACTTGTCTGTACATGTTCCAGATCCGCAGAAATACTCCCAACAAGTCGCAGCATAAATTAAACTTTACACCAGACATTGATGTTAGTGTAGGGGTGTGGGAGTAGACTGGGTTTTCAGTTTTTTTCCACACATGCAAATGCTCTCATGGCATCAACTGAAAAACCTTAATGGCTCCAGAGCTGTTTATCATTTCCCAACAGCAGCATGTCAGCGATTCAATCTTTCATTTTGCTGCATGGTGTTGCATTCATCCCTTGACCTCTGACCCTTTTCTATACACTAACACTTAACCCTGAAGTTTCCCACCACACTGTATGCAAGAGTGAGAACTCTACTGTGCACACAGGAAATTAAGTAGCTGATATAAAATGCCAGCGTTTCATTGTTTGTTGTAGCTGGTTTGTGGTCGGGGGTGGGGGGTGGGGGAGACTAGTGTTTATCATTTCCACACAGAGGCGCCTCATGTATTATCTGATGTGTAACTAAAAACAGTGGTGATGTTTCAGTTCATGGGGTAATAACTAAAAACTAACACGTCAAAAATGAACAGTAATGTTAAAAATACATATTTAGAATCAAATTAAAAACATACAGTTACATTAAAATACTGAAACCTAAAAAACAGACTGTTTTAAACCAACTGTAGACTGCTGTAAAATGGAATAGCATACCAAGATAAAGGCAGGGTGAAGAGATCACCTCACTAACACCTCAATCAAGGATCAGTCATCAGCGTCTGGGTTCTCGCTGCACATTGACAAATAATTGATAGTTAAATGGACTCATTCTAGTTACCATCAAAGAGACTCTGACATGTTAGATACGTGATCTCTTCACCCTGTTTTTATAATGGTAGGCTTTTTTGGGTTTACCACAATTTGTATTCTAGATAAAAGTTTGTCGATTTTAGTATCTGGGTATTGGACTGCCAAAGCTCCCGCCTTGGTCTGCTACCCAATCCACATAGCACCAGACCCTTCATGTTCCTCCTGCAGCTGGTGGGTGCACAGGTGGTTGAGCCCTGTACCTGGTTTGGGCCACTAGGAACCTCGCTCAGGAGTTACAACCCCTGGTACCCTGCTGGGCTGGGTACTCTGGTACTCTGATATTTTACTCATGAAAGGTCTTCTGAACCGTTCTTTGTCTCAACCTTCACCTAGGACCAATTTGCAATTGGATACCCTACCAGGGGCAAAACATGCTCCAGACAACATAGCTCATATCATTAAAGCCCACAAACTCCTCCAACAAGAAGGTGGGATCCTCCAAATCTGAGACCATGGTACTCAAATGGAAAAGGGTAGCTTGCCAAATCAGGGTCAGGGGAGAGGTCCTACCTTAAGTGGAAGATCTCAAGGTCTTGTTCATGAGTGAAGGAAAGAGGGAGTTGGAGATTGACAGGTGGCTCAAGGGAGCGTCTGCAGTGATGGACGCTGAATTGGTCTGTTATGGTGAAGAGGGAGCTGAGCCAGAAAGCAAGGGTTTTGATTTACCGGTTGATCAACGTTCCAATCCTCACCTATGGTCATGAGCTTTGGGTAATGACCGAAAGAACAAGATTGCAAATACAAGGGACCGAAAAGAGTTTCCTCCGCAGGATGTCCAGACTCAGCCTCAGAGATAGGGTGAGGAGCTCAGACATCCAGGAGGGACTCAGAGTAGGACTGCTGCTCCTCCACATCAAGAGGAGCCAGCTGAGGTGGTTTAAGCATTTTGTGAAAATACCTCCTGGACGCCTCCCTGGGGAGGTGTTTTGGGCATGCCGAGCCGGCAGGAGGCCCCCGGGTCAACCCAGGACACAATGAGGGACATAGAATTCGGGGCGGCACTAGCTCAGTTGGGAGAGTGGCCAGTCTGGTAACCGGAGGGTCACGGGTTCAATCCCCAGCTCTGGCTGGGTTAGATTGCCATTGTGTCCTTGGGCAAGACACTTCACCCAACTTGCCTGTGTGAATGTTGGTGGTGGTCAGAAGGGCCGATGGCGCAGAATGGCAGCCTCGCTTCTGTCAGTCTGCCCCAGGGCAGCTGTGGCTACAGACGTCTGTTGTAGTTTACCACCACCGGTGAGAATGACTGTGTGAATGAATAATGCAAAGCATCTTTGAGTGACCTAGAAATGCGCTATATAAAACTGATGCATTATTACAAGTCCAACCTGGAAGATTTCTGTTTGACAGTCACAGTACTATACTATCTGTCTTCATACAGAAACATTTATATGTTCAGGCACTGTTCTGCATTTTAAAAAAGGAAAACAAGAGCACAAAGTGTTTATACCACTGTAGTTTAAGCTCATTTAAAAATGTAAAACTATATATTTAGATTAAATTATAAATATTTATTTTACCATTTTTTGGATTTATATTTAAACATTTAGACATAATGTTGTCTTTAAATCAATGTGCCAAAAAGTGACTTTAATAATTTGAGACACCATTTTATTTTTATGAGGAGTAAAATGTGACAAAATATAGCAGTCCTTTTGTTAACTATATTAAAAACTGGTGCCCCACATTATTAATGAAGGAGGTCCATATGGATCATGTCTCCCTCAGAGGGACGATTCCCACCACTCTGAACTAGTTGCTATGAGCAGCAGAGGCCGGACTCCCACAGGCAAAGTCAGGGTAAAGAAACACTGTCACACTGTGTGAAAATAAACCAAAATTATTGCAGCTTTTCTACCTCTTCCTCCTCATCGCCACCCCAACCACAATCACATGAAGAGCTAAATGTTTAGTAATGTTGTGGGCAGAAGAACCGATTTTACAGAAAACGTTTTATGGTGAAATGTTTTGATAACAGGTTTGGGACAGAACTTCTGTTTAAACATGATGTATAAGACTCAAATCCCAGGGTTAGGTGAGAATACTCCATTGTTTGAGGTCCACATAAATTTGACTCTAGGAGGAATGTGACACCTGACTCTGAGCAAACACGTAGCCCTGTAGGAGAAACAGAAAATGTGTTACTCATATGTTCTACACCAGCTTTCTGCAGAGCCTTTATAAAACAGACACATGAGTCATGTGGCACCTCTATAAGCCAGATCTTACATCACAAAATTACTTCAGACTATGTTTTTTCCTTTCCTCCTCTTTCCTTTTTTTTTGTAACTTTTTCTGCTCCCTCGCTGTACAGGGGTAGCCTAAGAGGAAACAGACTGGCAGCAGCCAGCACAGTACCGGTTCAAACCTGTTCGGATTGCAGCTGAGACCGTTCCTCCACCCCGTGCCTCATCAACCAAATCTATAAAGAGCTGGAAGTTATCTATGAGCCCAGGCACACTCAAAACGAATAAAAAGGGCTGATAAACCTGAAGGGATCAGTTAAATAACAGCCTAAGTCCTGAGGAAGCTGAGCCTGAGAAGATAGACCCACCACCTAGTGTTATTTCAGTTTAGTGAACTCACTCACCTCAGTTTTTTTGATCTGTCACACATCTTCTATGTAAATAGTTGACTTATTGTTAATGGAAAACAAGATAGGTTCAAATAAGTCCATAGTTCTCAGGAATTTATAATCATTAAAAAAGAACTTACCATAGGTGTTCCATCACTTCATTCCATCCATAATTTCAGTATTATTAGTTATTTTATAGGGATCAAGCAGATATCATGTTGAAGATCATCATATTACCTCGCTGTTTAAAATTATTATTTTCAACCCACAAGTTTTATATAACTTTAGATCAACTAAATCCTATGGCCACTTATTACGGCCAGTTATTAATACCTCAACCTTTAGCTTAATATCTATGAAAATGACTTTTAAAACCAGTTTTCTAAAGTCAGGGAGTAATGGTAGACATTTTTATTCGAGCTGACTCCAATGGATAATCAGTTGACGAACTTTATGAAAGTTTCA
The DNA here is from genome assembly GCA_006937965.1 of Callopanchax toddi. Taxonomy (NCBI): domain Eukaryota; kingdom Metazoa; phylum Chordata; class Actinopteri; order Cyprinodontiformes; family Nothobranchiidae; genus Callopanchax; species Callopanchax toddi. The sequence continues at coordinate 192,003 of SSNR01000598.1, forward strand.
TTGACATCTGTCAAGTGGTTCATGAGATGTTTTGTTAACAGATGATTGACTCAAATTGTTATATCACAATTTGAACCCTCTAAAAGGCAGTGACCTTATTTGATGACTTGTGCATTGTAGGGTTCTAAAATAACTTACTGAATGTTTTATAAACGTTCTAATTTAGCAGCTATGGATACGATTATAACATTATGGTTTAAAAACACAGTTAGCAAATAAGGATAAGCTTAAAATCTGTAAGTCAGGAAAAGAACTGTTAGGATGATCTCATGTGATGACGTAGCAGAAGGATGAGAAGATATGAAGGTAGAAGTCCTTGGAAACCATGGCAACCAGACCTCCAACGATGCAGGAAGTCTAAAGCTGACAGTAGGGGTTGCACAAACCAGTCAACTAGTGGACTTTTCTGCTCTGTAGTGACTTTTTATCCCTTATGTCAACTAGTCGCTGATCACGTGAAATTGGCTGACAAAATGGATTCCTCAGATGTAAATTAGCCGTGGGTATTCGTTAGTGCAATGAGACGGGACAAAAACACGTGTGAAGTTGTGAGACGTTATTTAGGTGAAATAATTTTACTGTCGATTACGTGAACTTTTATTTTGAAGAGGTTGACCCTTTGATCAGTTCCGGGGCTATCAGTCTATCTTTCTGGCGGTTCTCTAATAAAATGGATATTTACTCAAACAATACTTCTTGACAGCTTGTGACAACAATGCCAATTGATTGTCCTTATTTATTCAACTTAACAGTGAGTAGTTTGTTTGTTTGTTTCTTTTGTTTTACTAAAAATGTGGCGTTACATTCAGCCCATTCAAACCTCTGATGAGCTAACAGCTAAGCTAACGAACTTTGAGTGATTTTATTAATTAAATAGCGAATGTCTTTTTTATATTTATGGCTGAACAATAGACCACAAACTGACTAAAACTACACTAAAACTGTTTTGCATATAAACATGACTAAAATGTGACTAAAACAAATCAGTATTTTAGTCTGAAGACTTGAGAGTAAAACCAAAGTGGCTGCCTAAAACAACACTGCTCTCTATACATTTAAGAATGTTTTCTGAGCTGTTTGTTGTCAGCATTAGAAATAAGTTTTTGCAATAAAGCCTGTCAAGTTTTATAAAGCCATCCTGTCTACTGCGTCTGTTTGACCAAGCAAAACTGCATAGTATCTCTTTAATGCCAAAACTTTAAGCAAAGATCTCCACAATGTGTTACACTCAGCATATGTGCTGTCAATGAACCAGATTCTGTTAAAGATACACACTCATCCAACAAACCAAATGTTAGCTCAATATCTGTAAAACTGACTGAGTTATAGCTATTTTTGTATTTGTGAAAGTTGATTAGCTGTGGTGGCCATCTTGAAGTAGCTGTCCAGTGACTTCTGATATTTCATAAAAATTCATCCAGAGATATTTTCTTAACAAACAAACGCACACAGGCTAAAGCATTATCACCCACTTTTTACATTTTGGTGGCGGGTGATAATAACATTAGGGAATAAGCTAATCAGCAACAGCAACGTTTACTTCAAATGCTCATTTCCCACGCACCCTGAACGCAGCATCAGATAAAGTAGCAGGCGGTGTCTACGGGAAGTTGCCATAATGTCCTCGCCCAATGAGAAGCTCCCGTTATAACCACAACAGCGATCTGCGTGGCTCCATGTTGGATCCGTCTTTGCTTAGAAATACAGCTCCGGAGGTCTACCTGCGCACATTACCCGACACACGGCCGAGTAGCCCGCTGTGATCCGCGGGCTCAGGTATGAAGACGGTGAGCCGACAAACCGCAGCGGGCAAAGCTTCTCCAGGGCTCCGGTTTATTACCGAGCGGCGTCATTTTCACTATTTTTGACGGGGCTCAGAAATTAGGTTAAAGACGCACCTGGGGAGCGGATGAAAAAGTGGCATGCGAGGTGAAGAAGGAGGAACTGTGTTGAGATAAAACCACGCGGGCAGTAAGTATATTTTCATTTACCATTTAAAAAAACTAAACAAATGTAAAGTATGATACTTTTTAAATATGTTTGCTCCCCTGTAGGTATTTGTTTCCACATACACGTGGGTGTGAATATGTAAGTTTGTTAAACGTGCAGTATTTTGATTTTATTTAACTAACATGTCTGTACAAGTCACCTGACCCTAAAGCAGCGGGAGGAGAAAAACTTGCTCCTCGTGTGAGCTAAAAGGTCAAGTGTTTCATCAACCGACAGCAGAAAGTCCAGGCTCCTCTTGTCTTATAACAAAAATGGCTCCTTATATCTGGAGTTCACGTCCTAAACTCAAATACGATGATTTTGATGTCATTTACTGAACTTATAAAGTGTTGGACCCATTTTAAAGTTTGATCTTGACAGACTGTATCGTTCTATGTATCAGAACTCATCCACAGGTTCTTAAAGGGGCAGTTCGGGTACTTTGAAGGACATTTTAATGGAAAGGTTAAGAAAAATATTATAAATGTCCTTCTGTAGCTGTTTGAACAGCCTCGGTTTAGAGAAATAGAGATGAGTTCTGACTGGATTGAGGAGCTAATGGCTAATTGAGTGGGGGCAGTTATTTAGTGTTTCTCCTGCCTTATAAACTCAACTCAAAGGTTTTATAACATATTATACAAATGTTAGTTCATAAACTTTTATTCTATCATGAATTTAACATCACACATTTAAAAAATAAAACTGGTTATTTTATTGAAATTGAACAGTAACTTGCTGATGTAGAACTTTTGGCTAGAATTTCTTAATTCTGCCAGATTAACCATGAAATGAGAAATTCACAACAATATAAAGGTTTTAAAACAACATCTGTATAAACTTCTAGAACAAAACATTTGTTTTTTATTGTAGAAGAAAATCAGTAAATCTGGATATGAGACATAAAATGGTCTCGTATGATTGCCTTAATGAAATGAAAAACATCACATTCTTAGGATTTGATTGGTCATTTGTTTTTCTAGTTTCCATGTCTAGAAAATTTATTTGAGTCAATTCTCAGCAACAAGAACAGAATCTGGGTCACTCTTTTTAGGTAATTCAGCTTTAGTTGGTCACATTTTCTGTCAGTTTTTTTTAGTAAAAGTCAGTGAGGGTGTGTGGTTTTCTTTTAGCATTAAATTCAATGCAGAAAACCTTCTTAATAATACACAATTGCTTTGTACTGGACTTAATGTTTCTATTTTAAAAATTATTTTAATTTATCAGCATTTCTTGTTTGGCCTCACATTTGTCAAATCTGAATTTTAACATTTAAAAAAGTGTCTATCTGGATCAACAGCCTGTATTGGTGGGAAGCTGCAGTGGAGGGCCACACAAAACCACTCCGAGGGCCACAAATGTCCCATCAGCCACTCTTTGGACACCCCTGTTTTAGACACATTATAACTGACCCCATAGTGACTGGTTTTAGCTCATTAATCTGATCTGTTTCTTCAGATTGAAGCTGTCCAAAGAGTTATCTACAATAGGTTCATAATTTCTAATGAACCCCTCTTCAGATGTGAACTATTCCTTTAACCACCTTGCTCACCTCCCTGACACACACACAGAATAAAGTGGTTTAATAAGTAATAACTGTAAACTATTAGCTTTAACATAGTTAAAGGTGAATTACACAAACTGAAGTGCTGCTTACAGATCACACAGAAAATCCATTTCCAGACCTGACAACATGTGGCCTGAAGAGCAGCGAGGCATTTCGCCCCGCCTGCTAACTAATCCAATTTCTTGTGCCCTCAGGTGGTTGAATACCGGTCCTGAAGGCATCAGTGTTTCATCCTGTCAGAACTGGAAAAACGTGCTAACATTTATAACACTGAGCTATTCAGGATTGTGACAGTCAGCATGCAGTGACCTTGATACTGTGCAAAAAGATATAAAATAGCCTAGCATTATATTTAACCACTGTAGGCGTTCATGTTTATTACAAAAAGGATTATTCAGGAGTTTAATATTCAGCCTTGTAGATATAAATAAAACTGAGAGGTATAACAACAGATTGGGGCTACATGACATCACTTCCTGCTCCTTCACAAGGCCCCACCCTTTTTTTGGGTGAAATAAAATGTTTTAAACCTGCTGGTGACAAACTGGAAATGACAGCACTGTTGTGACTAAAAGGTTCAGTTTAGCATTTTACAAATGAAAACAAAATACAGAAGAAAGGAGCAGTTAAAGGAGAGTCGTGTGGCTTCAGATCAGCTGTAAACGGATCAAATAGTTAAGTGACAGCTACTCATTTCTTTTAGGTAAGAAGTTGTCATAAAATGAAGTCAGTAATGTGGAGGTAATGAGGTACTTGTACTAAAGTAAAAATTTACTTGTTTTATTGTAATTTTAAATAAACAAATTGACTGTTGGGACAATACTATGTGGTCAGCCAGTCTGAAAGTCAGAAGTTTTGGATCCATCATGGATCTTTGTCATTCAGCAATAAAAACAACCAGATGTTATTACTGGCCTGTGAACTCAACTCACCATTGCTAAGTACCATTTCACGCTAGCAGTAAAATAAGTTTTTGTTTTTAGGATCATTTTTAGTTTAATCTAAAATTTAAAAATGCATTCTGCTAATTTCAGTTCTTGGAGATCAGTTGAAAAAAGCTCAGGGGCGAAGTACCCAGAGATGTTAGACTGGAGTCTATGCATGTTCTATAGTCATGATTATTTATTAACTCACTGTTTAAAACTCTAACTAACATGAAGCCCATAGTGATTTAAAGGATTTACCAACATGAACAACCTATAATTAAACATTTGATCTTCAATATGCTCCACTTTGAACAACTGAAGCTACAGGAACATTGTGAAAGATGTAGAAATGGATCTAATTTTGGCACAAGAGTTAAACTGAAAATGAAATTAATTTAAATATTTCCCATGACAGAAAATCATCTCTACTGAAATGTCAAGTCAAAAGTATAGTCAGGGTTCTAACAGGTGCTTGAAATGCTTGAATTTGAATGAGGTATGTTTAAAGATTTTAAAACATTTGAATGTTCTAAGTGAAACTGCAGCACAATAAAATTTAAATAAGGAAGTGAAATAGTCATTTTGAGTGTGTATGCACTATTCATGTTGTAATTCATCACCAGTGTAAGGTGCTGGAAAATCTTTAAAGTGCTTGAATTTGATTTACGCAAAGATATAAGAAAACAACATATTTTATTTAACTCAAATAGCCGTCTCCTTTTGGCGTGTTGTTTATTGACTTAAAGGATGCTCTCTTGCGTTATGCTGTGTGGTGAAATCTGCAAAAGGCATAGCTACTGTTACAGGTCAGAAATCTAACGGAATAAAATTGTTCCATCCAGGCAGCAGAATAAACTGAGATGAGCAGGAATCCAAACGATTCTCAACGTGTTGCATTAACTAAACAAGAACCTTATTCAGTAAATGTGTCCCAAATGTCTGGGTGTGTCAGAGGAGTTAAAACAGACCAGAGTCTGCATCAAAACTCTCCTCCTGAAAAACAACAATGTGATATGTCTGAATTCATCATAAATATGGCGTCGTGATTAAACACCATGAAGCGTGACTGAAACAAACAGTAACAGGAAGTGTGAATTCAGTGATGATGAAATTATGTACCAGGCTGTTTCTCAGTGCTGCCTCCAGACAGTTACACATTTACAACTTCAGCTGAATCTAAATCTAAGCACAACTCCAGCAGAACCAGCGTTTCACCCAGAACACAGTGTTACTTAGTAGAGACTCATGTTGAGTGTTGTTTTAAAGTAACTTACTCAAGAATATCGAGACCAATCAACCATAACATTATTAACATAATTGCACCTGGTATGTATTCTGTGAGAGATATTAGGCGAACTAAGAACACCAGAAATCAGGAGGTAGTGCATCTTTTGTCTGTTTGTGTTCAGAACGACTGTTTCGTTCTGTGTGACTTTTAAATTTTGAATGAATGAAACAATGAATTAGGCTTGGGCGGTATTCAAATTTTGATGCCATCAAACTTCCTCCACATTTTCCCGTGGTGTAAGGTATTACCATGACCAGGGTTGGACTGGGACTATAATTCGGCCTGGGCACGTTCGGTCGTGGCTCCCACCATGAGCACTTACAGCTGATGTTTGGTTCAGACGGCTACCGCTGTTGACTGAAGCGCTGTGAGCTCGCAAACACACCCACGGCTATATGAGCTCGTGCAGCAACAAGGAAGTGCTGATTAAATCGAGCCGCTCAGATAGCGGGCTGCGTGAGCCAGGTCCAGTTCTGCTCATAAATCCAGACTGATCTAGAGAATAAATCAGTTGATCACCAAGTTTTCATCTGGAGAACTCTAATAACGATCCCCGTCTGAGTCTGGAGTGCAGCGCAATGAGCGCATCCATTACGCACGAGTGCCTCTGACTGCAGCATTCATATGTCTCAGTTCAGATCATAAATCCAGACTGATCTAGACCAGCTTGGTTCAATGCTCTCAGGGTTTTCTGAACCGCGGCGCTCCCCACTCCAGAGTCTGGATGCAAAGCTCCCCGCCTCGGACTCCGGAGCGCTGCGCATTACGCACAAGTGCCTCTGAATGTAGTATTAATATGTTTCAGTAATTACAATAACTACACAGCTGATCACAATATTTGCATCAATAAGTGCAGTTAAACCATTTGAAGACATGAACAGGCTGTGATTTAACTCCTAAATGCCACATATCGTTCAAATTCTCATTTTTATTCGGTTTAGCGATGCGGGTGGAGAGTGACAGTTGGTCGCGTGCGTGCGTGCGTGCTGAAAGCTTACACAACTATCTGACCCGTTTTTATGTGAGCAGGTTTATAAATGAGGCCCCAGGTGTCTACAGCGGTCATGAGAAACGGCGGTTTGCAGCCTGACAGGCTGCTATAGCGACTCGCCAATACAACGCGGTCTGATGGCACGCGCGCACACACAAATACACACACTCTCACACACACAGGTGTGTGATTTTAATCTGTCAAAATTACGAAAATGATCGGATAGTGCCGCAAGAACCGGGTCGACCCGCTACTGAGGTACTACCGGTACCTCAGAAAACCTGGAACCGTAACATTTAAATTGTTTTAGTACCGACTTGATACCGAAGACAACACTCCTCTTCGTCCAAGTTTGGTGGTGGTTTTCGTTCTGCCATACTAGTGGCAGCTCAGTGTATTGTTGCAACATCAGTGCCATAAAGTACTCCACAATGCCGTAACGCATACATCTCAGATGCAGCCGTGTGCTAAAAGAGAGCGGTGTATTTTTAGCGCCATGGCGCAGACCGGTGCTTCTGGAGCGTGATGTGGTGCTCTTCCTGGGACCACTCTTACTGACTACAGTGGTTTCTATTTAACATCACGGCTCGGATGCACCATGTCCTCGACACATCAGTGCCACATCTGTCACTGGTGGGGCCCCAGCCTTTAGTGCCACTGAGAAGAATACCAGATTTCAGTACAAGTATTTACATTCTGCTTATTCAGAGTACCGATACAAGTGTCGGCAGTCTGCCTTACTTTTGGCACCTTTGTTCACCTGGAGTTTCCTCCCCTTCTGACGTAGCTCCTCCTCCTACTACCCGTCTTTTTAAAGTCACGCTGCTACTAAGTGGTTTGTTCGGCTCATACATCGGAGGTGGCTTCTTCTTCTTGTGTTTTGCCTTTATAGTGGATTAACATAACTTATTGGATCAGAGTGTTTGGGTGTAACTGATACTGTCAGGGAAGTTGTCTTTTTTGGTCTTTTTGATTATTATTTTGCAATGCAGTATCACCTTGTGAACTAGTTTATACTTTGCATTTCATTCCAGGCATCACTCAGGCCTCAAAGCTCCATCAGCTTTTTCCATAAGCTTTTGTAATTTCCTGTTATTGTTAGGTATCATAATTGATGCTTGAAAGCAGCAGAAGCAACAGCAAAAATCATTCCAGCTGCTCAGCATTCAAACTTACAGAAACGTACAATTTACTGTGCTTTGCTTTGAGCAACGTTCAGCTGGAAAACCTCAGGTCCTGCTAGTTATGTGAAAGTTTCTTAGGGGAAAAAAAACAATGTCCTAAACATTGTTTCTGACTAAATGCACCTCTTTGTGGAGACATTCCTCCCTGTGCTTGTGGATGTGGTCTCTCTCAGATGAAGTCGTCCCAGTGCCACACTGCAACAGGAGGCCTGCAGCGATTTGGGAATGCAGCATGAAATCCGGGTGTTGACAGTACCTAAGTCCCCTGACGCTCGTTCCCTGATCGGCGATTAAATTAGAAAAATACCTCACGATTGTTCTCACACACAATCCAACAGCAGAACCTTTAACCAGTCTGGCTCCAAAAGTACAATTAATGTGTTCTGTCAGAAATGGGAAGTAGTCCCCAGACAGGAGCAATACTCATAGCTAGCCAGATGTGGAGAGACGCTGCTGCAGATCAGGGACAAATTAATTTTCAGCTATTTAAAACAACTCTTGTTAAAAAAGGTCACACCAATGCTGAGAACTTTAATTTAATTTATTTAACGTTTTCATGATTACTTACAAAATCCAAATGTTATGTAAAAAAAAAAGTAAAAGAAAACCAGGCAGAAGATATCATGTTGTTACCTAGGAAAGGGTATTAGAAAGTGAATAAACTGAAACCAGAGCTTATTCACATCCAACCCTCCGCAAACACAGATATAAAAATACCTGACGTATAAGAAAAAAGAACTACATTCATGATAAATTCTATACCTGAGAATTCAAACGAAGGATGCTCCGAATACGTTTTTTGCTCCGATCACCAAGTGTGCCGATCACTGATACCGATCACATTGATTGACTGTAAATTTCACATTGTAGTAATGATGAGGGCTAATGGCTACTTGATCTGTAGAAAATGAACCATAAATCTCCTTCATTTGGACAAAAACAGGTTTTACTGACATTTTCCAAGATGAAAAGATTAAACTTGAAGGCACCATGTAGACATCCATCCATATAGAAATCTATTATTTATAGATGTATATTTCCAATCCTTATAGAAATTTATTATTTTTGTCAATATAGAAATCTATTATTTATTTATATATTTAAATACTCTTGTGCACAAGACCCCTCATTAATTAGTTTGTGGTTGAAATAATGTTTTGAGAAATTTTTTTTCTACTGCTATTCAGACACAGAAAAGTCAGCATTGTTTTGACACTCTGGTCCATTTTATGCCCAGAAAGAATGAACTTAATTACTGACAATTGTCTGGATCATTGCTAAGAGTCTACCTGCTGCTCTCTCAGCTCCTCCTCCCTCCACCTGTCTGATCCTCCTGCGCTGCTCCTCTCCACCATGACGCTTTACCCTCTCCTCCTGGTGCATGATCAGCGAGCTCTTTCCAACTTCGTCCTTAAAGCTGTACTCGTTGGTAAACAATGTAGCTTTTTAACGTTTTTCATTTAATGCCTCTTCTTAGCAACGTTCTAACATAGTATAGCCGACGGGAGGGGTGAGTGCTCTGAGACGTGTTTCTGTAAAATAGCTAGCGATACGTAGCTTGTTTACCAACCTGCTGAATGCAGCTTTAAAGGGACACTCCACCGGGAAGTTATTCTTTGTCTATTGCCACATTCCTCAGAGTTGGATAAGTGGGCAAAAACAATTTGTAAACAGCCCAGCTGTTTTCCTGATCTGGCAGGCAAATATTCGCCTCTGGCGATACTCCTTTAGCATTAGCTTAGTGTAAAACACTGTAAGTGAATGGTACCTACTAGCACGCTATTAGGTTAGGTTATTAGGTTAGGCTGTTTACGAATCGTTTTTGCCCACTTATCTAACTCTGAGGAATATGGCAATAGACAAAAAATAACTTCCCGGTGGAGTATCCCTTTAATATTTAAATTATTGTCTTTTAATACCAATTTGAAGACTTATCTCAGCTTCCCGACTGCACTGTGTTGCGTAACATCCTGCAGCAACAGACTGCAGCTCCGTGAGGGGATGCAGCTGTGTGAGTCAGCTCGCCGCCCAACGTCGCCTCCAGGACTGGGCTCCGAGTCCAAATCAACTATAATGGAGCGGTCCATTCTGGGGACGGCAAGTCCCGGGTGCGCATTGAACTTGCGGTAGCGCCGCGGATTTTCTGTGCGCCTAGTGACGTCTGGTTTAGGAGCTATAGATCGGCTGGTATGATCAGCGTGAAAAGGAGAATATCGGAATTTACCGATCACATTGTTTTCACGAATATCGGCCGATTTTTATTGGTGGCAATCAATCAGAGCGTCCCTAATATAAATTATACACTCCGTCATCTGTGTAACATAATGAAATGTTAACAGTTTTTTTTTTAAATCCTTGTTTTTCTAAATTCCAATTGGTCAAAGAATGCTTTATCACCTGTTTGTTTACAGTTTAGCATGAGCCCATTCGTTTGGTTTAAGGTGTTTATGCTGCTGTAGCAGCACCATAGTAGTGTGGTGATTCAGATGTTCAGTTAACTAAAGAGAAGAGGTTTACAAACAGGTAATGCACCTGTTCTAATTCATCAGGATGACTTTTTAAATCAAGGGTTGTTTTGATTACCTGAAATTTTTCTGCAAATTTGTCACTGATCTACAGCAGCGTCTCTCATAATCTGACTAGCTGTAAGTATTGCTCCTCAGAGGACTACTTCCCATTTTATTTGAGTGATGTCAGCAGTGGGTGTGGTCCTTACTATATAAATGACTCAAACACCCCTTAAATCCAGAACTGGCTCAGGTTTGAGGGAAAATGCAAACACAGAACATGTGACGCCCAACTCATCAGAACAGTGTCCAGTGATCAGAACAGCAGCCTTTAAAGGCATGCCGCCACACTTGGTTAGACAAAGCAGCTGTTAGGGGTGTTTAGATTTAAGTACAGCACATTGTAACCAGGATTATAGTAATCTGATCGCCGTGAATTCATAATGATTACTGCCTCAAATAAACTTTGACACAGGCCACAAGACAGCAGGACAGCAGTCGGCACAGCTGGGAAAATACTGATAAAGTTCATCGTCTGATGCTTCTGCATGAACTGAGCTGAGTCTGCTGGAAACAAAATGTAATGTTTGCAAGAAGGTCTCAAATCATCAGCAGGAGTTCTTGATTTTCTCCTGTGAGTCTCAGGACCTTGTTATTGTGTTACTGAAATTCTGAACATATTCAAAAGCTCAAATGTTCTCTCTAATGTCATCAAACCGTCTGGAAACATTCTCACTTTAGTTCCCTGAGTCAGAGTTGGTGACCCATGAATCTAAATTGTGACTGATTAAAGACAAAGAAGAGAATCTGACCTTCTGAGTGTGGTAAAATCCATCCATTTTCTTAAACCGCTTCATCCTCCACAGAGGGTCGCGGGGGAGCTGGTGCCTATCTCCAGCGGTCAAGGGGCGAGAGGCGGGGGACACCCTGGACGTGTCGCCTGTCCATCGCAGGGCCGTGTGGTAAAATCTTTATTAAAATCAGGTTAAACTGCAAGCAAATAAAGAAACCAGAAATGCATTTTGGGATCTAAGTTGTGACAAAAACATTGCACAGCATAAACAGAGCAATTTTAAAAAATGGCAAATGTATCTTTTTCAGTGTGATTCCAAATAAAATGTGTATATTTTATTATACGGTCAGTCACAGCTCTGTGAGATACAGGCTTAATCATTATTAGCATTGTAAAAGAAAAACATCTTTTATTTCAGCCCACCTACTTACTAAAAAGATCAGATTGATTAGTCTCTTATTGGTTTTCTAATGTTATTTTACAGAACTAATAGCATCTCTTTGTCTTCCTAGCAACACAGCTGGAAAACTTCTGATTGGATGATGACTTGTCTGCATTGAATGAAAACGACACTTTGACCAGTATTAGCTGATTTATTTTATTAGAAAATGTTTTAGTCTAATTAAGACTTAATTAAAGTGATTACAATAAAACATTTACATCTGGGTTTCCTCCCACAGACCAGAAACACAGCAACAGTCACAAAAGCACGATGACCTCTGCTCTTTAATCTGATCTGGGAACAGCGAAGAGCATTTGGTTATTTGATCTTATGGTTCTGGATGTAGATCAGTAAAAGGTCCTGGAGATAGTTGCTCCACATACAAGATGTTTTGATCACATTCATGGGGTTCACCAAGGATACGTAGATATTTAGGACTGTTTTTTAAATCCACACTACCTTCTGATGACGTTCTGATTTTGTTACGATGTGTGTTTGCATGGATACAAAGAGCTTCTCAAAATGACTCCCAAACAATGTGCAGGGCTGTAAACAGATAAAAATGTTTTATAACAAGATGACTTTATTAGTTTTGGTTGGCAACTCTTTTATAACTTATTTTTAAATCCTCGTGCGGTTCTGGCGCCTATGTTCAGCCAGCTCCCTGTCACTAGCCACTTTTTGAACTGTGTCACTGCTCTGCTGCTTTATTTTAGTTCTTTCTGTCTGTTTTAAGAGTGTCCCGGCTGCCATTACATACAATCAACAGTCTTTTAACTATCCGGTTGTCCATAATCAGCAAGGACACCGTGAGGCTCTTTGTACCTCCCTCACCCACCTCCACCAGACACTGGATCCACACCTCCAGCGGTGTTTCTCCAAACCCAGTCAGAACTCTGAGGAAAAGAGCTGGTATCCAGATGAAGAGAAACGACATGAAATCTCTCTTCAAAGTTGAATAGCTCCCATGATTTGAGTACAACCGTGAATTTTATATCAAATTGTAGCCTTTGCTTTAATTCAGATTTCAGTTGGATTTCTGTAGGACTTTGTTTTCTTGTAAATCGCCTCAGAAGGTGCTGAACTCCCACCGGATTCCTATATATATATATATATATTTTTTTTTTTTTACATAACAGTGAGAAATGTTTCTCAACTCTCATTTTTTCCTCAAACTTCTCATGCTACGGTAAAAGATATCAACTTGATTTCTCAATATGTTAGAGTCTAATGTTATGTGACCCATTTACATTTTGAATGATGTCTCTAGGTTGAAGTCTGTCCACACAGTAAGCTGGCAAACAGCAGTACATTTTAAGATTTTGGAAACTTGCGTCTCATTAAGAGAGCAGTTTTTGAATCCAACGTCCTAGGGCTCCTCCCCAAAACACCTCAACATGTGCGTGCATGCGCATGCACGCACGTGCACACACGGCGCATTTTTTCAGTCTGTAAGCTGGGCATAAACTGTGCAGCTCAAAACTGTATGGTTTAATCACTCACAGTTCACAAATCACGTTCCCACACTGTACCAGGCTCTGATGAGCCTCTCTGTCTCTGCTGCTTCTGATACTTAGCTCTGTAGCAGCGAGCTGCTGCGGTACTCTGTAGCTGAACACAGAAATGACTCAGCCCTGAATGAACTTTTTGACCAAAATAAACGCTTATCCTTGGCAAGCCTTGCCATTCTGTGAGGTGAAAGGTTTAAAATAAATCCATCATTAGCCGGGAATGGATAAGTTTTTAGTAGAAATGAAATGAGCTCTGTCTCCTCCATGAACGGCTGAGTGGTAAACAGAGAAACTCACGGAGCGTCCTGTATGAGAGCGCCCTCTACTGCTACAGGTTTGCTTGAAGCGTGTGCACGTTGACAGAAAGCCGACAATGAGGAAATTTGAATTTTATTGGCTGAAAAAGTTCGGCGGCCAGAAAGAATGCAAAGGGGTCTATAGGAGGAAGGAGGATCTTCAGAAGACTAACATGTTGTGGAACTCAACCCATAGATCATAGTTTAGACCTGAAATATCATTTAAAACATTTAGAAAACTTTGATACATAGAAAAATGCCCAGATAGCTGCTTTAATTTTAAGACATTTTTTGACCTTGGTTTTTTTGTGATTGTGAGCAGGTTGATTTGATTCATAATTTTTCTGGCTTCAGTTCTGGCCACATTAATGGTGACAGAAAAGGATAAATAAATAAATAAATAAAGGTATCGTTTTAGAACTGGGGATAAATTGGGCCTCTGCCGTTACAGTGGCAGGCCCTAAGAAGCTGAGAGGATGACTGTTAACGCCAAAGTACAGCAAGTTACAGTAATCCAGTCCAGGTGTAATAAAAGCATGGATTACCATTTTAGACCCTTGGTGTTGACTGATTGTGTAAAAATATCTGAAGTCACTTGAGGTTTATGAAGTTTTACTTAGTGGAATGGGAAATGATCTTCCACAGAGGACAAACTGAGTGTTCTCCATCCTTAAGTATATTATCTGTTATCCACTGGCATGGACTGATGAGACGCACACAGAGAGGCATGACACACCCCTATTCTGATGTCTCATTTTATTTACTGCTATCACTGCTTCTAATAATAATTCTTGCTTTTGTGGCTCAAGCTTTGTCAAATGATTATTTTAGTCTTCCTGGGTCATTATGTATGTCCCTCACCCCTCTCCTCTCTCCTATGCATGAATCATACAGTTGTGTAAACTCTGTTACTGTGCAGAACAACCAAAGTAACAGTTAGATTTAATTTTACCACAGGGAACATATCTGAGCAGGGCAGGATTGTCATGTGATCATGTCTGTCTAAATTTGATTTATAGACGGTTTTCATGTTCTCCTTAATGGTGCATGTATGGGATTTCTATCAGCACACCGGTGTCCTCCCACATTTCAAAAACATGCATGATAGGTTAACTCCTTACAACTCTAAACAGGAACATGTGGGTCAGTGTTGCCAGATTGGAAATGTTAAAGTATCGTACCAGGATCTTAAAATTATCGTATTTTAAGAAAACTTATCGTACACTACTAAGTTACAGCCTTAACCCAGGTTTTAATATCATTATATCAAACACTGTGCAAAATTATAATCTTTAAAGTAGTTTTAGCTTTAAATAATCTAACACAATGATTAAAACAAGCATCTCTTACACAAATTCCACACAACAAACGACTCAAATTATCGTATTTATGGAATTATTGATCGTACAGAGTGCTAAATTATCCTACAAAGACGATAATTATCGTACATCTGGCAACACTGATGTGGGTGTAGAAAATGAATGTTTAGTCTTATAAATGTGTTTGTTAGGTTAACTGGGGGCTCTAAACTGTCACTAGGTGTGAGTGAGTGAGTGAGTGTGAATGTTTGTTTGTCCCTGTGATGGCGACCTGTTCAGGGTGTCCTCCGCCTCTCACCCAAAAACAAAAACAACCCTGCACAGGAACAAGTGGGTAAAAACAAACCCAAGAATGAATGAACATTAGGACCCAACAGTTAGCCACCAGGGATCTCAGTTCAGCCGAGCGTCTCTGGTATTTACTGGACAAACAAGTGATCCTCAGAAGGTCCCTCCTCGCTGTCGGCTTGGTGCCAGATACCACAGCAGACCTTCAGAGGCCTGGTGGAGTCCATGCTTAGGGTCAGGGCTGCTTCTGGCTGCAAATGTAGGTCAGACGATGATATTGGTATAAGTTCTGCTCTGTGTATATTAACTTTATAATCTAACTAAACATCAGATTTAGCATCGCATTCAGGTTTACCTCCAAGTATAATTACCATAATTCATCCTCTCAAAAAATTAGATTAAAGGGATATTTAGTTCATTTTGAAGTGGTGTTCTATTAGTTATTTATCTACAGTAAGGAAGGCTGCATGGTGGCGCAGTTGGTTAGCACTGTTGCCTCGCAGCAAGGAGGTCGTGGGTTCGCGTCCCGGCTCTGCGGCCTCTCTGCGTGGAGTTTGCATGTTCTCCCCGTGCGTGCGTGGGTTTCCTCCGGGTACTCCGGTTTCCTCCCACAGTCCAAAGACATGACTGTCAGGCTAATTGGGCTGGTAAATTGTCCTTAGGTGTGAGTGGGTGTGTGGTTGTTTGTCTCGTTCGTCTCTGTGTGGCCCTGCGATGGACTGGCGACCCGTCCAGGGTGTCCCCCGCCTCTCGCCCCTTGACCGCTGGAGATAGGCGCCAGCTCCCCCCGCGACCCTCTGTGGAGGAATAAGCGGCTACAGAAAATGGATGGATGGATCTACAGTAAGGACCACACCCACCAGTGACGTCATTCAGAGTGTCTGGAAACAGGAAGTAATCCTGTGATTGGACCAAAAGTCAGCTGAAAATTAGTAGCTAAATTTTGGGTCTTTAAAACGACTCAATCAAAAAACTCACACTGATGATTTAGAGCAGTGGTTCCCAAAGTCGGGGTCGTGACCCTACTGTGGGCCCTGAAACAACAAATGGGGCTCCTGGGATGTTCTCCAGAACTAAAAGTGAATATAAAATCCTTGCTAATACCATATATTTGTCCTTATAAACTGTTACAAACAGATGAATAAACATGGTATAATAGTTGTAGATGTTTGTGTTGTCATTTTTTCCTTGTTTAATTTGTTTATTAGCAGTGTTTGGCTATTTTGCCAGTGGTGGTTGGGGTCACGAGTCTCTGCCACTGTCATTTTGTGAGTCAGAAGCCAAAACGTTTGGGAACCACTGATTTAGAGCACCATATGACCAGTTTGTAAGCCACTACAATTTTTCATGAGACTGAATGTGAATAGTCTGTTGTTTATGCTGCTGCAGCGGCATGTAAAATAGTTCAGTTTAAGCAAACATCATAATTTGCCTCTTGCAAAATTATAGAAGTTTACAAACAGGTAATATAGCATTTTAACGCATTGGTATGAATGTTTTCAATATGTGAAAATTAGCTGCTAATTTGCAGCAGTCTCTCTCTTGATCTGACTAGTCATGCTTCAGTCAGAGGATTACTTCCTGTTTTTACAGACTCCACCCACTTTGAGTGATGTCACCAGTGTGTATGATCCTTATTGTACATAAATAACTGAAGGAACACCTCCTCAGAACAACCCAGACATCCCTTTAACCTGAAAGTCATGACCCAGGGAGTAAAACCTTTTACATGGAATTGGATTGGATGGAAGATTTGTGTTAATTAGTGTTTGGAGATGGTGAGTTAATAAACCAGGAAAATGTTAGATGCATTCACTGACCCAAGAAAAAAATGTGCTTTTGAGTTTCAGATTAGCAGCTGATGTTGAATAATGATTAATTCCAATCATCTGTCCAATCATTTTTGTGTATCTCTAATATCAAAGCATGTCAAAAAACATGAGAGTAAAAATGTTTTTCTGTCGTGGGAAAATATTCTGATTTTTTTTTTTTATCAAATCAACAGCCTGAACTAAACATTCTAATGGTGATAATTAAACAAATGAGCAGACCAGTGACCACCAAAACTGCTTAATGAAATAATTACTGATCATGACTATTCAGTTATCTTTTATGTTGAATAGTAAAAGTAGTAAACATGATGGAATATCTAAGTGAAATTAACTGTCCACTTTTTGTTGCAGCAATGTTCACTCTCACTGAGGTTGCGTCCTTGAATGACATCCAGCCGACGTATCGCATCCTGAAGCCATGGTGGGACGTCTTCATGGACTACCTGGGATTGGTCATGCTCATGCTGGCTGTATTTGCCATGACCATGCAGATCACCAGGGACCACGTGGCCTGCCTCCCATGTATGGAGGACTCAGACGGTAATGGTTACTGTTTCGCCAAGCAGAATGCGCTGGAGGAAGCCTCATCAGCCGCTGGAGTTCCAGTTCCCACCGCTGTCCCATCGGTCACTAAGGTCTTTACTGGTGACGCTGTTCATGAGATCCACACGACGCAGCGCGCTGCTCTGGCCGCAGAGAAATATACCAATCAGCCTCAGCCTAAAGGGATTATAACCAACCTGGATTATCAACAATACGTCTTTATCAACCAAATATGTTACCATGATGCCTTGCCCTGGTATTCCAAGTACTTTCCTTACCTCACACTCATCCACACCATTATTCTCATGGTCAGTAGCAACTTCTGGTTTAAATACCCTAAAACAAGTTCAAAGATCGAGCACTTTGTTTCTATTCTGGGTCGGTGCTTTGAGTCTCCTTGGACAACGAAGGCTTTGTCTGAGACGGCTTGTGAGGACTCTGAGGAGAACAAACAGAGGCTGACCAGCGCCTCCTCAACACCAAAACAGGTGTCTTTAGAGGGGAAGGATGATAGCACAGATGTCAGCCCATCCACACCCATGCTGGGAGTCAAGTTTTCTGCAGACAAGCCCTTAGCAGAGGTACCAAGCAGTATGACAATCCTGGATAAAAAGGACGGGGAGCAGGCCAAAGCTCTGTTTGAGAAGGTGAGAAAGTTTCGAACCCACGTGGAGGACAGTGATTTAATTTACAAGCTTTATGTAGCACAGACTTCTGTCAAAACATTCAAGTTTATTTTAATATTGTGCTACACTTCTACCTTCTTGGCTGAGATAAACTTTAAGCATGAATGTCAACCTGATATAACACACCTAACAGGATATAAAAAGTTCTACTGTACGCACAACATGGCTTTCATGCTAAGGAAGCTGCTCGTCACCTACATGGCGTTGATTCTGATCTATGGGATCACATGCCTGTACTCTCTGTTCTGGGTGTTTAGAAGACCTCTAAAAGAGTATTCCTTTGAGAAGGTAAGGGAGGAAAGCAGCTTCAGTGACATCCCTGATGTCAAAAATGACTTTGCGTTCCTCTTGCACATGGTTGACCAGTACGACCAGCTTTACTCCAAGCGTTTTGGCGTCTTCTTGTCTGAAGTCAGTGAAAATAAACTGAGGGAAATCAGTCTCAACCACGAGTGGACCTTTGAAAAGTTAAAGCAGCATGTTACGCGTAACGCTCAAGACCGACAGGAGCTGCACCTCTTCATGCTGTCTGGTCTCCCGAACGCCGTGTTTGACCTCACAGACTTGGAAGTGCTGAAACTGGAGCTGATTCCTGAGGTCAGGTTTTCTGCAAAGGTCTCCCAAATGACCAGCCTGCAGGAGCTGCATCTGTGTCACTGTCCAGCCAAAGTAGAGCAGACGGGTTTCGCCTTCCTCCGGGATCATCTCCGCTGCCTTCATGTGAAGTTCATAGATGTTGCTGAGATCCCGACTTGGGTTTATCTGCTGCGGAGTCTGAGGGAGCTCAACCTAATCGGCAACTTGAACTCAGAAAACAACAAAATGATAGGTCTGGAGTCCATGCGAGATCTGAGACATTTAAAGACTTTATGTCTAAAAAGCAACCTCACAAAAATGCCCACGAACATCACAGATCTGTCACCACATCTGATTCGCTTAGTGGTGCACAACGATGGAACAAAACTGATGGTACTGAACAGTCTGAAGAAAATGACCAGCCTGATTGAACTGGAGCTGTACAACTGTGAACTGGAAAGGATCCCTCACGCTATTTTCAGCTTGACCAACTTACAGGAACTTGACTTGAAGTCAAACAACATCCGAACAATAGAGGAGATCATCAGCTTTCAGCACCTGAAAAGGCTGACATGCCTTAAACTGTGGCACAACAAAATAGTCACTATCCCGTCGTCCGTCGGCCAGGTGAAGACTCTGGAGTCTCTCTACCTGTCCCACAACAAGCTGGAGTCTTTACCTCCAGCTTTGTTCACTCTTCCTAAACTGCGCTACTTGGATGTGGGCCATAACTCAATAACAGTGCTCCCACCTGATGTGGGTCTCCTTAACAACCTCCAGCACTTGGCCATCAACTCCAATAAGCTGGAAGCTCTGCCAAAGCATTTATTCAAGTGCACCAAGCTGAAGGTGCTCTGTCTGGGCCACAACGCGCTCACCGCCCTGCCAGATGCCGTGGATCATCTCGTCCAGCTCACTCAGCTGGAGCTCAGAGGAAACTGTCTGGACCGACTGCCCGCCTCGTTAGGAAACTGCCGGCTGCTGCGCTTAAGTGGCCTTATTGTGGAGGACCATCTTTTTGACACTCTGCCTGTGGAGGTTAAGGAGAGTATCAGCCGAGAAACAAACGTGTCCTTTTCAAGTGGCTTATAGAGCGACCACCAACAGGCAGTAATCAAATGAAACACCTTGTGGTTGTTGTATCCTCCAAGTAGTGCTTTTACCTGATTAACATGTTTAGGTTCATGTTTTAACCTACCTTCAAAGACGGATTGTCTTAGTTCTTTTAGATCTTGTGTCAAATTCAGCTTTTTTCATAGATTTGAGTCATTTTAAATAAATAAATAGCTTTCTAGTGTAGTTTTCTATAAACCAAAATGATTTAGTGACAGTAGATTAGTCCTTAAAGGGAGGTTTGGGTCAATCTCAAGTGGCGTTCTATCAGTTATTATCTACAGTCAGGACCACACCCACTGGTGACATCACTCAAAGTGGGAGGAGTCATTAGAAACAGGAAGTAGTCCTCTGACTGGACTACTAGTCAGATCAGGAGAGGCGTTGCTGCAGAACGGTGACAAACTAGTGGTGAATTTTCAGGTATTTAAAACGACACCGTTCAGCAGCAGAGTCTCTCCAGATCTGACTATTGCTCCAGTCAGAGGACAACTTCCTGTTTCTAGTGACCCCTCCCACTTTGAGTGACATCAGTGGTGTAGATTAAAAAAACTGGCAGACCTCTCTTTAAGGGTTTAGGTACTCAGGAATAAATGTAACAAGGGGTTTTGCCTTAAAAGCTGCTGATTTTCCACAGTTTCCCCAAAAGACCAAAAATGAAATGATAGTTTTCCTGTTTGTTTTCTTTTCGTGTTCCCCAGAGCCCTTTTTAAATGTTATGAAATCTAATGGAATGCAGCACTCCTTTTATCTCTTTACTTTCTTCATGCACGGTCATGTAGCGAACAGCCTGATTCAGAATGATAAACTCAGGGGGAGTCCAAGCACCAGACGTGTACCTTTTATATAGATTGTATACTAAGGCCTGAATCATTCTGTTTGTTTGTGAAAAGCTAATGTTAGATTTGTGAATGTCCTTTTGATTTCCTGTGTGAAACCAATGACATCCTATAAAAGGGAAATCTCTTAACTACCTTTTAATTAGTGCTTTAAATTTTAACGTGACTGAATAACTAGTTGGATTGTCTTATTTGTACAACTGATGATAACGTCTGCCTTCGTTCTTTGAGTGTAATGCCTGGTTCTAGAGTGCATGTACCGCGTTGATGACCCCATGCTCAAAGTTCACAGCATTATTGGACAATAAAATAAGAACCAAGACGTCTGTCCGGCCAGGGCTGATCTCCCTCAGGTGGGAATCTAATGCTCCTGCAGCTTGGAGGTTTCTTATTAAGATTTAGTATTTCATCCAAGTGTATTTCTGTGTAAAAGCTATAACTCTCATTGTAGGTAGGTTCTTTAACAGCCCTCATTTAGATAAATGACATGATGAGCCAACGGCTAGTCTGAGTGCAGCTGAGACCAAAGTGTGCTGCTGCCATGTTAAAATGGCTCCAAGCTCCTAAGCTTCACATCTACTTGTGTGACATTATTTTTAAACTTTTACGTCTGTCAGTTTCACATCACATGGTTATTTACATCAACCTCTGTGTTTATTTACAAGTATAAATACCAGCAGCTAAATGTAGCTCTAATGGCACCCAGGGTTCCAGTCCTGCAGGAATTCTGCTGAAGTGATGATGTAATGCAGAATGTATGACCCTTATGGAAGTGGGTCTATTCAGAGAAGTCTTATTGGTAAATTTGGTTTGAATGAACTCATTCAGAGTGTGTTTTGTTGCCAGTGTAAAATAACCTTTAATACATTTCAGAGTGTCTCACAGAAACATTAGCTTATTAAACTGTATTCAACAGTATGATTAGAAAATACAGATGTAGTAAAGGGTCCAGACAGACCAGTGCAGTGTGTGTTTTGTATCAAGCCAAGTTCTAATAAACCAGGTCCAGGAGCGTGAGAAAGAACGGGAGGGGTTCTGTTAGTGGAGCAGAGGGAACAGCGGTCGGGTTCCTCCCAGCTGAAGGATGAGAAACTGTTGTCTCATCAGTCTGGGAGAAGCTCCAGTCTATTGATTTGTGGTCATCAGTTTAGTATTGAACAGTTATTGTGTCGTTTCCTGCAGAATTTGACTCTTGGTGCTACATTCAGTCACTGCTGGTGATTTTTACTCTGGTAAATAAAGACGTGTAAATAAACGTGATGTCACGTAAAGGATTACAAAACAATGTTTGATAAACCTGTGGAATTTAGAGGCCTATAGTAAGTTATCTACAATAGAATGGTAAATATTTATAGGTTTTACACAGAAACACCTAAAAATGTAAGAGACTTTAAAGTAAACCACGTTAGTTCCTCGTTGGGGAAATATTTAAACAATGTTCTCATTCTCAGATTTAAATATAGAGGTAAAGCGTGTCCTGCACTCTTCTCATGCTTTAGATGTGTTTTCTCATTAGCTAAACGGACAAAGTGGACATGAAAGGTTCTTGTTGTTTTTGACTGTTGTGTTGAGCCGCTCTGTCTGTTGAAGTCTGTTTCTTTCTCTTATTGAGTCTTGATAGACGTGTGCACATCACAGGTTTGTCTTTATACTGATCACAGCAGGATAAATGGCTGTAAAATGTTTTATTGCAGCGTGTCTACTCCTGTGTTTGACTAGACAAATAAAAAGTGGTAGTTCTCTCAAACCTCTGCCCTAGAAGAACCGTTCCTTCAAACCCCTTTGCTTCCTGTCTACATCAGGGCTTCTTTGTTAATGTTGCCTAGAGACCAGGTTACTGGCCTCAAGACATACCATCACTTATATTGTTTTCTGCAGGTTAAGAAGTTCAGTCTGTTGATTTTTATCTGTGTTTCTCATATTTTTCTGCATCTAAACAAATATGTATCTGTTAGGAAACCAAACCTGAAGTAACCCACCTATACTGACAGTATTTCACTTGAGATGTTTCCAGTCGACTGGATTGAGTTTTACAGTCCTTCAGATGAGGAGCGTTGTGTGTAATCTTCAGTAGACGTTATTAGGATTGTCACAGTGTACCTGACCTTGAGACATTCTGCCTCATATTTAAAGATATCGGCATGTTTTTATTTGGCTGTACCAGCTCACTATTAGAGACATTAATTAGATCATTCACAACTAATGATTTGATCTAATTAATCACACATGAGATCATAAATATCAGATTCAACAATTTGGCCTGCTCAGAATACACAGGGTATTTATTCTAACGGTACAAATATGACCTTCTATGGAGAATATTTACCAGACTTATGAGTTTAACAGAAACCTGTAGGGTGACTGAAAGCCTGGTGGTGTTGAGCTTTTATTTTTTATGTTTTAACATCCTTCAGATAAAAGCCATCTAGACAAAATCTTTATTTAATGTAACAAAACTCATATCTAAAATTGTTTCCTTTTTTGAAAGTGTAAGACTTAAGGATTAAAATGAACTTTTTTACTAACCAACTTATGAAAATATGAACAATGTAGAAGCTGATGCCAATGACACACCTCATAACTGTAAATTCAACAATCAGCTGACCTATGGGGGACGGTGTTTGGGACATTCACTGAAAGCGGTCATTTTTCCTCATCCTCTGCTGTCTGGGTCTTGGAGGCAGCAGCCCCTAGTAGGGAAGTCCAGACTGTCCTCGGCCCAGTCCCATCCACCGGTGAGACCACCAGAGATTTAATCCCTCCAGTGCTCCCTGGGTCAGCTGCAGGGCCTCCTGACAGCAGGACATGCCTGAAACATCTCCCCAGGGAGGCGTCCTGACCAGATGAACCACCTCATCTGGTTCCTCCTGATGTAGAGGAGCCAGCTGTTCACTCCAGGCCCCTCCGGGATGTCCGAGCTACGGCCTGGCCTGCATTTCCAAGTCTCATTCTTTCAGTCATTCCCTAAAACACTGATGAGTTTAAAATAAATATTGTTTTTCTCTAAACTTAGATTGTGACTCAACACTTGGCACTAACTCAGTCTGTTTAGAAGAAGCTAAAAAAGAAAATTACTTTCAAAATCTCTTTAGAAACCCACTAGAGTGACTCTTCCTGAAAGGTTTGGACTGAGCAGCTAAACCAGCCTGGCTGAGTGCAGCTCCGCCTCCTCTAAAGACCACAGTCAGACCACAAACTGTTTAAAACTGAAACTATTCAGCTGTAGTCAACACAGACCTCTATATGAAGCTCAAATCATTTTTATATGTGAAATGGTTACATTTGTATCTCTTATTTTAGTGTTATCACATTTGGATGTATTTACTGTATACATTAAAGATGATTCTCAGAACCCTCATCACGCCTTCTTAGTTTAAATAAATATTAAAACAAATTACAGATGTAGGATTTTGTTAAATTCATAGGAAAACTTCCAGTTTTCTGAAAATGTGTTTTGTATAGAAGCTGTTAGGCTGGAGGATGATGGTACAGAGGACACTGATGAGATCCTGCATTGTCAGCCTGCCCTGTTTTCCCTCCCCTACCCATCATATCCCCCCCCCCCCCCCCCC
>SSNR01000598.1:220604-259632 GCA_006937965.1 Callopanchax toddi
TTTTTTTTTTTTTTTTTTTTGTCAATTAAGTGTTTCAGATCAGAAACAGATTTCAGTAAAGAGCTAACCTGAGTAAATACAAAGGCAGTTTCAGGTGATGTTACATTTAGGGGACCAAAGATATCCAAACCAACCTATGAGGAAAAGCAATTTACCCTTTAATTAACTTTATTTGCAAAGCTGAGTTCAGTTTCCCAAAGCCACCTCCAGACCTGATTACAGCAAGACCTGTAGACCTTTTATAAAACACTTAAATAGAGAACATGAAACAGAGTTTGTAGATAAGAAGTCCCTCTCTCCTTCTTAAGTGGGAGAGTTGCACAGCAACTCCCGGTAATGACCAAAAACAACACAAAGACCCATCTCACATTTACCAAAAGTCACCTTGATGATCCCAAAGTCTGATGAGACAAAAGTGGTCATTTCTGGAAGGTGTGTGTCCCATTCCTCCTGGAGTAAAACAAACCACATTTTAAAAACATCACCAACAGTCAGTATAGTGGTGGTAGTGTGATGGTCTGGTCTTCAGGACCTGGACCACTGGCTGGAACTGATGGAACCATGAATTGTGCTGACTACCAGAAAATCCTGAAGGAGAATGTCTGACCTTTGACCTTAAACAAGACGTTCATGTTGGTAAACCTCCAATGAGGCTGAACTGAAACAATTCTGTAAAGAAGAGATGGACAGGATGTCCTCCACAGAGACGTCAGAGACTGATCACTAGTTCTCACTGACACTGGACTGTAGCTGTTTGTCCAGGAATGTTACACAACCTGTTATTAGGTTTAGGGATCAATAACTTTTCAACACAGAGCAGATTGATTTAGCTTTGTTCCCTTAATAAATTAAATCATAATTTGTCACAGCTCCAAGTTTGGCTTTAGTTACTAAACAGTAGGGCTGCCATGATTAAGTGGGCTATTAAAATCGTAGGCGAAAAATTTAGTAGTCAACGTGCCGTTTGTTTTTTTTAAGCTGTTTTTCTCTCAAACTGCCACTGTACCTTCCACTGCCTTTCTGTCCTTGATGCACATGCGTGCTATTGGGCGGGTCAGTGGAGCAAAACTCGGAGCTGCAGGTCCTCGGTGCCGCGGGTCAGTTGAGCAAACAGCAGTTTTGAACACTTTCAGGAATGTTGCACTTTATGCTACAAGCTGCAAATTTCATTACAAGCAAAACTGAGTTCACTTTATTTTTAGTTGGCACAGACAAACACTTCAAGCTGTAGCTAATGGTGGTTATATAAGAGCAGCTGCATGCTGCTGCAGTAAGCTGTACGTTTTACGTCCAGTGTAAAATAGTAAATGTTCTGTATTTACAGAGTGTTCTCCACTCCCCAAAGCGCTGTACAACACAACAGTCATTCACCCATTGGTAGTGATTATTGTAGCCTCAGCTGCCCTGGGGCACACTGACAGAGGCGGGGATGCCCTCCAAGTCCCTCTGACCACCAGTAGGCAAGGTGGGCGAAGTGTCTTGCCTAAGGACGCAATGACAATGTAACCCAGTCAGAGCTGGGATCGAACCGGCGACGCTCCGGTTACAAGACTGGCCACTCTACCAACTGAGCTACATACTGCCCATGTATGCATGATCCAATTTGTCAATTAATCGCAGAAATATGGTAATCAGTGACTAGTCGACTATTAAAATAATAATTTGTGGCAGCCCTACTAAACAGTGACAAAAAATCTGAGAAGTAGCCAAAATTGTGTTTTATATCAAAAAATTTTTGTCTAAAATGTTTTTTTCTCTCTACTTTAGTGGAAAGTTCAGATGTAAAGTGGAAATCTTCATTCCATCCAGCTGACAAAACGGACAGTAACTCTCCAGAGAAAGACACCAGCAGCTCAGTGAGGTGAGACGGACAGTTATCAGTCTTTACCTTTTACCTTTTGAATAAGTTGACAAAAAATAATGGCTCTGCTGCTGATCCAATCACAAGTTATTCCAGCCCTTGTAGCTGGACTCATGCAGCGTCTCACTGACTGTTGAAACAGAACATCCTCTAGTTTTTGATGTTTTTTTGTTAACAGTTCAGACATTCATTACTAGAATAATTTCCTTACAAGTTTACTGTAGTATTCCTGTAGTATTAACAGGTCTTTCATTCTTTTTATTGTAGGACTGACCTTTATGATCCAAGCAACCCTCTGTCGTCGGATTCTGAGCCAGAGATGTCATCAGCTCAAGAATGTAAGCGCTCTTCAACTAAGACGGATAAAAGCTTGGAACATCAGCATCTGTCTTCAGCCAGACTGCACCATGACAGCAGAGGCTGGGAGTCATCCTACCCCGAGTCAGGGAAGCGACTCCTGGATGAACAGAAATTTACCACCAGATCCAGACCCTCAGAGAACAGGGCTCTCAGTCCAGGGCACAGGCTGCCCGAAAGTCACGCTTATAACCCAGAAACTGAATCCCGTGATCATCCAGGTTATGGCTTCAGGAGCAGACCCGTGGACCAAAGAGGCTGCAGTCCTGACAGGCTTATTCTCAGCCCCCCCACCCAAGGGTTTCCTGAGTCTTACAGAGGACGAAGGGCAAACGGGGAGGAGAGAATCACACTGCCTGAATACAGGAGAGAGGTAGCGCTGGGAGCAATCTGACAACATTTTAAAGCAAAATCTGGGTATTTAGCTAAGTTGTAATGACTTGGTCCTTTGTCTCCTTGCAGGTGACTTCTACTCATCGCTCATCCCCCCCACCCAGGTTAAAGCGAGACCATCAGGAGCTGGGATACGTAGAAACAGGTAAACTGAGATTTCAGGAAGTCCTTGTTTGTTTAAATCCACAAATAAATAAAAACAATATAAGTTTCTTCAGATAACCTTTTGAATTAAAGCCAGGATCTCACTGAGCTGGCTGTTGGCTGTGAGTTGGACACATAATTGTGAGAAAATTAGCAAATTTTCAGTTGGAATTGGTACTTAGGATAGCTTTCTACAACTTGTTTATGACCAAGTCAGGTGTTTACCTTGATTTTCTTCCTATTTGGTTTCAACCCCTCCCATAGTTACTTCACATTTTTGACTCTGAAACTAAATAGAGAGACGTTCCAGATGGGTTCAGATGCAGTCAGGGACTATTTTGAGACAAGAGTTGTGTTGTGAATTTCCTTAACTTGTCTAATATCCATGTGACACGTCACAAGGCCTTGTGTCTCACATGAGGAAATGGACAACTTCCGCCAACAATTAGAGAAGTTCTGGGAACTCCCTCGTAAATGTTGTCAACAGGTGAGAGACTGGTTTAAATAACTGCTTATAAAATGTTGTTCCACAGAACTGAACCACGAACCCCCAAAGGTGACGAGGCAACAAGACAACACTGTGATAATGGACAAGTAAGCACCGACATTCACATTAAGCATTTATAAAAGTTAAATGAGGGAGAGTTCAGGGTTCAAACTGCAAAAGCTCAGATGTTTTATTTTTGGGGCGACGATAGCTCAGTAGGTAGAGTGTTCGTCTGGAGGGTCGCCGGTTCGATCCCCATCTCCTGCTGGGCTTTGTCATTGTGTCCTTGGGCAAGACACTGGTGGTGGTCAGAGGGGCCGATGGCGCAAAATGGCAGCCTCGCTTCTGTCAGACTGCCCCAGAGCAGCTGAGACTACAGACGTAGTTTACCACCACCAGAGTGTGAGTGAACAATGGATCTTCTGTAAAGAGCTTTGGGTGTCCAGAAAGGCGCTATATAGATCTAATCCATTATTGTTGTTATTATTATTATTTTACCATCTGATTATTCTTTGGTTAAATTAGAAACACGTTGAAGTCTTACTGAACATCCAGCAACTGAAACAACTTTCATATGGAAGTAATCCAGATGAACCTGGTTCTAAACTGGTGCTGGTTGCAAAATGCAGCATTGGTGTAGTTTGTTCACTCCAAGTTCCTTTTTTAGCAGAGTTTTGTAAAGGAACACTGAAACAGCACATAGCTGTTGATCACTTGTAGATCAGAATTAAAAATAAAATCACATTTGAACAAATGAATAACACCAACTCCTCATACCACCTTACAGAAAGGTGGAATGAATGTTATTACTGCACTGACGGGGAAAGGAAACACAAGCAGAGCCTCGTGTTGCACACCAGCATGCACTGTCGTTTCTGTCCATCACAGGGACGCATAAAGACACACGAGACACTTGCAGCTAGTCACCAGTCAACCTAACATACATGTGTTTTGGTTCAAATGAGGAAACCAACACCTGCATGGAGAGAACATGCAGACTCTAACCGTCCGTGATTCAATAATAACGGAATTATGTCCTGTCAGCACAGGCTGCTGATGGAAACTTATATTAGAACGTGAGGCCTAACAAGAAATACAGATAAACTGAAATCTTCTTAGAATAGAGAGGATTAAGTACATTACAAAGTATTTGTTGTTTATTAACCAGGGTTTTTACTTTTAATTTAGTTTCATAGTAAATGGAGCCACAAACCCTCCCTGACTTTGACTAAAAAGCAGCCTGTTGAGCAGCTTTTATAAAACACGACTAAATCCATCAGCAGCAGCATCATGTGTTCTCATGTTAGCAGCGACAGTCAGCTACTCCCACACCAAATATGAGTCTTTATCTGTAAAACTGACTGAGTTAGAAACAGTGGTGTGAAAAAGTTTGACTCAGTCCTGGTTTTCCTTTTTTTTGTATGTTTGTCACATTTAAATGTTTCAGATCATCAAACCAATTTAAATATCAGACAAAAATTAAACAAGATGCAGTTTCTAAATGAACGTGTTTATTATTAAAGAGGACAAATCCAAATCTTTTTGGCCCTGTGTGAAAACGTGATTGCTCTACTTTTTGGAAGGTGTGTATCCTGTTACATCTGGTGTAAAAGTAGCAGCATTCCAGGTAAGGAGCATGATACCAACAGTAACGCATGGTGGTTGTAGTGTGATGGTCTGGACTGGACCTGTTCTGCTGCCTCAGGACCTGGAAGACCTGCTAATTCTGCTGTCTACCAGAACATCCTGAAGGAGAACGTCCAGCCATCTGTTCCTGACCTCAAGCTTTGGGTTCTGCAGCAGGACAATGACACAAAACAGCAGGTCCACCTCTGAGTGGATGAAGTAAAACTAAATGAAGACTTTGGAGTGTCCTAGTCAAAGTCCTGACCTGAATCTGATGGAGATGCTGTGTCATGGCCTTAAAAGGCTGGAAAACCCTCCAATGTGACTGAATTACAACAATTCTGTAAAGATGAGTGGAGCCAGAAACCCTGGAGAAGAGTCTCAGACATGTGGTGCTGCTGAGGATGACCCAACCAGTTATCAGGTTTAGGAGGAGTCACCGTTTCACACAGGACCATGGAGGTTTTCATATTAACTCCTAATAATAAACACCTTCATTTAGAAGCTGCATTTTGTGTTTACTTGTGTTATTTTTGTCTAATATTTAAATTTGCTTGATGATCAGTGGGAACACTTTCTCACACCGCTGTACTTATGGGCCGTCTAACATCAGGTGGCCATCTTGAATGGGGATGGCTGCAGAGGTTAGTCACTCAAACCACAGTCATGTTGGACTGAATGTCCACATTTGAATGCTGAATATTTTATGTTGTGTTCCTATAGAAGCAGAGGGTGAGATCTGCAGTAAGTTTCTAACTTAGCCACTAGATGTCCCTACGTTCTCCACATGGAACCTTTAATATTGTCCTTCCAGGTGTCCCATCACCTGTGACCTTTGTGAGGTAGAGCTGGCCAACGCCCAGGAGCTGGAGGTTCATCTGGACTGCAAAAGCCACTGGGATACACTGGAACACATCCAGCAAAGTAACAATTATGATGACATGGCTATAGCGTTTTTGCAGGTAAGATTGTGTCTATCACAGGTGAATAGTTTCTCTCCCGGTTTGTTTATTTTAAAATATCATAGAACAAGATGTTCCTGTCTGGTTGATGGGGGCTGTTGTTATCCCAACAGGAAGTCATGCTGTATAAAAGCCATCACTGTAGCAGAGCAATAGAAGAAAATGCACTGCAAGGTAAAGATGAATTAAAGTGGTCAGAGATCTACTGTAAAAGCACTCGGGTTTTATTTCTCTGACTTTTGACTTTATTCACTCACTCTGGTTGGTTTCAGCTCTGCAGGAAAACGACCACATGACCAAGGTGGAAATGCTTCATTGTGCAGCTTGTAAAGTCTACGTATCCACGTCTGCTGCTGAAGTGAAGACCCACATCATGTCTCAGGATCACCTCTCTAACACGAAGGTGATCCCACTTCAGAGTTCTGTCTGAATCTGTAAGAACCTCTGTGTTAAAAGGCTGTTATGGTTGTTGACTGATTTGTTTTAGGAGTTTGAGGAGAAGCAGAGACGGTCTTGCCTTAGTAAAGCAGAAACCATGATCAAGGAGCTTCAACCGCAGTTCCAACACTTCCTGAAGGTATTTTACTAGAGAGCGCTAAAGTGTGACGCTGTAAACATTGTATTTGTGAAAGAAGGGTCATTATTTAGCTAAAGGAATCATTTGGGGTCATTCTGAAGTGTCGTTCTATTAGTTATTCATCTACAGTCAGGACGACATCTACTGGTGACATCACTCAAAGCATCTAGAAACAGGAAGTAGTCCTCTGACTGGAGCAATATTCATGGCTAGTCAGATCAGGAGAGACACTGCTGTAGATCGATGACAAGTTAGAAGCTAATTTTCAGGTTTTTAAGGTCAGAACTCAATATTACCTGTTTGTAAACCTCTTCAATTAAAGGTGTGGTTTACTGGTTTATTTAATACCTTTGCAGTGTTCTCTAGTGTAAATCAATGCCTTACGAGTCTTTTTTATGAAGAAAAAAGCTATGATGCTTCTGGTCTCTGATGCAGAAGTCAGAGGTCTGCCTGAAACAGCCGGTTTCCTCATTATTATTAATGATATGCACAACTCTCGCTTCTGATTGGCCTTATGTTTTTGATCCAGAATCCGACGAAGGAGAAATATTAGAGAAAGCGCTTCCTCAGCGTTCGTCAGTGAATGTTTCAGAATGGTAAAGCCTACAGGTGAACTTACATTTTCTCCTAAAAGAGCAGAACGTTAGTGACAATGAGCAAGAAGGCCCCTAGGCTCATGCCGTATCTAGCCTGGGCATTATCAGGGCCTGCCTGTGGGGCGACGCGAGCTAAGGTGGGCGAGACCATGTATGCAAATTCAGTGTGACGTAGATCTGCGAGGTTTTTCCAAATCTTAGCATTTCAACCTCTACTTTCTAAAAAAAAAAAAGCTGGAGATCCATGTAGAAGACTGTTTTCATGTTCAGTCTGCATGAAAAGCTCAGAGTGACCAATATTAATCAGAAAAAAGGTTTTTCATTTGGTGTCAATTCTGTTCATATATCTAAATACGCCCCTAATGACTCATTCGTTTTAATTTCAGGGTGGCAGTCCATTTGAGTGAGTCTCCAAACGACGGTTCACACTTCTTCAGCTGAAGAACATCAGACTCCTCAGAACCACCAAAACCCGGATCAGTGCTTCTGTTCGCTAATCCCAGACCACTCTGCCATGATCTCCGTTTTGTGACACATTTGGTTAAAAGTGTTTTAATAAATGAGAAAAAGTCACTTTTTTCTCCTTTTATTTAGAACAACACAAATGTTTTACGCTTCGTATCTGTGATATAGTACATTTCAAATTAAATTATTCAAAACAGTATATTTAAACATTAAATATAGGTGATGTATGAAGGGGGATGATCAGCACAGGGTGTGTAATAAGACCTTTTTTTTTTTTCATTATTTTATTTTTTCCTGAACCACTTTTAGATTAAATTTTGTATTAGAAACAATGCAATTACCGAAAGACTATAAAACATTTCATATGCATAAAAAAGTTGCAGACATTTTCTTCTTGCGCATCAAGTCAAAGGTTTCATCTATCTGGCCTGACGGGACTGTGGGCGTCGACTGGATTATGTTGCGATACAAAGGAAACATGAATCTGTGTATTCTATGTGAGTATTGGTACAGAGGAGACCCAAACGCGGACTGAAACAGACTGAAAAATCTGAGGTATAGGTTGTCTTCATTAGAAATGGGTTCAACACTACGTTACTGCATAAAACAAGAAGACAGTCTGTCCATTTGGAATTTAATTCCACGAAAACGGACCATGTAAAAACAGACAAAGGTAACAATATCCAAATTAAGAACATTTTTTTTAAACCGTCCAAACGTTCCAATACGCACAATGCCCAAAACACTGAGCTAAGCTGTACTTTTGGCCAGTATTTCATTGACTCAAAGAACAAAAAGTGATCAAACATCCAATGTACATACACATACAATCTAGTGAAATCTAAAAAAGGTCCCCGCCGGCCTCACGAGGCAGCGTGTGTGACTGTCCAAGAACTGTCCTGATCAGTCTTGACGGTTGGGGGGTTTGTGGGCAGCGATGTGACCTCTACCATGCCGAGTCCAGTGTGAGGGACACCAGTGTTCATAATGTGTCTCTGTAAATGTTTGATCCAATCCTCCTGGACTGACAGTGGACCCTGGAAGACGAGGTCGCAGAACCTGTGAAGAAAGAGACGAGCGGTGAGTTTTTAGAGAAAACAAAACGCTGTTAATTTGGAGGCACAGCGTTAAACGTGAACGACTGTAACTTTAAATGTGAAGCTATCCAGCATTCATTAGGAGGGAAACATTTAGGCCTACCTGCAGGTGAGCCTGTACATTTCCTCTGGAGTTTGGGCTAAGGGCAGTGTCTTCTTCTTTAGGCCGGGCCTTGAGCGTTGCCTAACCGCTCTACACTGAATTGCTGAAAAACAGGATTTCAAATGAGGTTTCCAGAGCAGCATTTCAGATTACAGCACAGCTTGAGTCAGAGTTCTGTAACCACTGTAGCAGCACATTTTAAAAACAATATTCTTGTTCTATCCTTGACATGGTTTCATGTTTGTCTTGTTTTGGCCTTGTGGCACTGAGGTGATGATTGGTTTCATCTGAAGCTAGATTTAAAGGGATAGTTCACATCATTTGAAGTGTGGAAAGGTTTTAAACGATCTCCCCTGCTGTAGATAGCTCTTTGACTGGCATTAGTTTGGAGGAAAAGATTAGTTCTGATTAAACTGATGAGCAAACAGCTCAGTTAATGTCTTAAAACAATTCTAATCTCAATGATTTCATAAGAGTTTATGCAAATATAATTTTATAATCTTCACATTTCCAAAAACATCAGTTCCATAATTAATCCTGGTGAATTAGAGCTCCAGTAGCTGCAGCCGATTCTGCTGCAAATAACTCCAGAATTCAATAAACCACGTGATGTGAAATCTAAACAGAATTTTCCTGAACTGCTATGAAATATTAGAGTTGTTTGAAAGACTAGAACAGTCAAAACAAATCAAATTCTCCAAATTCAGGTTGTCTGAGGAGCTATCTACATGTTCAAAACATCTTCATAGCAACACTGAACCATCCATAAGGACAAGATAAAAGTCAAGTTGGTTCTGCAGAAGCGCTGCAATAAAAATGTTGCAGAAAGCTTTTAGGTGTCTAACCTGATGATCTAACAGATTCCTACTCTGGGAAGTACCTGAATAGACACTAGCAGTCTGGATTTGGTCATGTTTGAAAATATCTTGTTGGATGTACATTAAATTATGTTTTATCTAAAAGAAAAATCAGTCATTTAACTTTGTTCAAGGCCGCCAGTTTCACAATTCGATGTTTTATCTTCTTACTGTTTATTTCTCTGTAATGAACCTCAGTTGTGTGAGGTGAACAGTGTGTTTTGCACTTATAGCATCTAGCTTGATCTTGTTTGAGTCAGAATTGAAGTCATGAAATCATAACTAACATCACAGAGTACTTGTTATCTCTGTCCACCCCACAGCCGCTGTTATGCAACAAAGCAGAAGTTACCGTGGAGCGTCTGAGCTGCAGGGATGTGGTGTTACTCACTACAAGCACACAAAATCCACGGATTTATTTCTCATACAGTTTACAATGAGCAGTCACCTGCTTTAAATTAGGAATCAAATCCAGTCATTTTGCTTCGAGGAGTTTTTGTAGAGAGATTTAACTCTTTGATGAAACATTTCAGCCCTAAAATAAACTGCTTTTCAGGCTCATTTATTATTCAAAACATGAAGTTTAATGTTTTATGTTTTTGTGTCCTTAGTCATCAAACGTAAGCTGACTGTGAGGTTTTTCTTCCATGGTGTCACATTTGGTACCAAAACCGAGAAGGTACTTAGTAAAAGTAACACCCCAGTTCTCAAACATGGTGTCTAAATATCCATCAGGTCACAGAGACACCAACCGACCTGCTGACGGCCTTTTTGGTGCTGAGCTGACCGTGTGTTAAAGACGGTTTATCTGCGGTAGTAAAACCAACTAGTGTCAGTCACAAAACGTACTTGTTCCTTCGAGTAAGGCAATCCTTTTCCTTTTTGCATACGCCCGGAGGTGATTGGAGAGGGCAACTCCACTGTGGAAAGTTGCATTGCAATGAATGCACATCTTCCTATTGAATTCACCCTTTTCTGTAAAAAGACACAAAAAACACACAAACCTTTTTTTTTGCTTTTACTTTTTGAAAGGACAAGACTAAAGACACATCAGGATGAGTGTTGTTGAATCAAGCCTCTACATATTTGTTATGACTGCAACACTTCTATTGTAATCTTTACCCGTTTGACCATAATAATTATTTTAATCACTGTAAAGTACAATGATGAGATATTCTGGTCATACCATTCTATGCCGTTATGCTGATGACACCTCATTTTTTTAACAGACAAAATCTAATTAGCTTCCACACACCTGCATCATGCAAATGAACGATTCACATTTTGAGTTAGTAATTGTGTTTAAGTTTGTAAAAACTCAGTATTATAAAAATGTGCTCTTCAAAAGTGCATTCCTCTGACTACAATAATCATTTGATGGAATGCCGTAGTTTCCTAAACAACTTTTTACAAGCTGGCATTTAAAAATATTGTTATACTGAAATTAATTACAATAAACTAGTATGTTTAATGATTTTTGTGTGTCCGGAAAAGTTTTTTTTTTTTGTTAATTGGCACTACATAAAAATACATGTACTATAGTGTATTGTGCATGTGCTTTTGGCATTGTACTGTGTGATCAAAGACATATTAGTTTAGGTTAATTAGTCAAACATATGGTTAGTCTTTCTGCAATAAAATAATGTCAATAAGATTAGGGAATTCCAAGTGGAGGAAATGAAAACGTTAGTGTGTGGAGTTGTGGAACAGTATTTGGGTGAACTATTTTTGCTGTAACATGTAATTCATGTGAACTTAAACACTACTTCTGATCATCCTTTTATTGTGGCGGGGAATAACCCATTACTTTCCGGGGCGATGTGTTGTATGGCACTACTGGCGCTCTCTTGTCAAATGGATATTTATTTAAAGAATCCTTCTTGACAGCTTGTGACAACCCTGCTGATTGATTCTATAGTGTGTCCTCATTTAATCAACTCCACGGTGAGTCATTTGCTTTGTTGGGTTTTTTGTATTACTAAAAATGCAGCGCTACGTTCACACACTCAAACCACTAATGAGCTAACGCTAAGCGAACAAGCTTTAAGTCCCGATTAGTGATTTTATTCATTAAACAGCGACATGTCTTTGTTATCATTATGGCTGAACGTTAGACCAATACTTACAGTGTTGACTGAATACTTTGGTTATTGTAGTTTCATCTGTTTTGGGTGTTTTTTGTTACTTTTCTTGTTTAATGCCAAAACAGCCTATGGTACTTTGAATTGATTGATGTGATTTTAATTTTCAACTTATTGACCTAAATACATTTTTTAAAGGATTAATACCTTTTTAAAACTGACTAAAACCTTTTTGAGTTTTCATCAACTAAACCTGGACTAAAACTATTACATATAGACATGACTACAATGGGACTACAACTAATCAGCATTTTAGTCCAAAAGACTGAGACTAAAACAAAGTTGTGGTGCCAAGAACAACACTGCTGGAGATGTAACTTACCAGATGGAGAGTTTGGCAGTGAAGATGCAACTCTTGATCCTGAACTGTGCTCACCATTTGAAGAGACCGTTAACTCGTCTCTTGACATCTGAGAAGATCCTTTTAGCCTGGTGTCTTCCTGACATTTCCTTCTTTTTAGAATCCCTATTAAGGCAGTTGTGCCTGAGAGAGAATTTTTAACATCCAGCTTCTCCAGTTGACCATTCTCAGATTTAATTTCTGATACAGAAAACGTGGACATCAGTGGTTTGGTATCAGTGCAAACACTTGAAATTGAAGGGCTTTTTGGGAATCTGGACTGAGACGAGGTGAAACGATTAGCGGTGGGCAGCTTTGGTGAAGCACCATAATGGAAATGGTTCCGTCTTCTTCCCAGAATCTGAAGGGCTTGTTGAAACTCCTTTTTGTCGCGCATCAACTCACGCAGTAAAATGATTGGGGATTTGCTCTTTGAAGCAAAATTTTTACCAAGCTTTTTCAGATGACCTCGTATGTGGTTGGACTGCCCTGTTCTGTTATCAAACGAGTCCCCGCAGAGTGGACAGGAGTGAAGGTCGTTCACAGTCTCAGAATCGGACTCTAGCTGTAGTGCTGGAGGAAAAAAACAAACAGCAAAAAATTAACAACAAAGCCATTACAATAGTAATACATATTAGAAATGTGCATTATCAAAACAGTGACACAGCCATGTAAAGGTTAAGCATCAGTTTTTACAGTTCTGGGCTTGGTTCAATACATCAGTTACCAAAATGATGACAAAGATCTTGGAGTCGACTACCCAGTAAAAAAAAGACAAATAACATTTGAATGAGCAGCTCCAGGTTGTTATCCAGATGGAACTGCAACAGACCATTAGGATGCCTTTTCAGGTGATAGATTTATTGGACCACGTTCCTGTGTAGCATATACAGTACATATGAGTTGTGCCAGGCTGGACCCTACCATCAACGGCCCAGCCAATAAGCACTGACAGGCCTCTTCTAAAGTTCTACTTCTGGGTGAAGATCCTATCTCACTGGGTGTAGTAATTAGTTTTTATTTATGTATTAATCAAAAAAGGTTTTGATTTCTGTCAATCACCCAGGACTAACTTACTGGATGTTTCACCGGTCAGTACTCTGAAGAAAGAACTTAACTCAAATTACAGGCAAGGGTCTTACTGGTTGATCTCATTCCAATATGGTTATGAGCTCCATAACCATAAATGATGGACAATCTATAAATTATACTAAATGGTAAATAGTTCTGGGTCTATCGCAAAGTCTCTTCTCAGTGGCACATCTGGAAAACCTGCAAAGGGAAGCATCCAGGTGGAATCCTAATCAGATGTTCAAACCACCTCAACTGACTTCTCTGATGCAGAGGAGCAGTGGCTCTACAACAAGCTCCCCCGGGATGATGGGAAGTAGCTAATAAGCAAAGCCAAAATGAGCTTTATTTGGAACATTGTGCTTCTCCAGTCTCCATTAGGAATATGTTAGGGGCTGGCCAACTTGGCTAAGTAATCTGATCTGCTGTCTCCTTCACTCTCGTGTAATTCTGTTTAACAACATTGTTTGTTCCTCAAGATCAATTCTCCGTCTCCGTCAATACGTGCGCGTGTGAGCGCAAACTTGCTGTCGGAGAAGTATGAACGGCTTAACAAAGAAGAGGGGTGACTGGAAAAAGGGAGCTTAAGGAATTTTTGATTCTATTCCTACCACAGCAATCTTGTCCTGAACAAGTTGCTGTGCATAGTGGCTGTCCTATAAGCTCCCCTCGGGATGACTGAGTTCCCCAACCTAAGGCTGAGCCTGGCCATCCTACAGAAAAAGTTAACTTCAGTTACTTGTATCCAGGATCTTGCTCTTTCACTCACATTCCAAGTTTTTAGAAAGAGAGAAGAGAGCTTTGCTTTTCAGCCTAGCTACTTCTGTACCATGACAGGCCGGAGAACAATTACACAACCCTAATCCATCTCTTGCTCCATCCGACCATCACATCTGAACAAGACACTGAGATAATTGAACTTCTCTTATGGAGGAAAAGTCTGCAACCAAAAGAGAGCATTGTACTTTCTATTTTGTAGTAGAGAACCATGGCCTCAGATTTGGAGGAGCTGACAATCATTCTGGCCACTTAACACTCGACTGCAGAGGGATCTGGTATGCACGCATGACATCTGGTGCTCATGTGCACTGGCGCACCAGTTATGTGCACCCCTGATCATAAGTCACTGGAAATTATTCGCTTATCTTTTGCACCTCCTCATCTGAAGATGTGAAATACAGTCTAGTCTGGGTGGAAAAGTGGTTGCAAGTATGTCTTTGATAATTCTGCTAAATGGAAATTTGAATCATAGATTTTTCACCTGTCTGCCTGTTTCTGCTAGATATGGGCACTATTTCTAGCAGTAAAGATGCAACACACCCCTGGTCAAAGTTTCCACTTTGTAATATTTTTCAAATAAAACTGTGATGTCAAAGGCAGATGCAGGTTTTTTTGTTTGTTTTTGGCAGGTTGTGAGGCTCAAAAAAAGCTCCTCTGTGTGGCAAACTTTCTCAGTGTCAAAGCCTAGTGTCACCACTCTACCAACTACTGGCCTTATACCACTTCCAGCTGGCTGGTGATTAGCTCACCTATCAGTTGAGTGGATGCTGCTGTGCCAGGGTGCAGAGGACACTCTACTACCACATCTGCCTGCCCTCAAAACCACATTGGTGTCGGCCAAACTTGGTGCATCACCACTATCTTGTGGTAGTGGTAAAAGCACAACACAACTAATAACCTTATATAGTAACACACAGAAATGAAGCAACAATAACAACAGTTTTTCAATAAAAAGTCAAGCATGAATATTACCTTTTCTCAATCGGCGGATTGCTGAAAACCTCCGTCGAATACGCGGCCTCCTATCTTGGTAAGCCACTTGTTCCGGAGGCACAACATGGCGTGCATTGTAACTTAATCCAACTCTGTGAAGATGTCCCCGCACATGATTGGACAGTCCAACACCAGACTCAAAAATGGCAGGACAGTATGGACAGTTCTTCCCATCTGTGTCCAACTCTAACAAATCATCTGTGGGAGACTCCCCCAATGGTATCTGGTGGGACTCAAAGGTTTCTTGAAATATCTCTGTTTCAATTGATTCTTCTTTGATTTCAGGGTCATTCTGTTCTTGCTCTTCAGTCTTTATTTTCTCAAAGAGTTTTTTAGATGCCTGTATCGCACCTCTCATGGACATTCTTCTACTATAGGTGTATATTATGTGTTTTCTTTCTTTTTTGATGGCGTTGTCAAAATGGTTACTATTGGCTTCTGAATCGTTACCTGGGAAGATTTCTGTTTCATCATAGTCTGCCACATCTTCTGAGTTTAATTTCTTGGGACTTGGCAAAGGTTTTGGTACAATGAAGCATGAGTCTTGCTCAGAGGTGTTACGATATGGAGTGGACATTTTCCTTTTAGATGGTGACTTTTTGCCAGGTGACTTATATATGTTCAACTTAGGGCCATTTGGGGATCCACCTGAATACTCAACCTTGACCGACATTGTTTCTGTTGAGTCATCACAGCCATTTTTGTCACTTCTGAAATCCTGAGGTCTACAATTATTGCTTTCCTTCCTCTGTTCAGCAGTCTTCTTTCCATTGCTTTGACGAGACAGAAGAACATTAATGGATTTGTCAAGTTTTGATTCTCTTACTTGAGACTTGGGACCTCTCTTAACTTTGCTGTTATTGAACAAGTCTGACAGGCTATCAGACTCATCAGGTGAACAATCTCTTTGAGAGATTTGATTTTGAATTGATATTTTAGATGTAAACTCTGTATCCTCAACAGAAGACAGTTCCCTAGATGGTTGTGCGTTTTTCTCACTGTGCTGTACTGCTATAAATTCCTCGAAAGTCATTTGATGACGTCGCATAAGGTGATTCTGAAAAACATGTTTGCCAAAAGCTTTATATGAACAAATGTCACAGGGGAAGATTTCAGATTCATCACTTTGGATCTGCTTTTTGACTGTAATAACAGTGTGATGCATAATGGTATGTCTCCTAAGATCACTCTCACTCAGAGTCCTAAAGCTGCACTTGTCACATCTGAATTTTCTCTTGTCTTTTTCATGGGTTTTTGCATGTTGAACAAATGTGTTTGGGGAGCTTGTTCCAAATGGGCACTGAGGGCAGAAAAACATTTTGTTTTTATCCTCTTTCTTCCCAACATGTCTATTTTTTACTTCTTCTCCAAGCCGCATTCTCTTGTCTTCATGGGTGGACACGTGATCAAGTAGTGCACTGCTTTGTTTGAAAGACTGGCCACATTCCCGACACATGAAAGGCTTTGGTGAAAAACTAGGAGGGTCATCGTGAGACTTCATATGACAAAGCAAGCGATGCTCTTTCTTGAATGTGAGTTTACATTTTGAGCAAGGGTAACGAAATGACCTCCTCTCTGAATGAGAATTTACTGCAAGGCCTCCTTTCACTGATGAAAGTTTATTACTTATACTATTCTTGTGTGAATTTCTTTCAGGTGTTTTGTAAAGAATTTCTTTAATAGCCTTTACAGTACCATTTGGAAAATTGGAAACTTTTTCTGTGGGCAATGGCTTGGAGAGCTTCTGTGGTTTTCTGACTTGGACATGAGTGGAATCCACTTGGCCTTCAGCATCAGATGACTCCACTGATGACTTTGGGCTTAGATTCGGGGACAGGTCTTCTGAGGGATCCACCATAACAACCATGTCCATTTTTCGCTTCCTTCTCCTTTGGACAGTCGCAGGATCAATTTCCTCTTTAGGCTCTTCACTGGGCGAATCATGGTTGCCCCAAAGAAACCGCATAAACTCTTTGTGAGGGTCCCAATTGAGGTCACTGGCACTACTGAAATTGTCCAATGAGTTCTCTGGGGATTCTACGTCAAACCCCCAAATTCCAGCATTATCTATTTCTTGCACAGTCTTGAGTGGAGTGATACTCTTTTCCTCCTCCTTCTCAGAGGAGATGTTGCTGAGTTCATGGTCTTGTGTAGCCAGATGCAAAGAGGGTCCATTCTCTAGGCCAACTGGAGATAAGATATCAGTGTTTGACAGGACATCAAGAACACTGTTTTGATTCAAAGAGGACTTGCTAAAAGTAGAGGTACAAGAGACTGATTCTTGTGCCATTCTCACAGATTGATGCCCTTGTCTGTGGGTACTGATTTCCGAATCAGCATCTTTTTCATCTTCATCAACACCTGTCAGACATGACATTTCCATTGCCATGACCTGAAAAGAAAAACAAACATGCCTTAGATTACGAGTACGACAATACATAGTAAACTTAGTGTACAACATACAAAAGTTTAAATCTTTTCACTGTAAGGAAGGGTCTGGGAAAATAGGCTTTCACATTTCTGAGACATCACTCTTTCAAATAGAATGATCAGATCCTCATGGTAGGTGCATTAATGTAACTGCTCATTTAGTGGCAGGTAATCTGATGGAGCAGCTCCTCAGCTGTTGTCCCCAAAAAGGAATATCCCCAAATGTTTGCATCAAATTCTTAGTAATCAACCAAGCTTCTTGTTTTCTTTTTGTCTTTACCTTGAATAAAACAAAATGCTCTCAGACCAATGTAGCCACTGAGCTTAGAGTGTCAACAGCAGGCTGCACAGAGAAACTGGACGAGTCACAGAAAAGCATAGAAGTGGATGTCCTTTGTCCACATCCCACACCAATGACCTACATAACTTCAGGCACATTTAAGGGAGGTGAGAGGCACCAAGTGTCAAGTCAAAACATTGGAAACTAGCAATGCCACTTTTTTCAAACTGATATCAGGGTTTCCCCCAGCGCTTTATAAGCCTGGCGGCCCGCCAGACTTTTTTGCCCTGCCGCCAGGTTAAGCCTCAGGTCTACTTTGGACCAGGAAAGCTAACAGTGGCACGGCTTTAATATGGCGATTTTCCAAGAAGCATTCAGCTGCATAGCGCGTCCTGTGTACCCCCTAGACCGCGGCGATTATGTGGCGTATTCGCTGCACGCTGTACTTTTTGTCAGGCAACGGCCCCCGTAGTCTATCACTGCAGCGAGAAGCAGGTCATGCGCTAATAACGTTAGCTAACTAGCATTACAGTGTTTCTCTATTATTTTCCGGCTTTGGGCGCAACGTGTGTTTCACTGGGAAACTGCTAAACTCCCCGACAGAGATGAAGGAGTTCTCTGGTCTCCATCCATGACGAGCTGCATGAGTCAACGTGGTTCAGCTCGTCATTACAGGAGGAGCTGCAGGTCCTTAAGTTCATTTTCACGTCCGAACCGGACAACTCCTCCATCTCTGTGGGAGTTTACCGGTGTCCCCGTGGAACACACGCTGCACCCACAGAGCCCTCCTCAACCCGACCCACCGACTGACTGACTGCCGGCTCGTTTGCGGGGCGGGGAGGGGAGGGGAGGGGAGGAGGGCGGGTTGCTGAAATCCTGTTTCTGCATTAAGTTTCCTGATCAAGAGAGGCAGCAGCTCAATGATCAGAACACAATGAAAACAGTTCACACATCACAGAAAACTAAAGAACACTCAGATGATCAGCAGTAGTTTAGAGCAGCAGAGTCAATAACAGAAATCATAGATCAGAACATTTACATCCAGATATCTGAAAGTCTAAAATGTTTAAAGCCTGTTTAAACTCAGTCACTGAGACCAATTCCTTCAGGTTCAGCTGCTTTTGGAGCTGATTCCATCAATAAGGAGCAGAAGACCTGAAGGACCTTGGTTCAACAGGAACAAGTCATGTGACCTCCTCCAGCAGCCCCCTGTAGTTTATTGGAGGATGTAGCTCTGTAGGTTTGATGGGAGGAAACCAGGATAGTTTTGTAAATAAAGAGAAAAACATGTCAATGGTTTAATCTGATGAAGGAGTTACTGGTTGAGGAATCAAATATTAAACTTTGCTGCCACAAACTTGAAAAGTATTTGCCTGCTTCACTTTCAAAGCTACTATTAAGTAACCAAAGGTTACCTCTGTAATATTGTTCTAGTTTTTATAGAATATTTCCTTGCGGTTTCTGTGTCTGCTGTCTAATAAATAGCAA
This sequence comes from Callopanchax toddi, assembly GCA_006937965.1. Classification (NCBI taxonomy): domain Eukaryota; kingdom Metazoa; phylum Chordata; class Actinopteri; order Cyprinodontiformes; family Nothobranchiidae; genus Callopanchax; species Callopanchax toddi. The sequence continues at coordinate 239,653 of SSNR01000598.1, forward strand.
AAACACACATACAGGCCCCGTGGGCCTCTCTACCACCGGGCTTAGCAAGTTTTCTGGGGGAAACCCTGGATATGATATTGATACTTGGATCTGAGTACTTGCCGATCCTGAGTACCGATACCAATACTTCTACTGCGCAAAAAAATGCAATAAATTGGAAGAATTTTCTTCTCTGCTTGTTACAGCAAATGAGGGTGAAGTACCGTATTGTCCCAAATATAAGACAAGGTTTTCTTCATTGAAAATAATTTGAAAAAGAGGGGGTCGTCTTATTATCACGCCTCACCCCACCAGCAGGGGGTGCATGCTTTTTAGTCAAGCTGCAGAAGCGGCGGCAGCAGGAAGCAGTAGACCACGAACGGTCCCAGTGGTCCAGTCCAGCTCAAAGTTTCAGGTCCACTGAGGATTTAAACACTTGATGTTAAAGTGCCTGTGACTCCATATTTAAATCACTTTATATTAAACAGGTGTAATCTTTGATGCCTCTAGATTAGCGTTGCACCATTATAACTCAAAATACGCTGTAATTATTTCCTAACGAGCAACTCAGAGATCAGAAGAAAGCGCCGCCTTCCGGTTCTGCTGGGTTTCTCCTTATTTGGCAGCCTGGCACTTCTGCTGCAGCAGGGGGCAGTGCCCAGTAGGGGGCAGTGCCGTCACGTGAAAGAGAAACGAAACTGAAACTAAACACTACACGGTCTATGGGCAATGGCGGCGGCACTGCCTCGCTCCAGGTGTCGTGAACGTGCATGTGGGAGGAGAATTTACCATATAAGCAAGTCCGGATCACTATGACCTCATAGCGGGCTGGAGTGAAAAAAACTGTTTGAAACCTGGGTCTGAAATCTGGAAGAGCTTCTCACTGGCTGGACTAGGAGACAGATGGACGCCGTTTTTTGCTCTTTCTGGCAGGTTTAAGGTGAGAACTCAACGTTGCAACATGATAGATAAGTCAGAAAACATGGAAACCGATGTCATGGGCACTTTAAAGTCCAGCTGCAGCCAGATCAACCTCTGGCATTTTCAGACTAGTGTGGGTTATTGGCTCGGTCTTTGTGTCCTTGGGCAAGACACTTCACCTGCCTTGCCTGCAGGTGGTGGTTGGGCAGCCATACTATCAGCACCAGACCTTGTAGGTCATCTAGCACTCAGACCAGCCAGTCTACAAGCTACAATGTAGTTTACTGCCATCAGCGTGAACGTGTGTATGAGTGGGTGAATGACTGATTGTAGTGTAAAGTACTTTGGAGTCCTTGGACTTGATAAAGTGGTTTTTCAGACGTACTCTGGGGCTGAGCTGACCCAACACACCCACTGCGGACTGATTGGCTGACTGAAGTCTCAAGTCTACCTACATCCTGGCAGCGTGTGTGAAGTGATGTCACAGAATAGCGCCAAAACCAAACAACTTCCGCCTATTGTCAATTTCTAGCGTTTTCTTAAGTGACTTGAACCACGCTTGCATGCCATTTATGACTGCAAAAATGCAGAAAATCCCACCGGCTGAATTGTTTTATTTTAGGCTTTAAATTGAGACTAACAAAGTGGGAACTGATGAACATTGAGTTACTCATTATTGCTTGATTACACTGACATAACAATGCACCACATTGTACTCTTTGTTGCAGGACGCTAATGCTACAGCGTTAAACATTTGTTTTTGTAACGACATGTTTTGATATGGACAGGCTCTTTTGTAAATAAATACAAATGTCGGTTTATTTCTGTAAATATATTGTTGCTGTTTCAAGATGTATCCGCTCTGAGCTATCATTCTGTCTCAAGTCATTCTGAGCAGAATAAAGAGACCCAACAGTCTACATAGTAGAGCTGCACGTTATACGGTATATAAAATTGTGATATTAGCATATGGCATAGGCCCATCGCAAAACACGTCAGAAACTGTGATAAGTGGTTGGCTCCATATGCATTATACATCAACTCTTTGTAAGCGAATGCTTTGTTTTCACATGGAAGCTTGTAATATTTTACCAATCAAATGGGTCTGTTTATGTTAGACGCCTGCCCCGTACGTAGACCTGTTTGACGGTACCTGAGTTACCTTAGTGTTGAAAAGGCTAAGAGGAAAACAAGTGTGGAAAATGTTGGTGACAACCTCGTGGTAAAAAAAAAATCACACCACGGCGCAAATGATACGCGACAATTCTATTTCTGCGCTGAGGCGCGGCTGAGTGTCACGACATTGTGGAGTACTTTATGACACAAAAATTACGACTAGGGATGCACCGAAATGAAAATTCTTGGCCGAAACTGAAAATAAGGAAACCCAGGCCGAAAACCGAAACAAATGATTATGTCAACTGTTAGAACCATAGCATTTATGGCTATGATGTGCACTAACCTCACTAAAATCAAGGCACTGCAATAAATCAATTACAGAACTATGAAAACAACGATGAGAGGAGGGAAAAATACTGTCTGTAACTTGGAGAAGCCTCTGTCTGAAGATGTGACAGCAGCAGCAACAGGGAGAGAAAAAAAAACAAAAAACAACACCCTGGTTTGGGTCTGACTCTGGTCCACTCAGGACTGGACTGGGATGGAAAAACGTCGTGGCAGCTCAGCATGATCCTACAGGTGATGTTCAGCTTCTGTCTGGGGGGGGGGGCTGTAAGCCGTGTCACGCGCGCGAATGCCACCTGTCACTCGGAGCTGCTCATGGCTCACTCTGCAGCAGAAGGAGCAAATTGAAACAAACCGCTGTGCAGATGACTCGTGGTCCAAACTGGCTCAAAATCACGAGCAGAGATGAAAAATAAGTCCACACCTCAAACATGCTAGCTCTTATCCTTTGATCGTGTGCTGGCTGCGCTATTTGCTCATGACATCACATGTTTCGGCATGTTGTTTTGGTGATTTAGGCATTTCGGCCAAAAACCAAATACACACTTTTGGGTCATTTTAGGCCGAAAATTTTCAGTGGCTGAAATGATTGCATCCCTAGTTACGACAATACGCTGAATTGCAACTAGCAGCAAACATAAACAACCGCCAATACACGGACGAGGTGTGTTTCATTGTGGAATATTTATGTAATTGAGCTTTTAGAAACAGACTATTCCAATAAATAGCTCACTTACCCATTGTTGAAGAATTAAAAGATAATCCCACAAAACACAACAGTAGTTCTGACCATATACAGACCAAAAGATGTACTTCATACTTCCTGTTCTCAGTTCCCTCGAGGTATTGTGACTACTGCGTGATTTTGTAAGCTGCATTCAACGGTGCTCCGCTTCAGGAACATGTCCTGAGAGACCAGAAGACTCGAAAATGACGTGGTGTAACTTCTCCTGTGGGACCCTGGCTTTAGGCTAACCCAATATGGCTAGCTGATATGCTACTGCTAGAATGTTTTTAGCTCATGATTCCTGCATTTTTCATCTCTCCTTTCTTGAACACAGCTGATTTCTTTGAATGAGTGATGAACCGCTCCAGTAGAAAGCAATGAAGGCTGAGGAGACATTTAAACAGATTTAGGTGTTTCTGAGCAAAGACAATGCTAACGTTTTTAACGACAGTGATTTAAAACGGACACTAGGAAATGCTAAAAACTTGCCAAAGCTACATAGTATGCCTTTAAAGGGAGACTAGAAGTTGAAGCCAAAATGAAAGATATGTCCCAGTGGCTGATTGCAGCAAAGGTTTTAAGCCCCGCCCCCCACATAAACAAATATGGATTTAAAAATAAAAACACACCTCAGAAATCTTTTTTCCAGGTGCTGACTTTTGTTGATTAATGTAGTTCTTACTTTATTGAAGCATGTTCAAATAATATTTTTCTAATATGTCTAGTTGCAGATTTTGGTTCCAAAAACATAAGGACAGCCCAAATAAATGGGATATTCTGGCTTCATTTTTCAACAACGGAAGAAGGAGGGGACCTGTCATCTATATTTGAATATGCAGATGATAATTACATTTAACAAAAATGGTGATAATAAACACCGTTACCACTAATGAATGTCACTTTGGCTTTAAAATTTGTAATGTTTGGAATAAGCAGCAAACCGTTGCAATTTTTTGACACCTACTGATTAGATAACCTTTTAAATAGACTACATATATATATGTGTGTGTGTGTGTGTGTGTGTGTGTGTGTGTGTGTTTGGATGTTTCTTTGCATTTTTTCTACCAAGTCTAGCATCTACATTTTGCACATTTGCTTTTTGTCTTGGAAATTATATTTGTTTTATATGTTAAGTGGTTACAACAACAATTTAAAAAAGAATATAATAGCTTTTGTGATTACTGTCTTGATTTAAAAAATATTTTATAGATTGATAGTTCTTGCTAATTGAAATGTGCATTTTGATTAACTGTTTGGTTATATCTCTTGAGGTAATTTCATAAATTATTATGTCTTCATTGCCTAAAAACGACTAAATTTAAACACAAGATTAAATCGACTTTTTGCTTAGATTAATAATTGTGGCCTATTATAAACCTACAAGGTCGATGGAGTGAGAGGTCTTGGATTTGAAGGGCAATAAAAGTGTCATACCAAGTGAGGTGTGTTTCGGATTAAGCTGTCTGTTACATTTCACCAGCAGCACTAAATGTGCTAAAGAATGGACACTGCAAATGGCTTTTAATGAGCGGTGGTGAATTTTTCACAGAGCTAAAACTTTCAGCTCAGGAGGAGTTCAGTAATTGTCGACCCACAGTAGTTAGGATGTATTTTTAAAGAGATCTACTTTCAGAACAAAGCGGACCATTTATAGCTGTGTTTGGTTGTGGTACATCAGAATTTCTTTAACGTTTGTATCACGCTGTGTTGTTGGATGCTGCTTGCAGGAGCTGCAGACCATTCCATTAAGGCTGTTCCACACCAAAACCTATTCCTGAAGCTAAACTAGAGCTAACGACAAGTATCCCTCGCTATTTGCCACACACACGATAATAACACGATAGTAAACAAACAAATCTTACCTCCGAGCAGTGTGGATGAAAGCAGACGAGAAGTTAAACGCTGCATTTAATATTTTTTTACTTTCGTCTTCCATCTATTTCACAGTCGCCATTTTCCGTGGTGGTCTGGTGTGGGACAGATCATTTCTTTTGTACAGGTAATCATACATTCAGCTAGCTCTGCAGTTACAAAACAGCCAGTAACTAAATTATTTGTGTTAAAATGTGTTGCTCTTTCATAAAGCAGTCATAGCTGATACGATACAGGAGTCAGCTTCTTGAAACATTTCGTTTCGTATTGTGACGCGGCGCCGCCATGACGCACCCCCGAAAGACTTGTAATGGTTCATTCCAGATAGGAGGCATAAAACCCAGAGTTAATGACCATTTCTTTAGAGGAGCTGATTTTTTTATGTGATGGCGGCTAATCACCGTTTTAATTGATAACACAGAATGAGCTTTTAGTTACTATTTGGCTTGGAAATTTCAGATGCAAAAATATGGGATTGCTGTTTGTAGTCACTAAGGTACATACAGAAATTAAGAGGAGAATTGTTGACGTTTCCCTGGCTTTGTTTCATTTGTGGCCGGTAATTTTCCCGTTTAACCCCCATCTGGCTTGTTTTTATCTGCGAAAACAAGGCCTTTTTAAATACTCTTTAAACAGTCTGAAATGATTTCCAAGATACAACCTGCTATATGTGGGGGGGTTTTTTTTACACGTAACGCCCAGCTAAAGGTATGAACCTGTCTGTCAAAATGAAAACCTTTAAATAAAGTTATTACAGATTTAAAGTCTCGAGCTTGTTTCTGAGGTTAGCTAAGCTAAAATATCAAATGTTGAAGGGTCAAAGGCTAAACTCTTGATTTACTAACAGATGATTTAATACATGGTAAGAACTGGCTTTATTATAACAAGTAGGCATACAAAGAACATTTAGAAAATAATTTTTCACAGCTACCATGTAAGCCGCTAAAAACGACGTCATTTTTAAGTTGTTGGTAGTTGTTGGTAGTTCTTTAGCTAACAAACCCCACTTAAAACTGCGTCAGTCCAAAAAATGGTATAGTTAAAGTATTTATTGCCATTCTTTTTATTAGATATATTTAAGTGTCAAATCATTTAGCCATATTAATCAGACTTTGACATTTTTCTTGTAGCTTTGTATGCGATATTTTATCAGTGTTTTCAGTGTTGTAAATCATGAATACCATGCAGTTTCAAACCTACATGTTGGCAGTCATATGTACAGAAACACAGCAATGGATATTTCTGTTAATGCTCCTAACAGTCTTAAATCACCCACTACTTAATGGTGGTGTAATTGCTTCTTCGAGGGGGTTGAATTTGCTTTTAAAGGTCATGGGAGACTAATTATAAACCCATATTCATTCCTGTGTTCAGGTGTTTGTCGACCAGATCCATGTTGACTGACTGATTTGCTCTGCTTTGAGCTCTAACTGAGGAGTGCATGTGTTATCTGAAGAGATGATGGACACAGAGGACTGCACCGTGTCCCTGGACAGTCTGTTTTTTGAGAAACCCATTGTTCACAAGGTGTAAGTACTAGCAGACGCAACGCTTTATCCTCAATTTATCTTATAATTATTTTCTTTTTCTCTAAACTGTATTTGACAGAAAACCACTGAACCAGGAGGCCAGTCCATGGCAGCTAGAAGCACCTCCATCCCTTATGCAGATTCCAGCCACTCAGGAGATGCAAAAGGAGGCGCAGTCTCTTTCTACCTTACACAGTATGTAGTACCCTGAGCTGAGTTGAGTCCTTTTTGGCTAACTTGTCTACATGGCTTAATATCTGCCCTGTTGAATCTCCTTAAAATATTAACTATTATTCCAATATACTTATAAGCTTTCCCAGTATTTAATGTATTGACCCGAATTTTAGACTGAAGTACTATAATTTTTACATAATCATCACTATAAGAACAATAATAAAGTATTTTTAAAAATCTTACTGAGGCAGTTAAGTACTGCAAAATCCCTTTTTTATGGTGCTGAATACTTTGTCTTTTATTTTACTTGCAGGTTTCACACAGATACCCAAGATATTCAATCTTCCAGTAAAAAAAACACATGGTTTCGAGGATGTATCTGAAATCAACAGTTCTTATAGGTTAAACAATGAAGAGAGAGAGGCCGAGGAATCTGAAGGTGGTAGCATCAGCAATTCCAGTGCATATGAAGGCCTTTACAGTGGTGAAGGGTTTAAGGCTTACTCTGAGGGTGGCTGTCAGAGTGGCAGAGGTGGAGATGAAACCCTGCTGGACTCCGGCCATGTGACCAGCAGCAGATGGTTGTCTCAGGATTGCAGACAAAGCCCACCTTTACGAAGAAGGCAAGTGTCACCAGTTTGTAAGAATGCAATAAATTTAGAATAAAAAGTATTTGTACACTTTTTACAGATATTTTTAGTAGTATTCTCTAAAAAAATTATAATCTGTACTTGTGGACAGTAACAGTTTTCAGAGTTTAACTGCAGATGATTGGCATGTGTCCATATGTGTCAACTTTACAGTTTTTCTTCCCAGCAGGCAGATGTAGACCATTATGTAGGCATGCTTAAATTATCAGGATGAATCTTATTAACTATGTAAAACCCATGTTTCCAACTTTTCAAATGCATAATTTTATTTGCCCAGCACAACCTTTCATTGTCAATATATAAGATGTGGTTATTCAATATGCAAATAAAATTAGGATTATTTGGAAGTTCAGGAGAAGAGCATGAGAAAATACTAAAATACTAAAAATTGTAATGCCATCTTTTCTAAGTTTAAGTTCAATGATGGACCTTTCTCTGCTGTTTTCTTCAAAGTTTAACTTTTCTTCCTCTCATCCAACAACAGCTTGTTCAACATTCCAGTGCAAACCAGCAGAAACAACTTTTCAACCAAAAATGACCTCAAGAGTAGCAGCAGCCAGCCAATGTTCAGACCCCAAACTTTTCTCAGTCAGGTTGCCATAACGACCGTATCTCCTGCTCTTCAGCCACCACAAGCAACAGTTGGCCTTGTAGCTCCTTTTCCCTCTGAGCCCCCTCCACTGGTCAGTTCTTCAGCGAGCAGTCGCCCCTCGCAGCAGGCGCTACATGCAGAAATGCAGGACAAGGGCCCAAAAAGAGCCTTCGTTCCACCCATGACGCCACAGCCGCTCCACATACAAGGTTCTGCACAACACCGGCACTGTCACACACAGGCACTGGTTTATTAAATAACATCCATACAAAGCTCTGTGGTGTTTAATATGGTCATTACTAACCACAGCACTAGCTGCCACATTGTGTTTGGGTTTATGAGGTGAAATAAGGTGAGCTTACCCTGACGATGGACTGCTTCATTATAAAATAGACTGGTCACTAGGTGGTGAGCAGTTACTGGCAGTATCAACAGATACTGTTTTAACTCACTGCAGCTCTAATATATTTACATTTGACTGGATTTGAATCTCCTAATTTTTAGTTTTCACTTTTTTTGTAAAAAGAAACAAAAAAAAAAAAGCTGAAACAGTAATGTGACTGAAAACAAGTCGTTGACATGTTTGATTTGTTCACATTTTAGGATCTTCTGGATCTGGAGTTCTGCGACCAGTTTCGGAAATTCGTATCCTTTTTTCTTGTTTTTTTGAAGTTGAACCATCAACATAAATAATAACTAAACAACCAAACATAACTTGGAAGTTTAGACCAAAACAATATTGCACCATACATACACAGATATTGCACGCCATTGCCAAGTTGAAAGTACTTTAAGCCATAACATTTTAATTTTTTAAAACAAAAAATGCAAAAATGAATTTATTGTGACATTTTTACTTAATTGTTCAACAACACATAATATAAAAAGAACAAAGTAATTGTTATTTTTTTGTAGAAACTTATAATTTTCTGTTAATTCAAGACAAAAAGTACATACTTGTACATTTGCCTTAATTAAAGGAAAGCATCAAATTTCATGGATTTGATTGGTCAATTTCTTGGTCGTGGACATAAATTAGGGTGGATTATATTATTGCCTACATGAACAGGGTATGGGTCCTGTTTCATTAATGCTGCTGGATTTAGTCAAGTTTTATGAATGTGGCTCTACATTTTAGCAAAAGTCAGTGAGGGTATTTACCACGAAATGAAATTTAAAAGTAGCTCAATTTAAAACAAATACTTTGCATTTTACTTAACATTTTCTATTTTTAAAATATTTTAAATTTATCTGTATTTTTGTTAGGCTTCATATTAAAAACATAAAACTTTTAAAGTGTCTGTCTGCATGAGCAGCCTCTGCTGGCAGCTCAAAATATACCACTACTGAGCTGCAGCTTAGAGCCACACAACGTCTTTGAGGGCCTCGCTTTGGACACCCCTAAACAAATGGGCTGTTTTACTTACTTTAGTTGTTATTAGCTATTAGATGCTTTAAAAACATCATGATTTTGTGCAGGAGAGGAGGTGGGAACTTCATCCACACAACTGAAGTCTCTGGTTCCAAAAAGACAACATGGAAGCGCTCATGACTTTTTTCTTTTTTGTCAAGAGATTATACACTATTTTTTTTGTTTAAATACATCATAAATAACATTAAAATTCTCCAACATGTTAGCCATTTCTTTTTTTCTCAGAACAAGGAGTCAATTAAAACATACAAAATAACATAAACACAAGGAAAGTGTCCTTAATTCCTATACCTCAATCAAATAAGTAAATCTTTTTAACTGTCACAGGGTGGGTTAGTTGCATTATTCTAATATAAAGAAGATAAAGATTTAAGGTCATCCACACAGTGTCCACTTATGGGTCAACTTTGCTGAACTACCCTTCATTGTCAATTAAATCTTTTCTACCCTTCAAAATGTCCTGACATCATTGAGCCATAATGATATAGGTTGGGGTGTGGGAGATTCCCAGAGAAGTGAAATACAGCATCTAGCAAGAAGGTAACAGAAAGCTAAAATCTCATCTGACTAGGAGATGAGTTACGAGGGGTTTACAGAACTCCAATAATTGCGGTTAAAGGGTCTCTTCAGATCTGAGCTGTTGAAAAAACTACATTGACTTTGGAGCAACTCAAGATGCTGAGATGTAATTTGTTAATATATACTGTATGTTGATGAGATGAAGACAGTTAAATATGGCTGGATTGTGTCTTAATGGTGCTAGAATTAAAGACATTGAGTTTTAACGTGTTGGGGCTTCCTTTCCTGAATCACACTACACAGCAGTAAAGTTCAGATCTATCTTCAGCGACTTCCCCTTTTTCAATTACGTTCAGTCCAAGGCTCTGGATGATGTAAGAATTTTATATCTCAGACTTAGTGTGGATGAAGATAAATGCATGATAGTGTTGTTTCTATTTAAAACCTGCCTGTTAGAATCTACCTGAGTGTGTTTGCTGGAGTGATTTTTATGTGTTTGCAGGTTCTTTACACCAACAGGAACTTTGTGGTTTGCGCTCCCACTGGATCGGGTAAAACTGTGCTGTTTGAGCTGGCCATCATCCGCCTGTTAATGGAGACACCAGAGCCATGGAGAGAGGTCAAGGCTGTATATAGTGAGCATACATCATCCATGTGTAGAGGCAACACCAATAAAATCACAACTGCAGGGACTTGACCTGCAATGATTGTGTCCATTCACAGATGACATTTATTATAGGTACAGGTTGAAGGTGTTTCTTGTGAACACAATTATTTTTTGTTCTCATCAGTGGCCCCTATCAAAGCTCTGTGCAGTCAGTGCTTTGAGAACTGGAAGAAGAAATTTGGTCCTCTGGGGCTGAACTGCAAGGAGCTGACTGGTGACACGGAGATTGACGACTTCTTTGAGATTCAAGACTCCCACATCATCCTGACAACACCTGTGTGTGTCTCTGCTCAACATCTCAGTCAGACCACTGCAACAAAAATCACAAATTTAATGATTTAAGGTTTTATCTCACCACCTATATTATGTGTATATATATCATAATGCATTTGTTTAGGAGAAGTGGGACAGCATGACGAGGAAATGGAAGGACAACTGTTTACTGCAACTCGTCAAACTCTTCCTTATTGATGAGGTGAGTTCATTGATCAAACATTTTACTCAAAGCATCACTTGTAAATATTAATGGTTCTTTATAATCTGGATAAATTATGGTGGACGATCATTGTAACTTCTGCCTAAACACTTTATCGCCCACTGCCGAAAGGACAGAGATAATGTTTTTGCCTTTTTGTCAGCAAAATAGCTCATAAACCAATTGGTGTATTTGAATGAAACACTGACTCAATCATTACCTGTACGTCTACAACTGGTTACCGTTTGGTGTCAACCCCATTCAAGATGGCTACCACAGCTTTTTGACCTAGAAAACACAAAAATTGCTATTACTCAGTCAGTTGATAGACTTTGAGCTACACTGTCATGTTTATTAGAGTTATTTACAACACAGTGCTAATTGATTGTTCAAGATCTTTGTTTAAAACTGCTACTGGAATCATCCCCATTTTTTAGTAAACTATCTCATGAACCACAGATTTGAATGAAACTCAGAAAGTAATCATACCATGTCCATCTACAACAGATTAAAGTGATAATATGCAACTTTTTCATATTTTTAAATCTTTTCCTTGAGCCAGTCTGTGCTAATATGACCCTTTACAGAGTTAATGAGAAGTCACTTAGCCCCATCTGGTGATTAGATCCGGAATACCACGATTGCAAGATCTCCGTTGCCGTCACGGTACCCAGGAAGTCACGTGTCTCACGAGGGTTAGGCTAACCCAAAGTGGCTAGCTGTTATGCTAACGCTGGAGTGTTTTTAGTTCATGATTCCTGCTTTTTTTCAATCTCTCCCTGCTTGAACACAGCTGATTTCTTTGAAGGAGTAAATAACCGCTCCTGTAGAACGCTATGAAGGCTGACGAGACATTTCAACAGATAGATTTAGGGGTTTAGAAGCTGAAACAATATGCTGACTTGTGTAATGCAGTGATTTAAAACGGACACCAGAGGGAGCCAAAAACAAGCAAAACTGCATATTATCACTTTAACTTATGAAATCAACCCAGTTAAAAACGGCTGCCACAGTTAAATGAACTTATCAAACACAAAAAAGCTATAACACAAGCTATGTAACGGGTATAGAGCTAAAATTTGTTGACATATTAGCTGAGAGTCATCCCCATCCCATACTCTTGAGTGCCTCATGTTGTGCATTAACTGTTAGAATCAACTCTGTTAGTAAAATATCTTCCACATAACAGTTTTTAATTGAACTTTGAGAAAGTACTGATTGGCTGCACATCTGCAGCTGATTCATTTTTGGAGACAGTTCCATTTAAACTAAACACCACTGCTTAGTGACATTATCAAGCACAAAAATGGCTAAAACTTAGTCAGTGTGACGTGATACTAGCTGAGAATCATTTACAACACACACTCTGAATACTTACAGATCACTCAAAATCATATGATATGTACCATTAAAATGTTTTAACCAAGATGGCTATAACTATAATGTTTCTCAACATGAGATCATAGTTTAACGTGTTTCTTAAAATTTTTGCCTTTAAACTTAAGTGTCTCCCTGGCTCATGTGATATGAGTTGTTTGAGAGGTGTGCTCCCATCATGTAATAATAAAAATTTGCAATAACAAATAATTGGTTTACATCGTATTACGTTCTCACCCTTATTTGTTTTTAATCTGAAAAGTGTTTCCAGGTGTAACAGCAGGATTAATATGTCTTTCATCAGGTGCATGTGGTGAAAGACGCAACCCGTGGTGCCACCCTGGAAGTGGTGGTGAGCAGGATGAAGGCAGTGAATGCCTACAGGACATCACAGAACCCAGATGCAGGCCTCTCAATGAGATTTGTGGCTGTATCAGCCACCATCCCCAACATATCTGATGTAAATGAGATTCAGCTCTATCGTTAGCGGTTTCTGTCAAACTGTGTCTGAATCTAGAACTGTTTTCCTTTTATTAGATAGCAGACTGGCTGTCCAATGAGAGCGGGCCTGCTACATACCTGAGTTTGGATGAGAGCCACCGTCCTGTGAAGCTTCGAAAGGTGGTGCTGGGATTCCCCTGCAGTCCGAACCAAACAGAGTTCAAGTTTGATTTGTCACTCAACTACAAAATGGCTAACGTCATACAGACCTACTCCGATCAGAAGCCTACACTAGTGGTGGGTAAAATAATGCAGTTTTCTTTACTACTTAAGGAAAAAAATGTAGTTTAAACAAAGGTCACATTTTATATAATTGATTCTATGAGATACAGTTGCAGATTGTGATTATTTTGTTCTCATGAAAAGAATCATTTTAGTCAGCACAGCAGAATATCATCAGTAGGGATGTCCCGATCAGGTTTTTTTGCCCTCGAGTCCGAATCTGAGTCATTAGATTTTGAAGATCTGCCGATCCCGAGTCCCGATCCGATCTTTTTAATATGTTGTTGTGATCAACTTTATAAAGCCTCCAGACCACAGACATACTCACACTTTCTGCTTCAAGCTGCTTCTGCTTCTACTTTGTCGATGTTTAACTAATAAAAACAAACCAGTAACAAAATGATGTCATGCTGCAGACATAAATCCATCCATCTGTATAATCTATCATATCCAAATATGTTTAAATACTTAAACATAATTCTCTGTGCACAAAATTAGTTTGTGGTTAAAGTAACTTTTTGAGGAAAATATTTTTTTCCTACAGCTGTTCAGGTGCAGAAAAAATGTCAACATTATTTTAACACTTTGCTCCATTTTTTGCCCAGAAAGAACAAACTTGTTTACTGACAATGACCCGGATCATTTCTTAAGTCATCAGCTCCTCCTTCACTCCTCCTCCTGCATTATCCTCTGACTGCAGCAGCTCTGAACAACTTCTTCATTAGACTATTTGGAGAAATCGTTTTGGAGCGACTTTTAATCAGGAAACTCCTCCTCAGAAAGCACTTTTAAAAAAATCTTAACATCGCTCAATCATTTCCTGACGGAGGGCGGGTGTTGTGACGTGGTGTACCTGCAGCACTCAGCAGAATCTCCTCTGAGCCTGGAGGGAGACGCTGTGTAGGAACAACGAGTTAGCACGGGTATGACTCGCTCCACGCCGGCCTCTCCGCCTCCTCCAGACAGAGCACTCCCGTCGGTGCTTGGCTGCTTTCCGTTCAGGGGGAGGACGAGTCCCGGTGGGTGTGGAGAGAGCAGCGAACTCGGTCGCTGCTGGATAAGTTCGCGTGTCTCCCGGTCCCGGCCCCTCCCTCCTCCTGGACCGGCGGAAACTGATTCAAACTCTGATTATGGTTAATATATGTGCACAAATATAGACTATATATAAATCCCATGTGCTTTAGATTGTGTAACATATATTTAAAAACCCAAACTTCCTTCTGAAGGCATAGCGGCTTTTATTTTGGCGGGGCGGTGCGCATGTCGAGGAAACCCGAGTCAAGATCGGGAGGTGATGTCCGATTCCGATCGAGTCCAAAATCACGTGATCGGGGCCGATTTCCGATCACGTGATCGGATCGGGACATCCCTAATCATCAGGCTTAGTGGAGTTTTAAAAAGAGGTTTGGGTCACTTTGAAATGGTTTTCTATCAGTTATTTATCTACAGTAAGGACTAGGGGATCAAAAAACTCATGGATTGGATCACGGATTTGAGTCACGGATGGGATAATTTTTCGGATCAGCAGAAAGAAAAAGAAAAGACAAATAACTTTGCTCTCTATTTATTTTGTAGAACACTGTGCAACATTTTTCTGCTCAATCCTCATTAAATACAAACAACATTTAACTCAAGATGTCAATACAATGCTTAAATAAAAATTTGCAATCACATAAAACAAATTAATGGGGGGAAAGACTTCTATGCACCTCTCACAGGTCCAACAGAGCAATAACCTGGTTTCTGTCAGACAATCCACTCACTGCTGTCAGAGATGCAGCAGGAACAGGTGAGGGGTGACGATCGAGGCGCTGCTCTTTGCACTCCGGTTATAATAACGTTCATTAGCTTGTATAAAAGTCCAACACAACACGTTATGTTAGACAGAAATAGATGAGTCTGGTTGCTTCATCAGAGAGGAGGTTAATCCAGCTGACAGAGGGGAATGGAGGACTCAGCCGCTCCGCGCAACAGAGAATGGATCAGATATGGATCAGTGATCCTTCATTCTGGTCAACTAAAATGACTAAGTCAGATAGAGTGATCCTCTATATGTGATGGCAAAACGAACGCCTTTCTCAGAGGGGAATTATCAGCAGATTCAGAGAGCACGAGCACAGGATGTCGGGATGATTTAGCAACGCGTGAGTGCTGGCTGATCCACAGACCACATGTGTCCTGATCCATAGAGGGCGATCCGTACGGATCACGGCTTAATGATGACCCGTTGCACCCCTAGTAAGGACCACACCCACTGATGACATCACTTAAAGCAGGTGGAGTCTCTAGAAACATGAGGTAAACCTCTGATCAGATCAATACTCATAGCTAATCAGATCAGGAGAGACACTGCTGCAGATCAGTAACAAATTAGTAGCTAATTTGAAATGACTTCCATTCAAAAAGTCATACTGATGCATCAGAACTCTATTTTAGCTGTTAGTAAACCTCTATAGTGTAGCATGAGACCGTTTTTTAGTTTGTTTCAGCTGAATAACATCCAAATTACTGTGCAACAGTTCGTCTTGCTGCAGCAGCAGTTTCATGCTGAACTGTAGAGGTTTACAAACAGGTTATAAAGTTCTAACATGTCAGTGTGACTATTTTGAGCAAGAGTTGTTTGAAATACTTTACAATTTACTGCTAATTTGTCACCAATCTGCAGCAGTGTCTCTTCTGATCTGACAAATCATGAATATTGCTCCTGTCAGAGGACTACCTCCTGTTTCTAGAGATTCTACTCGTTTTAAATGACATCACCCGTTGTTAAAAAGATAGAGTTCCTATAAATTAAGAAATATGTTTATCAGATAGGATAAAAATGGTGGTTTTCACACATTCTCTATCAGGAACAATTCAGAAATGCAAACAGACCCGTCCAGGAGCCAGAACCCTCCTCTTCCTCAGTCATGACTCTGTAATGTGTTCAGGGTGTGGAAGAACATGATCTTTAAAAAAAACAGATGTTCCTGGAAAAATGGGGTCCTGAAGGAACGTGTTGCTGTAAAATCTTAGTGTACTTTTCTGTTAATACAATCGTCACAGAAGTACAAATCAATTTTGTCCCAGTTCTTTGAAAATACTTTGGAAATCTAAAATGAAATAAATGTGTGTATGTGTTCATCATTTAAGATGCTGTTTTAGTTTTTAGGTGGTAATACTATTTTTTCCAACTTTTTTAATTTGTGTAGTTTTGTTCAACAAGAAAAGGAGTTCAGCAGTCTGCTGCGGTTCTGGCTAAGGATGCCCGATTCATCATTAGCTTCGAACACAAACAAAGGTTTGATGCTCTTCTCTTCAACACCTAGAGTCACTGTGTTTACGATATTTCACTCATATTTTTTGGACTTTTGTATTTGCTGTAGGTTGATGAAATATGCAAATTCTATTCTGGATTCAAAATTAAGAGGTAACGTCTTTAAATCCTTGAAAAACACAAAATATTTCTGTATGTATTTGATTTGTTTAACCTTTATTTAACCAGGTGATGGTGGTTATTGGTGTTTTTTTTGTTAAAGGTGTAAATAACCATTAACCTGATTGTGTTTGTTTTGTTTTTTAAAGACATTAAGGTGCATCTTATTATTGTTTGTCTGGGCAACTTATTTTACAAATATGGAAAAAACTGATATTGCTGTATAGTTCTGAACATGAAAGTGAGATTTTCTTGTATAGAACTACAAAGTTCACTTCTTTATTTCTTTTTGCCTAACACTTAAAAGTTAAAAAGAAATAAAAACATCATATATTTGCAACATGGTCAAATAGTAAAAATGGCTACAAATTAAACCTGTTAGGACCAGACATGTAGCCATTTAAGTGTCGACTGTCTAACAGAGCGTACAGTCTTTTGCCACATACGGTATTTAACATCATATTTGTGTTTTGGTTGGACTCCAGATCTGGTGATGTTAGGAATCGGATACCACCATGCAGGAGTCGACTTGTCCGACAGGAAGCTGATAGAAGAAGCCTTCACTCTGGGAGACCTGCCTGTTCTTTGTGAGGCCAAATACAGTTTTATCCAAAAATCTTTTTCATGGCTTCTAAATAAGGAAGGAAACCAAAGTAGGCAGTCCTATTCTATACAGTCAAGAAATAACCAGGAAGTTTATTTGAATTCTAGCGGTTTGTTGCAGTTAAATCATGAAGATTATACTTTCAATATTTCCATATCAATACTATAGTTTTCCATCCATCCATTTTCTGTAGCCGCTTATTCCTCCACAGAGGGTCGCGGAGGCAGCTGGTGCCTATCTCCAGCGGTCAAGGGGCGAGAGGCGGGGGACACCCTGGACGGGTCGCCAGTCCATCGCAGGGCCAATACTATAGTTTTTATCAACCTAATGATCCTGATTTTATGGTTAAATTTGCTGCATTTGTAAAGGAAAAGCAGAGAAACTTAGCCACGTCTGTACAAACAATCAGAACATTTTTTGATATGTTTTTAAAAGCTAAAGGCTTTTAATGAAATTTATAAAGACTGAATTATAATATTTCCTTTCCCAGTTACCACCAGGACTCTGGCCATGGGCGTGAACCTTCCAGCTCACCTGGTGGTGATCAAGTCCACGATGCAGTACATCACAGGCTCCTGTGAGGAGTACAGTGAGGCTGACATCCTGCAGATGATCGGCCGGGCTGGTCGTCCTCAGGTATGGTGTGAGTGGACACATCTACCAATGCAATTTCTAGTGTAATTAATGTTTACAAATATATCAACAAACGCCATCAAATTCAAAAACCATTTTATATAAATTTATAATTTTTCCCCTTCCTTCAGCGTACAGATGTTCTAAATATGACATATTTTCTGAAGATGTCTTTGTCCATCTTTGAATGAGGTCAAGGTTTTGATTGAGTCTCAAAGAATTCAGTTCTAGTTGCCATTGTTTGTATTCAGAAAATAACTCCATAATCCAGCAAAAATGAGTAACACCTCATACAGACAGCAGAACACAACAACACCTGGAGGGTGTTGTGTTTTCATAAAGAAAGGATGAGTGGAACCACAAAGTCTGAAATGCGATCCAACGGAATATAGTGTGTGGGATTCCATCCATCTTCAGAAATCATGTCATCCTCCAGTGAGGATCACAGGACGCTGGTGTCTGTCTCCAGCAGTCATGGGGCGAGAGGCGGGGGACACCTTGGACAGGTCGCCAGTCCATCACAGTGTGCGGGATTCCTTAGAGGGAAAGTCTAAGAAGGTCAAACAGAAAAAGTCATAGAGGAGGAACTGAAGGCTAAAACCAAAGACAGCTGTCTGCAGGGAAAGTGTGGCCCATTTGACAACTTATTGAGGTGAAATCAGGTAGGACAAAATCCACAATCACATTTTAAAGACTCACTTGTGTAGTGGATCCCACACGATGATGATACATGAATCTGAAATTTAAAAGAAACATTTGGAACATCTGTATGTTGAATTCCAATTTGGCTCTTTTGTTTTTATATTTTTATTCTTTACAAATCTATGTTTATGATTGAGTCTCAAATAATGGCTCTGGATTTTTTCCTGCCTGGTTTCTCTTGAATAATTGGTTGATTGGACCCATTTTTCCGAAACCGTTTCTCCATGACCCAGTTGTCCTCTGGATCTTTGTGAGAATCATTTTCTACCAGTTTTGATTGATTTTGACTTCAGTTCTGTGTGATTTTTTAAAATTCTACCTTCCTAGACCTTCTCACTTAGGGACTCCCACACACTTAGTCTGTTGGATCACAGTCTGGACTTTGTGGCACCACTCATGTATTTTATGAGTGCAGGGACCACATCCTCCAGGTGTTATTGTGTTCTGCAGCTTGTATGAGATGTTGTGTTGTGCTGGAATATGAAATCACTGTCAGGATAAAAACAGTCATAGAGCAGTCCATGAAAACAGGTCAAATCAACCATTTATTCAGGTAAAATCAGGTAGGACAACATCTGAAACCACATTACTTTTTGAGACTTAAACATAAATTTAAAGTGATAATATGCAGTTTTGCTTGTTTTGGGCTCCCTCTGGTGTCCGTTTTAAATCACTGCATTACTCAAGGTAGCATATTGTTTCAGCTTCTAAACACCTAAATCTAACTGTTGAAATGTCTCCTCAGCCTTCATAGTTTTCTACAGGAGCGGTTATTTACTCCTTCAAAGAAATCAGCTGTGTTCAAGCAGGGAGAGATTGAAAAAAAGCAGGAATCATGAGCTAAAAACACTCCAGTGCTAGCATAACAGCTAGCCACTTTGGGTTAGCCTAACCCTCGTGAGACATGTGACTTCCTGGGTACCGTGACGGCGACGGAGATCTTGCAATTGTGGTATTCTGGATCTAATCACCAGATGGGGCTGAGTGACTTTTCATTAACCCTGTAAAGCAGTGGTTCCCAAACTTTTTCTTCTGGGCCCCCCTTAATTTTACACATTTTTTCCCGTGCCCCCCCTCTACACACACACGTGCACACATGCACGCACGAGTCCACACACATACACACACAAACACTGCGAACAGACAAATCTCATTTTCAAACTCCATTACAGGTTATTTCACATCAAACCTTAGAGATTTGAACAAGTAAAAGTAACTGCATTTAACTACATGTTGCTATAAAATAAACTTCTTAAAAACAACAAACTAACCACTTTTACAGCTCAATAGAAACTTTAAAAAACACCTCAGTGCAAAATGGGTTTTAAAAAATGACAAATTCCCTGAGAAAATGAAAATAAAAAATGTAAAGGTTTATTTTTTCTTTAAAAAATTGTTCTCTCATCTTCAGTGACTGGTGTGAGCGGCTTGTTGCTGCAGATCTCCTTTGTGTTGAGTTGTCCTCCAAACAGTGTCCTGTGTGCCATTTGAGAATAAAATTGAATGGGGGGGGGGGGGGGGGGGG
>SSNR01000599.1:11393-40917 GCA_006937965.1 Callopanchax toddi
GTCTACAAACTGTCTGAACTACTGAAGTGTCTGTCAGCTATTACTAACTGGTTAGAAAAGAACTTCCTTCAGTTAAACCCTGAAAAGACTGAATGTCTGATTGTTGCCCCTGATAGGATGGTCCCTCTGATCAGTCAACATATTGGACATTTAAGTTCTGCTGTAAAGTCAAACCTGAGGAATCTGGGTGTTATTTTCGACCAATCAATGTCTCTTGAAAGTCACTCAAAACAGCTGGTCAGAAACTGTTTTTATCATCTGAGAAATATTTCCAAACTGAGAAAGTTGGTGTCAAAACCTGAACTGGAAATGGTTCTTCATGCTTTTATCTCCTCCCGTCTAGATTACTGTAACACACTTTTCACATGTTTGAACCAAAAAGCCCTTGACCGCCTTCAGCTGGTCCAGAACTCTGCAGCGAGGCTCCTCACTGGAGCAAACAGGAAAGATCACATCACTCCTATTCTGAGGTCTCTGCACTGGTTACCTGTTAAATGTAGAGTTCATTTTAAAATCCTGACTCTAACTTTCAGGGCCCTACATGGTCAAGCTCCTGTTTATGTTACTGAACTGATAAAGCCGTACGCTCCAACCCGAGTCCTCAGGTCCACAGACCAGAATCTCCTAACAGTTCCAAGGACCAGATTTAAAAGTCGAGGTGATCGCTCCTTCCAGTCTGTTGCACCGCGACTTTGGAATGACCTTCCTTTAGTTTTACGCTGTATAGACAGTCTGGACTCCTTTAAAAAGCAGCTGAAGACCCAATTATTCAAAACTGCTTTTAAATAACTCTTTTATGTTCTCTTGTTGTTGTTTAATGATTTTGATTTGTAATGATATTTTGTTTGTTTTATTGATTTTATTTGTTTTATCATGTTTGATTCTGTTTTCTGTGAAGCACTTTGTGATTTTTTCTGTGAAAGGTGCTATATAAATAAACTTTACTTACTTACTTACTTACTAGACTAGCCCTGACCTCTGACCCCAGGCTCTGAGACAGTAGGGCTAGACTAACCCTGACCTCTGAACCCAGGCCCTGACCTCTGACCCCAGGCCCTGACCTCTGACCCCAGGCTCTGAGACAGTAGGGTTAGACTAGCCCTGACCCCAGGCCCTGACCTCTGACCCCAGGCCCTGACCTCTGACCCCAGGCTCTGAGACAGTAGGGTTTTAAAGCATGAGCCCTTTAAAGAGTTCAAGTACAGACTTTTGTCTCTTTGGAAGCTTGTATGGGAGTTTACATCTGAGTCTCAGTACTGGTGTCCTGCTGCTCCTCAGGCATCTTTGGTGGCTTCTTACTGGGAGTGAGATCCAGCAGTGGTTTATCCTTCTGTGACTGGGAGAACGGGGATTTGATCCGCCGCATTGAGATCCAGCCAAAACACGTCAGTCACAACCCCCTGAGTGTCAGTGTTGAGCTTAGAGGTTTTGAATGATTCTTTCCATGTTTGTAGCTCTTTTGGTCCGACTCGGGGGAGCTGGTGTGTATTGCTACAGATGAATCTTTCTTTGTGCTGCGTTACCTGCCGGAGCGAGTATCAGCAGCACAGGAGTCCAAGGAAGTCATGACAGAGGACGGGATAGAAGATGCGTTTGAGGTCAGAACTTCTAGATAAGTATATTAAATGGTTTTTTTTCAGCACTTTGACGTATGTCAAAGTTAGAAATAATAACTATTTTAGCTGTTGTAGATTGCTTACTGAGGCTTGGTTGGCTTGGATAGTTTTTCTGTTTAACCTGTTCCTCTATGCTGACCAGGTTCTGGGGGAGGTCCAGGGAGGGGTGAAGACTGGCCTGTGGGTCGGAGACTGCTTCATCTACACCAGCTCTGTTAACAGACTCAACTACTATGTTGGAGGAGAGATCATAACTATCGCTCACATGGACAGGTAGCATCGTCTCTGGTGTAAAAATGAGTCTGCTGCACTAAAATGTTTCAAATCATAAAACTAAATTAATATTAGACAAAGATAACACAAGAAAACACAAATTACAGTTTCTGAATAAAGGTGTTATTAAGGGAGAATTACTAGTTATCACAAATACTTGATAGCAGCTGAGAGTGGCCCAACCAGGTATTATGTTT
Source organism: Callopanchax toddi (assembly GCA_006937965.1). Classification (NCBI taxonomy): domain Eukaryota; kingdom Metazoa; phylum Chordata; class Actinopteri; order Cyprinodontiformes; family Nothobranchiidae; genus Callopanchax; species Callopanchax toddi. The sequence goes on from SSNR01000599.1 coordinate 13,480, forward strand.
AGAACCAGTCACTTTTACACACAGCACCACGAAGGTTTGGAGTTTCTCCTCTTAATAATAAACACCTTCATTTAGAAACTGCATTCTGTGTTTACTTGTGTTCCTAGTATTGTTTGATGATCTGAAACATTTAAGTGTGACAGAGAAAGGAAAACCAGATAACTCACAAATATAAAAAGAAAGAGTAAACTAACAAACCTCTTCCTGGCGTCCTGTAGGACTACGTACCTGCTGGGATACATCCCAAAGGAAAACCGTCTCTACCTTGGAGACAAGGAGCTCAACATCATCAGCTACTCCCTGCTGCTCTCTGTGCTGGAGTACCAGACAGCTGTCATGAGGAAGGATTTCACTACAGCTGACAAGATCCTTCCCACAATCCCAAAGGAGCAGAGGGCCAGGGTCGCCCACTTCCTGGAGAAACAGGTATCCACACCCTCTCAGCCTTTACTCTTCAAAAGTTCATCCTTTTGTTGTTGTTTTAAAGCTATCTTTTGTAAAACTGTCAACGGGACAGGATGACATGTTGGCTGTTTGTTGTGTGTTTCCCTGTGTTGCGTAGGGCTTCAGACAGCAGGCGCTGGCTGTGTCCACAGATCCAGAACACAGGTTTGAACTTGCTCTGCAGCTGGGAGAGCTTGAGACGGCCTACCAACTGGCATCGGAGGCAGAGGTCAGAGACAGACCTACAACTTACTGGATGTTAGTGGCTGTGGGCGACACTACTCGTTTGTAGTTTAGTGGGATGATGTGCTAACTTTTGTAAATTTTGCTCAATCCATAATTTCAGTGTTGTAAAATAAAAAGTCATTATTGGATGTAAATCTGATTATCTGTTGGAGTCGCTCCAAGTGAAGATGGCTGCCACAGCTAATCAACCTCATCAAACACAAAGATTACTGTAACTCAGTTAGCTTTATAGATATTCAAAGATTTGGTGAGTTGGTAGCTGAGGGTCATTAACTAACAAATAAAGCTAGATCTTGCAGTTATTATGTGAGATTGTACCTAACGTTCTTTTTGACCAAAATTCTCAATGTAAGATGATCTTACTTTAAAACTCCTGCATGAAACTTGGTCTCACAATACATTCCGTTGAGATATTCAGTGTTTTTATTTATATAAGTGATTTGTCATGAAGTATAAACTAACTTTGATCTGACTGTATTAATCAGAGTTCATCATTCTCAGGCCGGTTTACCACACTGTGCATGTAGATGTCTGATGCCAGATTAGTGCATGTTGAGGTGTCTAGTTCAAAACTGATACATGAAACTGCACTGACCTACAAACATAGGTATTTATTGTATTGTGTATAATAAACTGATCTGAAGTTATCACAGAGTATCAGACAGATGTACTGATCCCTGATGATGCACAGAGTATATAAGTCATTAGCATAAACAAAAATCAGCTGTCCAGGTGGTTTATTAAGTTTGAATTGATTCTATTTAAATCTGCATCTGTGTAACATGTTGGAGAATGTTTCTGACCAGGTTATAATAATAATAATAGTCTAATATTGACCACATCAGCAGCACACTGCTTTGTTTGTTTGTTTTTGAGGTTTGTGTGTCTGCCCGGTGATAATCCTCTCTCCTGTCTCTGGCTCCCCTGCACGCTGTGACTTCAGTCAGAGCAGAAATGGAAGCAGCTAGCTGAGCTCGCTACAGCAAAGGGCCAGTTTAGTTTGGCTCAGGAGTGTCTGCACCAAGCTCAGGATTACGGTGGATTACTGCTGCTGGCAACCAGCTTGGGCAATGCAGAGATAGTGGGCAAACTGGCTGAGGGGGCAGAGAAGGATGGGAAGACCAACGTGGCCTTCCTCACCTACTTCATGCAGGGAAGGTGAGGTTTAGGGAGCAGTGAACTTAAGATAACCTCTTTGGAATTGATTATGTCAAATTTGGACATTTTTGCACATTTTAAATTTTTATTTTATTTTCACAGAACTGACAGATGTCTGGACCTGCTTATTAAGACTAATAGATTGCCAGAGGCTGCGTTCCTGGCGAGGACATACATGCCCAGCCATGTCTCAGGGTAAAGTTACCTAATCAGAGTGTAGCACGTTGCTGAATTTATTGCAGTGAATGTTAATATTTATCAAGGTTTTGATCAATCTCTTCCTCAAGGGTGGTGAAGCTGTGGAAGGAGAGTCTGGCCAAGGTTAACCAGAAGGCAGCAGATGCTCTGGCTGACCCCAGTCAGTACAGCAACCTGTTCCCAGGACTCCAGCAAGCCCTGCTGGCTGAGCAGTACCTGAAGGAGACTCACGTCAGCATCAGACCTGCTGCAGAATACCCACTCATCATGGTCAGTGGGAGAGTCAGCACAGCTGTTTCTAAACCTAATCAGGGAAGAGATTTTACACTAAAATGCTAAACTAAGTTAGTTCAGTTCTATGCACATTCTAAATGTGTTATACTTCCTTGTTTTGTGTTTCAGCCAAACGAGGACCGTCGTGTTCTGGAGGAGTCTGCATGTTTTCTGCCCCAAGCAGAGATTTCTGAGGAGGAGGAGGTAAAAACCCTAATCTGCAACTTTGTGTAGTCTCTTCAAAGACAGGAATCTGTTTTTGAATTTGGTGTTTGATCTACGTTATTGTTTCCATCCATCCTTCTGCTTATCTAAGGTCAGATTACAGAGCTAACAGATTCAGGAGAAGAGGTCCAGTTATTCCTCTCCAACTCCTCCTGGGGGATTCCAACATGTCCCCAGACTAAAGTAGATATATAATCCCTCCAGGAATTTCTGGGTCTGCCTCATCAAGAGTAGACATCCTAACCAGATGCCTACTCTTTGATGAGGAGGATCAGTGGCTATACTCTGAGCTCCTTAACCCTATCCCTCAGTCGGAGCCCAACCACCCTTCAGAGGAAGCTCATTTCAACCACTTGTACCTGGAATCTTGTTCTTTTGGTCATAAATTTCACTTTGTGACCATAGTTGAAGGTTGACATATCTTTTAGCTCAGCTCCTTCTTCACCACAACAGACCAGAGCAGCACCCTCATTACTGTAGATAAAGCCCTGATCTGTAAGTCCATCCTACCATCACTCTTGAATAAGATGATTAAAAAAAAGAGACTCACCCAAACAGAGAACCATGGCCTCAGATGACTCCCATCTTAACCATTCAGCTGTGAATCACTCAGGGATGACACTCAGATTTCAAAGGTGGGGTGACACAACTGGCATGAGTACGGGGGTGTGGGTGGAGGATTTAGATGGTAAAAACTGTCTTTTAAATATGTGCGATGATACATTTCTCTGTGGTGATATTATTGCTGCAGCAGGTAAAACATGCAAAGGCGTGCATTAACTGCCTTTTCCTTCTTTCTAGTATAATAATGTACCATAATAATAATACTAAGCAGTAAACAGAATCATCGGAGTGTGCAGTTAAATTTGACAAGATGTCATTATGTTACAGGAAGTGGTGGAGAGTAAAAGTGAAAGCCTTGTTGCACCATCAGAAGCAGCAGTAATGGAAGAGCTGATCTCACATCAGGAGTCCAGTTCTGATCCTGTTTTTGTCATGGAGGAAGACCTTCCTGCAGCCACTGCAACTGAAGAACACATCGAGCCACTGCAAGGACAACTAGAGGACCATGAAGCCATCAAAGAAGAAACCTCCATGAAATCAGAGACTTTAATGTCAGTAGAGGACTACTTTTTGGAGAACCCAGTCATCGAGGTTGCAGCCAAAGAGTTAGACGTGGTACAGTCCAGTCAAGTGGAAGAAGACATTTTTGATGAGGTGATCATTCAGAAAGCTTCTTCAGATGTTGAGGCTCAACCAGTTACTTCCATGTCTGAGATGGAAAAAACGATGGAAACTGAAGCAGCACAGAGTGAGGATGAAGATCCAACACCCAGTCCTGTAATCACATCTGCATCTTTAGTGGCTGGAGAAATCTCCAGCCCTGATCAACTGGAAGCAGACGCCATCTCCTCAGAGGACGCAGCAGGAGAAACTTTTATCATCAAGGACCTTACAGCAGCAGAAACCACAGAGAGCTCAGAGCTCGATGCATCCGTCTCTGATTTAAATCTCGATCCACCACATAAAGACACCTCTACAGTATTGAAGCTAGTCCCAAAACAAGACCTAGAGGAGGACACCACAGTACTTTCAGAGGAGTCTGAGGACAAGTCAGAGCTGGGAGACCCTCATGAGGCTGAGCTGGAGCCTTCAACCCTGGAGGAAGTTCTTGCAGAGAGGAACATCACTGAAGAGGCAGAACCTGAAGGGTCTAACGAACCAGCAGAAGACCTCGAGGCAGAAATAGACGACGAGGTAAACTACAAGTTACCTGAACTGTAGTAATTCCTCACCACAGTAAATATTTTTACAATGTTCTTAACGTCATCACTGTTTTAACTGCAGGACTTGGATGATCTGGATCTGGAGAGTTTTGACCTGGAGGACATAGATGCTGCAGATGAAAATCTTGAAGAGGAACTGATTGATGAATAGAGGAAATGTTTCACTTTCTTAGTGGCCAAAAAACTAAAAGAACCTTAATTTGTATTTTGGTTTATTGAGCTGTACACAGCATCACATTTAGACTATTACCTCCTCCCACTCCTCAACCTACAGTAGTCAGCATCTCTAGTGTTACAAAAGGCTAGATCAGTAACTTATGTTATTTAGTTTTTGTTGTTTATGCTCATTTACACCTCAAAGCCAAAGCGAACACACAAACAGACCAATGCTGCCTTTACTTGTACCTTTTTCTAGTTTCTTGGTTTATATTTTGCTTTTCTTTTAATAAAAAACCCAGATGTCAGTGTTATAGAACCAAAAAGTGACCTTAAATAAACTTCTCAATAAAGTCTTCGTTACTATTCAGACTTCATTACTACAAAAACATGACGCTCAGGCCCAATGACTGATTTTATTTTACTATGTACATCAGGTTTCGTCAGTAACCTAAATGAAATACACATAAAGGCTGAATCTGTCCAAGAGAAACAGCTTCTTTCAAAGTCAGAACTTCAGACTGATGGCTGTTGGATCCAGTTTTCCATCCAGCTGTGATGAATTTTGGACCCATGTGGGATAAGATCAGTTTTTCAGGTTTTATATAAATGTCAACACCAGTTCTGGTGCACAGCGTTGCTCCTCCCAGTGAATCACTGTTCATATTTGAATGCTGGTGTGTTAGGCAGCTGACTTCTCTGCAGCTCTCTGCTCATACGCCTGTAGAGCCAGCTCGATGTAGCCTGACCTTTGGGACTCCTTCTGGGCGTAGATCTGCAGAGACGAGTACCACAGGTCAGCATCATGACAACAGAGACAGTCAGCCTGAGGCTGAGCATCATGTAAACTTTAAAAAGCTCACAGATTAAAGGACAACACCTCTCCTTTCAGAGCAATTGTTAAAGATTTGTTTTTGATTTTAACAAGTAGACTCTTCTTTCTGTTCTGATCTGGAAGGTGCATCCTTCCAGATCTTACACAAATCACACTCCATAGGACGTAAGTGTGTTTCTGTGTAAAGGTTTTAGATACTATCTTACCCTTTGTAGAAAGCTTCCTGAACAGCCTCAGAACAGAGAAATAGTGCTGATGTCCTTCAGGACTGATGAGCTAACGTCTAGTCTGAGTGCAGCTAAGACCAAAGGGTGTTGTTGCCTTAAAACAACTTCGGTCTCTTAAATTTCCCATCAGTTCCTGTGATGTTACTTTACAAACCTTTAAGCTGCTGTTAATATTGCATTACGTGGATATTTATAAGTGTAGATATTAAGAATGTCGTTCATGGTTTTTGTATCTTAGTTCAGGAACTACAGGTATTGTTTGCTTCAAGGAGAAAAAAAAAAAAAACTTGCCAGCATCATGACTCAGTTTAGGCTTTTTTAGACCTTAGGTAACCTTTGGTGATGGTAATAAGTTCTGAATAAAACATGAACATCATGTTGGCTCATCTACAGAGACACCGCCTGGTGTCATGGTGAGGAAGAGAAAGGAAAGAATAACTTCTGCTCCCAGCAGCTTTTAGACGAGTCAGCAGAATTCAGAACCAAAGCTTTGGGATGTTTCTGATCAACAGAGCTGCAGCCATGATGGTGGAGGAAGCAGGATTTCAGGTTATTGTTGACTAAAGTCCAGATGTATAATCGTGTCTCAGTTAATGAAGTCATTTTCTAACTTTTAAGAGACGTGATGAGGAATGATCAGAGAGCTGTCTGACACCTCCTAACCGCCTCCTGTCATTAGCAGGGCTGCTAATGACAGCATCTCTCTGAAACTTATTTCAGTTAGGATTCAACAGTGAAGAACTATTTATGTTCTGAGTATGCATTTAGTAAGTAAGTAAGTAAGTAAAGTTTATTTATATAGCACCTTTCACAGAAAAAAATCACAAAGTGCTTCACAGAAAACAGAATCAAACATGATAAAACAAATAAAATTAATAAAACAAACAAAATATCATTACAAATCAAAATCATTAAACAACAACAAGAGAACATAAAAGAGTTATTTAAAAGCAGTTTTGAATAATTGGGTCTTCAGCTGCTTTTTAAAGGAGTCCAGACTGTCTATACAGCGTAAAACTAAAGGAAGGTCATTCCAAAGTCGCGGTGCAACAGACTGGAAGGAGCGATCACCTCGACTTTTAAATCTGGTCCTTGGAACTGTTAGGAGATTCTGGTCTGTGGACCTGAGGACTCGGGTTGGAGCGTACGGCTTTATCAGTTCAGTAACATAAACAGGAGCTTGACCATGTAGGGCCCTGAAAGTTAGAGTCAGGATTTTAAAATGAACTCTACATTTAACAGGTAACCAGTGCAGAGACTTCAGAATAGGAGTGATGTGATCTTTCCTGTTTGCTCCAGTGAGGAGCCTCGCTGCAGAGTTCTGGACCAGCTGAAGGCGGTCAAGGGCTTTTTGGTTCAAACATGTGAAAAGTGTGTTACAGTAATCTAGACGGGAGGAGATAAAAGCATGAAGAACCATTTCCAGTTCAGGTTTTGACACCAACTTTCTCAGTTTGGAAATATTTCTCAGATGATAAAAACAGTTTCTGACCAGCTGTTTTGAGTGAGCTTCAAGAGACATTGATTGGTCGAAAATAACACCCAGAATCCTCAGGTTTGACTTTACAGCAGAACTTAAATGTCCAATATGTTGACTGATCAGAGGGACCATCCTATCAGGGCAACAATCAGACATTCAGTCTTTTCAGGGTTTAACTGAAGGAAGTTCTTTTCTAACCAGTTAGTAATAGCTGACAGACACTCCATTTAGGACAAATAGTTTTAAGCCTTTACCAAAAACATGAAAAATCATGTTGAAATCTTCAGTTTTCCTGTTTATGGATCAAAAATGACATCTTTTGATGTTTTGTATTTCTGGATTGTTGGCAAAACGATCAACTGAATAAAACTAAAACCATGATATAGACCAACAGTGAACTCTGTGAACTGTTATAGTAAATAGCAGCAGCGTCTGGCAGGAACTCCTTTCCACTGGTTCCATTTGTATTGTGCTGCTGAGAATGGGAGTTTACACTGAAGTGAAGATTCAATCCAATCTGCTGGTTCCTTTATGACTAATTGGCATTTTATAATCTGGATATATTTTACCTCTGTAATGTGAGCTATTCTGCCTCCTGACTTACTGTTTTTATTTAATCTGGATCAAATGGACACCTGTAATATTCTCATTACAAAACCAGCAGACGTTTGGAAAAGAGGTTTGTTTGTTCTCACCTTCAGCAGATCAGAACCTTTGGCCTGCTGGCTGGCAGCTTCCTGAGCGGACTCACTGTGAGGATGAACCATGTGGAACAGAGACACCAGACTCACAGCGTCCTGCAGCCTGGAAACACAAACACACACAGCTATTAGCTAAATACCTGGTATGTCTCAGTTTAAAGAGGAGTTAAAAACCCACAGCTCTTTCTTCAGCATGTCCACTATGAGTCCGTCCACCCTGCGAGCGCTGACGAGGTACCAGGTCAGGCCTCCAAAGTGTCTGGTGGAGCGCAGCAGGTCGTATTTACCGTGTTTTTCCAGGTCCTCATATGTGACTGCATGCACCTAAATAAAGGACAAGTCAGTCAGTCAGTGTGTTCTCAGCACATCAAACACACAGGTTTAACATGTTCCTCTCTTGGAATAGTGATGAAGAACCCCTCCACCACAAAACTAAAACGTTTGGCCACTGATCAAAATATGATGATGTCATTTGATTTGATGCTCAAAATATGTCCACACAAGTTCAGTGTTAAAAATAAGAAAAAGAAGAAGTTTGACGCTTTAGAGATATTTTAAATAGGTGGTAGCAACGAAGCTGAAGTCAACGCAGAGCGAGGTAAGAAACAACGCAGCCAACGGTTACCAGCCATGTAACGTAACCTAGAGTGATGCAGGAGGCAGACTAGATCAGAACAACAGGGCAAAGTAACAATAATAACAACTTGAACCTTAGTGGACCGACATTTTGAAATCTAGCAGAAGCTTTTTTAGACTTTTATTTAAAATAATTAATTTTGTTTAGTTTAAAGAGTCAAAAACAAGAACTCTCATCAAAAAATGTCACTTTGGATTCAAACGGATCTGTCTTAATGAGATCTACGTTTTATAAATGTGCTGCAGTAGTTTATGTTCCAGTGTCACTTTTTTACCTTTGGCCAAAGAGAAATGAAACCACCTTGTCTTATGGAAGAAAAATGATGCTTTCTTGTTTTCACATGTTTGTAAATGTTGAGTAAAGTGGGTTTATTTAGAAATGAGTGAATAATGTCAATTTCACTGCTAAGAGGCAAAAAAAAAGGTTATTCATCTTAACCCTGCAAGTTGGTAGAGCTCATTTTAGTCACTATATCTCACTGAAACCTGCACTGAACAGATAAACACATTACTACACTGAAAAAACTCTAAATAATTATGTTTAAATAAAAGTTAATTAATACCATACATTATTTATAAGCATTATTATATAACTGTAAGCATTAAACAAGAGAAATTAACATAAAAATACATCAGGATGTTGGTTATTTATGAATTATCAAGTTCTCCATTTTTGTTCCTCTGTTATAAGAACAGCTTGATGTATTCTAGTACTAAATCATATGTCTTTATATTTAGTGAATTCCAATAAATGTGTAAAACTACCTTCTGCTTTAAAACTTTTAGTCTCTTCTGGATTTGGAGTGAAATCGTGTTAAAAAGTTACATAAAACAAAACGGTGAGTAAACTAATAAACCATGAGCTCCACAGTAGACCTGATCAGTTCCTGTCCAGAAACAATTTGATTTAAACTTCAGCTATTATTTTAATCTAATTCTGACACTGAAATGAAATGGAGAGCTGTGTACAACAAAGAACAGGAAATAATGTGTAAACTTACTTTAATGTATTCTGAAGAGTCTGGCTCAAACTGGACCAGACACAAGTCTAACACGTCCTCATGGCGGTCCTGAGAAAACACAAACTAAAACAAAAAACAGATATATACTTCAATGCTGCTCACTGGACACAAAAAACATGTTTGTCTTGTTATAATATATGAGTACATCTCAATAAATTAGAGTATCATCAACACCTTGTCAGTAATTCAACTCAATGTGAAAGTTATATATTATATGGATTTATTACACACAGAGTGATGTACTTCAAATGTTTATTTCATTTACTTTTGATTATTATGGCTTACAGCTGATAAAACCCCCAACTTCAGAATCTCAGATAATTAGAATTTTGTGAAAATGTTCAGTACTCATGGTCACACCTTCAAAGGTTTCCTGAGCCTTTAAATGGTCTCTCAGTCTGGCTCAGACTCATGGGACTGTTGTCTTGACAGTTGTCCAGAAGACCATCAAAGTCCATGTAAGAATTCACGAGGAGTGGATTCAACAGCCACCAGACACAGACGAAGGACCCAGGCTACAGATGTCTGATTCTTTTAGTCACTCCTGGACCAGAGACAACACCACAGGAGTCCTATCTGGGCCAAAGAGACAACAGGACCAGGCTCAGTGGTCCAAAGTCATCTTTCCAGATGAAAATTAATTTTTGCATTTTGTTTTGAAATCAAGATCCCAGACTCTCAAAGAAAGAGTGGAGATGCACAGAATCCAAGATGCTTGAGGTCCAGTGGGATTTCCATAGTGATTATTTGGGGAGCCGTGTCGGTCCAAATCATCCACCACCAGTACATTTTTAGCTTCACTGATGCTTTCCTCTGCTGACAAGCTTTATGGAAATGTTGATGTTATTTTCCAGCCTTTCTATACTGGCTAAAGAACCACTGGTTACATGACCATGACTAATGCGTTTGATTGGCCAGCAAACTGGTCTGACTAAAATCCCACAGCAAACCCACTGACGAGGAAGATAAGAGACACCAGAGCCAACAATACAGACAATCTGAAAGCTGCCATCAAAGCAGCCTGGGCTTCCATTGAATCTCAGCAGCGCCACACATCAGTCACCTCTATCCACCACACGATGCAGGAATTCATGAAAACTGAGCCATAACCAAGTATTAAGTACATATTCTATACAGTACAGATTTATTTTTCAGAACTCTGACATCTCCTCCGTGAACCGGGAAGCGGGAGCTTTGGCGGTCCGATCCCCGGACAGGAAAACTGACCATCGGGACATGGAACGTCACCTCTCTGGCGGGGAAGGAGCTGGAGCTTGTGGAAGAGGCTGAGCGATACCGGCTAGATATAGTCGGGCTCACCTCGACACATAGCGTTGGCTCTGGAACCCGAGTCCTTGAGAGGGGTTGGACTCTCTTCTATGCTGGAGTTGCTCCGGGTGAGAGGCGGAGGGCTGGAGTGGGCTTTCTGTTAGCCCCAAGACTCTCTGCCTGTATGTTGGGGTTTTCTCCGGGGGATGAAAGGGCAGCTTCCCTGCGCCTTCGGGTTGGGGAACGGGTCCTGACTGTTGTTTGTGCTTATGCACCAAATAGCAGCTCAGAGTACCCACCCTTTTTGGAGTCCCTGGGACGAGTGCTGGATAGCGCTCCTACTGGGGACTCCATAGTCCTGCTGGGGGACTTCAACGCTCACGTGGGCAATGACAGCGTGACCTGGAGGGGCGTGATTGGGAGGAACGGCCCGCCCAATCTGAACTTGAGTGGTGTTCTGTTTTTGGACTTCTGTGCAAGTCGCAGTTTGGCCATAACGAACACCATGTTCGAACATAAGGATGCCCATCGGTACACCTGGTACCAGGGCAGCCTAGGTTACAGGTCGATGATTGACTTTATAGTTGTATCATCTGACCTGAGACCGTATGTTTTGGACACTCGAGTAAAGAGAGGAGCGGAGCCGTCAACTGATCACCACCTGGTGGTGAGTTGGATCAGATGGCAGGGGAAGATGCTACGCAGACCTGGTAGACCCAAGCGCGTAGTGAGGGTCTGCTGGGAACGCCTGGCAGAAGAGCCTGTCAAGATGGTCTTCAACTCCCACCTCCGGCAGAGCTTCGACCACGTCCCGAGAGCAGTGGGGGACATTGAGTCCGAATGGGCCTTGTTCCGCTCTGCGATTGTTGAGTCGGCTGTTGCTAGCTGTGGTCACAAGGTAGCCGGTGGTGCCAGTCGTGGCGGTAACCCCCGTACCCGCTGGTGGACACCAGAGGTTAGGGGAGCCGTCAGGCTGAAGAAGGAGGCCTACAAGGCATGGCTAGTCTGTGGGTCTCCAGAGGCAGCTGATGGGTATCGGAGGGCCAAGCGGGGTGCAGCAGTGGCAGTTTCCGAGGCAAAATCTCGAGCGTGGGAGGAGTTTGGTGAGACCATGGAGAAAGACTATCGATCGGCTCCAAAAAGGTTCTGGCAAACCATCCGGCGCCTCAGGGGAGGAAGGCGGCAACTCGCTCACACTGTCTACAGTGGGGACGGGGAGCTGCTGACATCAACTGGGGCTATAGTCGGGCGGTGGAAGGAATACTTTGAGGAGCTCCTCAATCCCACCGACACGCATTCCTATGAGGAACCAGAGCTGGGAGACCTGGGGACGGACTGTCCAATCTCTGGGGCAGAGGTTGTTGAGGTAGTCAAAAAACTACGCAGTGGCGGAGCCCTGGGGGTGGATGAGATCCGACCTGGGTATCTCAAGGCGATTGATGTTATAGGACTGTCTTGGTTCTTGACACGTCTCTGCAACATTGCGTGGTCATCGGGGGCAGTTCCTGTGGAGTGGCAGACCGGGGTGGTGGTTCCCATTTTTAAGAAGGGGGACCAGAGGGTGTGTTCCAACTATAGGGGGATCACACTCCTCAGCCTCCCTGGGAAGGTCTACTCCAGGGTACTGGAGAGGAGGGTCCGGTCGATGGTTGAATCTCGGATTGAAGAGGAGCAATGTGGTTTTCGTTCTGGTCGTGGAACTGTGGACCAGCTCTTTACCCTCGCTAGGGTGATGGAGGGGTCATGGGAGTTTGCCCAACCAATCCACATGTGTTTTGTGGATTTGGAGAAGGCTTATGACCGTGTCCCCAGGGACACCCTGTGGGGGGCGCTCTAGGAGTATGGGGTTGATGGTCTTTTGTTAAGGGCCATTCAGTCCCTGTACCAGAGGAGTGTGAGTCTGGTCCGCATAGCCGGCAGTAAGTCGGACCTGTTCCCAGTGAGGGTTGGACTCCGCCAGGGCTGCCCTTTGTCACCGGTCCTGTTCATAACCTTTATGGACAGGATTTCTAGGCGCAGCCGTGGTGTGGAGGGTGTTGAGTTTGGTGACAGGAGAATCTCGTCTCTGCTTTTTGCAGATGATGTGGTCCTCCTAGCTTCATCAGGCTCTGACCTACAGCTCTTGCTGGGGAGGTTCGCAGCCGAGTGTGAAGCGGCTGGGATGAGGATCAGCACCTCCAAGTCTGAGGCCATGGTTCTCGGTCGGAAAAGGGTGGCTTGCCAACTCCAGGTCGGGAGAGAGATCCTGCCTCAAGTGGAGGAGTTCAAGTATCTCGGGGTCTTGTTCACGAGTGAGGGAAGGAGGGAGCGGGAGATCGACAGGCGGATTGGGGCAGCGTCTGCAGTGATGCGGACGCTGAACCGGTCTGTTGTGGTGAAGAAGGAGCTGAGCCGGAAAGCAAGGCTCTCGATTTACCGGTCGATCTACCTCCCAATCTTCACCTATGGTCATGAGCTTTGGGTAATGACCGAAAGAACAAGATCGCGGATACAAGTGGCCGAAATGAGTTTCCTCCGCAGGGTGGCCGGGCTCATCCTTAGGGATAGGGTGAGGAGCTCGGACATTCGGGAGAGACTCGGAGTAGAGTCGCTGCTCCTCCATATTGAAAGGAGCCAGTTGAGGTGGTTCGGGCATCTTGTTAGGATGCCCCCTGGATGCCTCCCCAGGGAGGTGTTTCAAGCATGTCCTGCCGGCAGGAGGCCCCCGGGTCGACCCAGGACAAGCTGGAGAAAGTATATCTCTGGTTTGGCCCTGGAGCGCCTTGGGATCCTGCCGGAGGATCTGGTAGAAGTGGCTGGGGAGAAGACCGTCTGGAGCTCCCTAATTGGGATGCTGCCCCCGCGACCCGGACCCGGATAAGCGGAAGAAGACGAGAACTCTGACATTTCTGTATTAAAATGATCTTAAGTAATATTCTAATCATCTGAGCCACTTATTTTAGGCTTTTTATCAGCTGTAAGTCATAATCATTTGAAATATATCACCTTGTGTGTAATGATAATATACACGCTTTACTTTTTGAATTGAATAACTTAAATAAATTAACTTTTTTATGATACTATATGAGATGTACCTGTAAATCTATGCTGTGGGTACAGTAGCCCTCTATCAGAGATTTGCCTTCACCACATTACATTAACACTACTGGTAATCCTTATTTCACACCTTGAGGTTCTCCTCTTTGAAAAGCAGATGCGGTGTTATCTTGCGTCCCTCTTTAGGGAAGTAGACTTGAATAAGCCGGTCTCTCTCCTCCCAAGTGGCCTTCCTTAGAACACCATTAGGTTCCCGTACAACTATGAACCTTTCCTGGGGTGATAAAAGAAAAAAGAAAATTAGTGAGATTGGTTAAATTAATTGCTTCACTTAGACTGCCATCAACAGTAAGGCTGAGAAACTCAAAGTATTATAAAAGGTCAAATCCAATACCTGTTTAATGTGCAACCAGTCAATCAAGTTTAACATCTGAACAAGAGAAGAAACGGAGTGTGTGTGTGTGTGTGTGCGTATACCCTGTGTGGGATGCTGTAGTTTATGTCTGTGAAGACATATTTAACAGAGTCCATGCCATCCAGGATCTGATCCACAGCCAGAACGTCGTTGATGGACTTCCTCTCTGGAAGGACTGGGGGCATCTGCAGCCGCCTCTTAGCTTCCTCTGAGGCAGACTGCACTGCCTGAAAACACACAGCGGACCGGGTTAGAACCTGTGAAACATGATAGGTGTTTGTATGATAGTAGAGTTAAAGTAGTACCTCCTCCAGCTGTTTATCTGTCATGAGTTTATATGCAGGTGGCTTCAGCTCCTGTTTAATGGGTCGGAACACTTTCTGCAGGTCCAGACCCGTTATCCTGGTGAGGATGTCCTGCACTGCTGGATCTGTGAACTGGGGCTTTTTATAGTCTGTGGGGGCTGCAAACATTTCACATCAAACCATCTCTTTACTGCTGAGTTTAGCTTTATGACTCTTTGAATATATAGCAGTTTATTCAGACATGTACGAGAAGAGACCAGAAGTAACTATACGACTTAAATAAAGCTAAAAAACCATTCTGTTCATTCTTCTAACCCTAGACGAGACGCATGACAGCGATGCTGCTAGCGGATCGAGCTACAAGGTCAGCAGGATAAACATAAAAACATTACATTAGAACAAATACTTCTGAGGATGTTCACAGACCTGTTCCAGCTGTCTCACTGCAAAACATCCTTACACCACATCTCATCAAAGTTTGGTCATGTCGCTGCACATGTTTTAGTCGGGAACAGCTCCGAAACAAGCACCGCGCCGTGCCGAGCGCCGCCATAGTTGTTGTGACGTTTCTTCTTCTTCCCTCGGTTATTGGCGGATTGCAAACAAATTAATACGCATACCGCCACCTAGTGTACAAAAGTATACAACATCACCTCAGTGAACTAAATCCTCCACAGCAGCTGCTTCCCTTAAATAACAGAAACGTGTTTCCTGGTTCTAATCACACCCTCTGCTGCCCCATCTGCTCCTAAAATCCTAAAATCATCACTCCTGTACCCTTTGTAGTTTCCTTTCTCTTCATGCCTTCATGTTCCTTAGTTTCTGTGACTCCGCAGTAACAGCAGGTGGCGCTGTTCCTTTCCCCAATGATAAACAGTACTGTTCAGTCTGGTGTGACCATTCTGCATAATTTCAAAGTAATTTCTTATATTATTATTATTATATTATGTTCTTTGACCTTGACAGAGTTTTTTTATCACATAGAACGTTCTTCCCTTCTGATCCTCATCCCATCTTTTCTGCCATAGGTCCAGCCCTATCAGTCTTTTCTTCACCCTTTCCAAGTACCGTAAGCAGCTTTTGCTAATTCATTCTTTATTATCATTTCTCAGTCTTTGAAGTCCTAATAAAGATTGAAAACTAATAAGAAGGTCTTCTCTGCTTGTTTGGGTTGATAGCAGGCTTTCTGAGTCTGACCAAACCACCACTCTATGGTCTGACGTCTGCAGCCCAATGTAGTCCTAAAAGGACATGTCTGCTGTATATATTGACAAATGATCAGACAGCCTTTTGGATATTGATATTTTCGTATACACCAATTCCAACATGTCCTCACATTTTTTGGAACCATCTAAGACCTTTAGTAACTAGTTTGCAAAAAATATTCTGTCTCAACATTACCGGTAACTTGATTTATTTGCCGTTGTTATTTTCTTTTTGGGGATTCTGTTTTGACTTCTGGATACAGCCAAAGGGTTACAGTACTGATCAGATTGGATTTTCCATCCCATATCTTTCCTTTTCTATGTTTACCTTCCACCCAAAGCCTTTTCCTTGAAAGGTGGTACATTCCCAGCACTCCTGAAGGACAGTCAGTCTAAAAGGAGCTTCTCCTGCCTCAATCAATTTTGCATTCATATGTGAAGATTTTATAGCTCCTGTAACAACTGCAAAACTTTAAATTGAGGTCTGTCAACTTTTTGCAATGTTGTTTTTGCTGTTGCTCCATCACAGCAGAGCCATGAAGACCTCATGATAGCCTTGAACCTGTCCACCCCCACCCATACCCCAGTTGTGCCCAACAACAGTCTATTGTAAATAAATCACCTTTGTGCATTTAGCTGTTTGACATGAATGTGACATATATATTTGTCACTGAACAACAGATACTTAAATTCAGACAATTTCCTCAGTGGTTGTTTGCCCATACAGATTTAGTTTTATAGTTTTGCACTTCTTTGTGATTATCATGTAACAGGCTGACTGAGAGTTTTTAGCAGTTATAAGAACACTCCTCCACATTTTTGTGTTGATTTTTGTGCATAGTTGTCAGGTCTAGGAATCCAGGTTTGTTAATATGCATCTTTTCCAGCAATGAGGTAGTTCCCTCTTTCCATATTTTATTAAAAAGCTCCAACACCAGTCTGGTTGTTTCTAGTGGAAGCTTTTTAAACATGGCATAGCAAAATTGATCTTGACCATGGGCTGTATATCCTGTACCTCGCAAAGCCAGTTTAAATTCTGACATTGAAAAATCCAGGTCAAAAGAGTTCCCACTGAGCGTTCTCTCAGGTCCTTATTGTCTCCTAAAATTAGTTCTTTCTTCATTTTATGGTTGTCGACTAATGGTGATCTTCATTATGAATTCTAGATTTATTCTAGCAGTACCCATTCCTGCCCCTCTATACCTTCATCAAAGCCTCTGCATATGAGATCTTGTTATTCTCAGTCTGGACTTCTCTAGTCTTTTTGTAACTGAACATCCCCTACATGCAGCGCTGTGTTCTCCTCTAAAGTTACAATTAACCTATATGCCTCTATTCCACATTTATCATATTCATGTAGTCCTCCACACCTTGCACACATTAGCTTCCTCTTACATTGTTGTGCAGTATGCCCCATTCTCTGCATCACATCCCTATAATTCCTGTAAATGTTTTGAACAGATTTTGAGAGGACGCTCTCAAACTGAAGTAGCACCAACAAGGTTTCTTTCA
The DNA here is from genome assembly GCA_006937965.1 of Callopanchax toddi. NCBI lineage: Eukaryota > Metazoa > Chordata > Actinopteri > Cyprinodontiformes > Nothobranchiidae > Callopanchax > Callopanchax toddi. The sequence continues at coordinate 30,610 of SSNR01000599.1, forward strand.
GTTTACCGTCCCTTCCGCTGACTACGCCTCCTTGAACTTCATTTTTAATATCTTCTGTTGACACGCTGAGCGGGACTCCTGCGATAACTCCTCTAGTAATATTTTAAGTTCCAGGAATGTGGACTTTAAAACTTTCCTTTTTGAGTCTTGACAGGTTCAATTTGATTCTCTTTATTTATCATTGTCAAAAAGTACAACGAAATTAAAAACCACCTTGTCTTGTTGTTTATTAGCGGTTCATACCAAAACATGTTTGTTGCTTAGACCTTGCCTATTTAGTCCTCAGTTGCTTTGGTAAGCAGGTGGTAAATCCCACTGACTTTTCTGAATTCAGTTATGTTCACTCTGCTTATAACATAAATAGTCTGCTGGTCATTCCTAGTATTGGATTATTTCAAGTTGAAACACCCACCTGCTTCACTCGAGCCGTCGGACCAACTAACTTCTCCTCTCTGTCTATCAAAGCCCTCTTCTGGACCTGGATCTCATCCACTCCACCTCATCACCACGTTCTCCATCTGAACTACAGTTTATACAACCTGCCCAAGAAAAATAAATACTTAATCCAACTGTGACTGATTTACAACCTCCACCAAAAAAACAGACACTCTCTTCCTCCTCCTTCAGCCCTCAGTGTCCACGGAGGACACTGTTCTATTTTGTCTTCATCACAGCAATAAACCGAACAAAACAAAGAGAAGAGAAAGATGAGCTCTTTTTCTGCTTTACATTTTGTCTGTGCTTTACATACATTTATAGTTCTATCAATAGAAAGAATAAATAAATAATGATTTTAAATGGAGGCTTTACATCATCTCAGTATAGCACGACTAAAGGTTGTAGAAAAAAACTTTTACACTTTACAGAAACTATAATAAATACCAGGACCTAGTTATGTCTACGCTGTAAAATGACTTTACTAAGGTTTCTCTAAATATTATAATAGATGATTACTTACATATTTACAGTTTTACATTTCATTTGTGATTATTGGCTGTAAAAGGGCAGTTTATAACTTCTTAATAATAATAGTAATAATAATAATCATCATCATTACCATCATCATCATCAAAATATTAATAATAACAACAATAATATTTATAATTTGACAGACTCAGATAACATGATTGCTACAATAATAATAATCATATTATTAATAGTAAAAATAGCAACAACAAAGAACAATAATAATAATAATAATAATAATAATAATAATAATAATATATTGATGATAATGATTTGTCACCAATTCATTATATTTAAATGAAATAAATGAAACAAACTAAAATAAAATAAAATACCATGATAAATTAAATTACAGGTAAATAAAATAAAATATTTTACTTTTAAAAATTCCTCACCGACCACTAGGGGGCACTGTGCAACCAGCTCTGACCAGCTTCCTACCTCCGGCTTCATCAGTGCTTCTCCCTTTGAGGTTCCAGACATTAAGCCTGAGTGTTGTCTGTCTGAGTGTAGGAGAGGAGCGCTCCTCTTTATCTTCCTGGTGGTTTAGGTTTGCGTAGCCGGCAGACATTCCTGCCTTGTCATTACAGTGTGTTCTTGAATTAGCTGATAGCCTGTCTGGGTGATAAGGCATAGGCTGCTGCAGGGGGAAGATATACTGTAGAACAGATTATTTTCCTATGAATACATTTAGGGATTCTTTTTAAACTTTGTTCTCCATAATGCCAAAAATATGTTTTTAGGAAATGAGTTTAAAAAATGACCATGTAGTCCAAATTGCCTCTTTAGATACTTTTTATTAACCTTTTTTAAATTACAGACCAATAATCCATGTTTTTGAATCATTTAAAATATAAATCTAACAGACAAACATTGATGAAAATGGTAGTTCTTTAGACAGCCTTGTGGTTTTCTCTTTAAACGCTTCAGTTTGACTGACAAATAGAAAATGAAGAATGATTTATTGTAACGTTTATAATTCCACAGCAGTAAAAAGTCATGAGTGTTCAGATATCACAAACTAGTTGGAAACATGTTTTTTTTTTTACATGTTTACGTTAAATCCACATTTTAAATTCACCTTCTGTCCCGCAGCAGAGCTTTATGTCAGGAAAAATGTTTTAAAATAGGAAAAAGCATTTTAACCTTTTACAACCCAGCAGGAAAACATGATCAGAATCTAAAGCAGATGGAAAATCTGCAATATTTTAAATATTAACATACATTTTCATACTGTATATTTTAAAATAAATTATTGCAAATGAAAACCAATGCAAGCATGAGTATATATGTAGTTTTTACTGGGCACTACAGGCTACTTGTGAAGTTGAAAGTGAATAAAGAAATGACTCACACGTTATCGGTTCTGTCCCGTCACATCTAACCTTGAGTCCAAACCAACCGAAGTCCGTCAGCAGAACTGGTCGTCAGGAAATGAAGAAAAGCTGAGGATGAGTAATCCTCAGAAGGTGTTCGGCTTCGTAGAGCAGCACGTCCCTATAAATACATCCGGATAAAACATTTTAAAGCTGGATGTCTTTAAATGCTTATCAAAATAAATGCTTTTCATTGGACAATATTTTTGAAATGACTTATTTTCTGTAAAAAGCTTTTAATCAATTAATTTTTTAATTATGTATCTTTACTAAAATAATTGAAGCACTTTTCAAGATTTCCAGAGGTTTGAACAGTACAGGTAAACTCAAAGCTATTATTCCACTTCCTTGTTTCAGGTTAGGTTAGGTCTGTGTTGTGCTACAGTCAATTTAAGTGACAATTTCAAGGATAAATAAATAAAAACACTGAAAAAAGTAAATAATAAATATTCAAGATTGTTCAAGACTCTGTAAAAACCCTGATTTCAGCTTGTTGTGAGTGGAGAAAAGTAAACAGATTATTAGACTGTGCTCCTTCATTACAAAAAAAACTCTAACAGGTGTTTAAAATTGTATCTTTATTTAGAAAAAACACCAATAACTCATAAAACTGAGCTCCTATAGAGATGTAAAAGGATTTAAGGAGATTTAAGGGAAATTATGAAGGACTGAGCCAAACTTCCTGTGTGACTCAGTCAGACACACACACACACACACACACACACACACACACACACACACACACACACACACACACACACACACACACACACACACACACACACACACACACACACACACACACACACACAGAGTCACTGGTGTATTTAATCTTCACCAGACTCGTTTTGATCCACAGCAGAGCTCTGCAGCATTAATAAATAATATAAATTGACTGTAGATGATATAATTTCTATAATGGATCATCTTCCAAATCGATGCTCTAGCAGATCACATGACGCTTCTCTTTTTTGAGTTCTCAAAATAAACATCCACAAAATGCAGTAGCTGCATCCTCCACATCACACAGCCTCCAAGCCTCACACCACATGTACAGCGTACAAAATCTTCCCTCTGTTCCGCCAGGCTCTCCCCCGTCTCCTCCACTCATCTACAGTCAGATTTAGATTGTAGGTGGACAGATGGAGGTGTGGCTCGCTCTGTAATGAAATGAGCAGTGGCAGCGAGTCCAGAGGCCCAGACACCAGTGAAACGACGTGTGGATTGAGATGTAGGAGGCCCCTACGCGACCAGATGTACCCAGCTGTCATGCTGCTGACAGAAAGTAATCCTGCAGCCACAGCAACCACAAGAGAGAGAGTCCAAACGGGCCGGATCAGGAGGTTTAACTGCAAACAAGTTTCATAATCAGACTTAAAAAAAAAGACAAATCCATCTATATGTCCATCTATTTCAATCTCCTTATGCATTAAGAAAAATGTTAAACTTTTTTTCTGAAACTCTGTATGACTTCCTGTCATTTCTAGGCATTTTCTCACAGTGGGTTTAGTTGTTAACACACAAGCTTTACTTATAGTGAGAGTAACGGTCATGTTTACTTCAGTCAAAAAGGCTTTTCTGAAGCGCTGCTTTAGCTACCATCAATAGGTTGAGTGTAAGAATGTGTGTCAGCCTGACTGGGAGCAGCAGGAAGCGGAGGGGTGAAACCTGAGTGTGGAAGAGGGGGTGAATCAGCAGAGAGGTGATACGGGGGTGCAGGAGCCAGGCGGGGTGGTGGTAGTAGTGGGGCACACTGGGAACGACTAGCCGTGTATGTTTATTTAGCTTTCTGCACGGTCAACGCAGAGCAGGTTCAGAGCAGGGTGAAACGGAAAGGTGTGTGTGTGTGTGTGTGTGTGTGTGTGTGTGTGTGTGTGTGTGTGTGTGTGTGTGTGTGTGTGTGTGTGTGTGTGTGTGTGTGTGTGTGTGTGTGTGTGTGTGTGTGTGTGTGTGTGTGTGTGTGTGTGTGGAGGCTGAGGGAGAAAATGTGAAGAGGATGTCTATTCTCAAACAACTGGCAAGTCAAAACGGAAAACTGACAAGTTCTATCTTCCTTTTTTTTTTTTTTTTTACAAATAATATAGAAAGTGTCACATTGAAGTAAAAAGTGCTGTAATAAGAGGTCAAACGTGTCTTTTTCAACACATTTTAAGTGTTTAAACTACATTTGAGACATTCTAGTTGGTATTAATGAAGCTCACACTACATTATAAAAGTACTCTGTACTTTTCTGTTTATGGTGAGAAAACTGATGAATAAAACAAAGACGTTCAATTTCCTTAAATAATTTTACAGCTGAATCGTTATAATTCAAAATACACTGAAGTTGGTGATTAAAGCCAGGCCTCTTATTGTCTGGTATATAAGATTTAAACAAACTAACAGAAACCTGACAGACGTTTTCATCCAAATCACCTAATTTATACAACATCAAGGATTATTAGGAATTAGAACACTTATAAGCCACTTAATGCTGTTTGATGCAAATCATTTTGTTACACATTTTATAACTATTGATTTAAACTCAGGAATAATTTTATTGGCATGTACATGATGACAGATATTCCAATACAGTGAGTGTAATGTAGAGATAAATAAGGTTAGATGTACCAGACAGTATTCACCAATATTGATACCAGCATGTGCAGAAAATACAATTAATTAAAAAATAATAAGAATGAACTCCAACTTTACCCAAGTCAAAGGCAGTGTTTTATAACAGGTTATTTCATCATTATATCAGTAAATGAACTTCACAGCTGAACTAAAAGCTGGTCCGGTGACCTGAGCGCTAAGGAGAAGGTTTATGATGTATGGTCATTATAAATCACATCTGGGCCTGTAGACCTACTTTAAAAAACAGAAAGCAAACAATTTCTGTTTTGAATGAACTAAAAAGATAAATAAAATGAAAAACTTTGGACTAATTTCTGTGTCATTAATAATATAACTAATAAATAAAACTGAAATCATATTAAGGTGATAAAAAGTTTTCCTGAGTTCTGACTGGTTTAATTACAAATAAATGGTTTATTCATTGGACAAAGTTAAGGTTTCTATCAGCGATCAGGAGGGTGTATGGTGTGTTTCATGGCCTTTGTTAGATTATTCTTCAATGTTTATTTTATATTTTATTATTAGTACCGAGATCTTCTTATTAAACATGCATCTAACTGCAAAAAAATCAATAATAATAAACTAGAATCTGATTTAAACAGCATCTAAAAACATAATGATTTATCCAACTTAGGAGTGCTTTAAAATGTGTCTTAAGAGACAAATAAGGATGTTTTATTTTAATGCAAGAAACTGAAGCCGGCTGTAGTGTGTGTGCATGTGTGTGTGTGTGTGCGTGTTCTTGTATGTGTGTGTTTTAGTGTGTGTGTGCTTCATGCACCTGTGTGTGAGCTGTTGTGGCTTTGTGAGCGGGTATTCAAGGCCAGTCCTCTTCTCCTCCCTGACAAGCGATGAGGATGGGAGAGAGGGCAGACAGAAGGTCAGAGGAGACTCAGCGATAGGAGGAGTGAGGGGGAGATGAGAGAGTAAAGGGGGGAGGCAGGGCAGCAGAGGGCACGGTGACATTACCTCCAAGGACCTCACAGCCTCCCTCCAACACCAACCTGATAATTCACAGAGAAAAGTACGGAGAAAGGTGGTGTGATGATAAGTGATGTAGGAAGCTGCTGAACCCAAATCAAGGTTATTGGTTTGTCACAGCTAATTTATTTATCACAACCCTAAAGTGTGTTTGTCTAGTTAATAAAAAGTAATCAGACATGTAGAGCTGCTTGAAGGGAAATAGACTTCAGTGTGTGTGTGTGTGTGTGTGTGTGTGTGTGTGTGTGTGTGTGTGTGTGTGTGTGTGTGTGTGTGTGTGTGTGTGTGACAAGGTTGGAGTTGGAGACCTGAACGCTGAGTTCACCTGCACCTTCTCTGACCTCTGTCCATGTGTTTATGTTCACTGATTCTCAGGGGAAACAGAACACACTCTTATCCATGTGGATGCACCACATGTGTTCTAAAATGTTCTTTAGTTCAATTAAACGTTTGGTTTTTATCACACATTCTTAGAACACAAGGATGTTTGGGGAACTGAAGCAGCCATCAATGAAAACGTGAGTTATGTTTAGTCAGCCCAGCAATAAACACAGCAATGAAATGAAAATAAGGACGCTTAAATATTCCTAAACCTTTTGGTAAGATTTTTAATAAAAGAAGATGAAATCAAATATTGAGCTCAGTCAGATTGTAGAGATCCATCAGCTTACATTGGAACTTCATTTTCTCAGCTTCAGTATTGGTGGAGCTCAGCTTTAAGTTAGTCCTGTATGTGACAGTGCTGCATGTCCCAGTGCATTCTGGGACTTACAGGTTTAGTGGTATTTGCTGTACAGCCACAAGTCAGTTAAAACACATTTTAAATATGGTCTCATGGACCAGATAGCATTGTTCACGTGGCCTGCTGGGCTTCTGCTTCTCACGTGTTTTAAACCTCAGTCTGGAAAACCTGAGATTAGGACCAGTTAAAAGTGCTTCTCATCTTAAAGGCACACTATGCAGTTTTGGCTTGTCCTTTAGCACCCCCTAGTGTCCATCTTAAGTCATATTGTCTTTGCTCAGAAACACTTAAATCTAACAGTTGAAATATCTTCTCAGCCTTCATAGCTTTCTACTGGAGCGGTTCATCACTCATTCAAAGAAATCAGCTGTTCAAGCAGGAAGAGATTGAAAAAATACAGGAATCATGAGCTAAAGACACTCTGGAGCTAGCATAACAGCTAGCCACATTGGGTTAGCCTAACCCTTGCGAGATACGTGACTTTGTGAGACTTCAGGGCACCGGACCAGAGACTCAGAAGTTGCAAACGCTGTATTCTGAACACAAGCAGCAGATGGGGCTGAGAGACTTTTGATTAACCCTAAAAGATCATATTAGCACAGACTGCCTCACGAAAAACATTTAAATATATGAAAAAGTTACATAGTGTGCCTTTAAAACAAATCTTATGAAATTCTGATAACATTTCACGTTTCATTTTAAATGTTAACTCCTTCTTAATTGGGACGCTGCATGTTTTTGTACAAATAATTCTGTGGTTATTTGCAGAAGAAATTAGCTGTGGAGCTAGCTACTGTGGCACTTCTCTGAAGGTTTGCTCTGCAGGACAGATCCCAGTTTGAGCGTCAGCTGTGGCCTTTCTGAGTGGAGCTTGTATTTCCTCTCATTATGGGTTTCTGTCTGAACTCTGGCTTCTTCCCACAACACAGAAAAGGGACTGGCTGGTGATGAGTATGAGCTGTGTGTGTGTGTGTGTGTGTGTGTGTGTGTCTGCATATGAGAGAGATAGTACTGTTTTGTACATTTTTTTACTTAAATGCGGATTTTTGTCATATGTGTTGCTTATTTCTACTATCAAACATCCACATTGTATCATTGCTGTGTTAAAAGCGCTTTGGGGAGTGTACAACACTCCACAGGCCATTTACCATTCACCATTTAAAAGTGAGCTACAGACTAGTCATGGAAGACGTGAAAAACTCAACGTAAATTATCTATAGTTGTAAATTACTTACTGAGACATTATTCATATATTTGATGTTTAGATATTTGAGGAGTAAAAAGTTCAGGATCAATAAATGAAGTTTACTTTCAACCAGATGAGGTAGAAAAATAAAAAGTGTCCTAACATTACCCTGATATCAGGATTTGATTCCTGTTTGCTTTGAAGGAGAAGAAAAGCTGCGTCTGAAACACACAGTGTGTTAAATCGTCTTCACACTAACGGAGCCGATAACGGGATCTCCCTTCACACTAGCATTCTCACTTTGTTATTTTTATAATTCAATATTGCTGTTGGTAGGGGAGGAGGTGACAAAGGGAGCGTGCCACTGATAAGGTAGCTAATACCCAGCTTTCCAATAGGTCAAAGGTCAGCTCTGCTTGACGGCTGCTGGCTGGGGTGTTGTGTGTGTGTGTGTGTGTTTTGGGAGTGAGGAGGGAGAATCAGAGAGGAGATGCTGGAGGGGGTGACGTTTTTTAATCTGATATTTAACAAAATCAGATGATTCTTAAAAACAAAAGGAGAATCTTCCTGTTCCTGATGAAGCAGAACCAGTGTCCCTGTAGGAATCAGGAAACCCAGAGGGATCAGTCCTCTGATCCACCCCAGTACTCAGACACACTAACCCACACATGTTAACACACACATTTGCTACCACTAAATCAGCCTGTTGATTGAGACGGCCGCTAATTTTAGACCCCCGTCTCCCGAACAGAAGCCCTGTTTTTTTGAACGTCCGGGTCTAGTTGGGAACAGGCGGAAGAGAAGGTGATTAATAACTGTCATGTCTGTCACGGCAGAGTTACGCACGAGAGGGGAGGTTTCTGTGGCGCTGACGCTGAGGGGGAAGCGGAGTTACACGCAAGATCCTCCTGTTGTTGTTGTCAGGGAGGAGAACGGGAGCATTCATGCAGCTATTTCCTCTGTTTAATTTCTCTCTGTTTGTCACTTGAAGTTTGTTAAAATGATAAAATATCAAAGAGCATAAACATCTATGCTGTGTTCATCCTCCTGTTTCTGTTAGCAAATGTTTGAGATCCATCCACTAGAGGGAGTCAGGTCAGAGCTCTGAGGGGGGGTTATGGCCTGTGGCTGAATCTAAACAAGCCACAGTTTTTTTGTTTTTTATTTTGACAGTTTAGTTTTGTCAAAAAACTGTAAGGAGAACATTCAAAAGAGGTAGAAACATCCAGGATAGAGTGGTGACAGCATCTCTAAAATACAGTCACTTATAGGGGATCCAATTGTCAAAAATAATGATGGCGCTCAGTTCTTAATTTACCCAATTAGTGGGAATGCCACTAATTTAAAACATTTCATTTCATGAAAACAATGTTTTATTGCCCATTTTAGAAGACCTACAGTGCTGTTAAAAGTTTTTGGATCCTTAAAGACACACTATGTAACTTTTTCATATTTTTAAATCTTTTCTTGAGCCAGTATGTGCTAATATGACCCTTTACAGGGTTAATGAAAAGTCACTCAGCCCCATCTGCTGCTTGGATCCAGAATACCACGTTAGCAAATTCTGAGTCCCCCCCTCCCCAAGTTGAATGCCAGGACACTGCTAGTATAATGGACAGGTTTTTGACAGGGCAAACACACAAACACAAAGATCTGCAGCAACAAGCAGGCTCACACCAGCCATTGAGAAGATGAGAGATTAAATCTGTCATTTTTGTAAAAATAAACCTTTACATCTTTTATTTTCATTTTCTCAGGGAGTTTTTCATGTTTTAAAACCCATTTTGCACAGAGGCATTCTTTGAAGTTTATATTGAGCTGTAAAACTGCTTAGGTTTTTATTTTTTTAAGAAAAGGTTAAAGTTTATTTTATTGCAACTTTTAGGGGGGCACGGAAAAAAATGTGTAAAATCAAGGGGGGGGGGGGGGGGGGGGGGCAGAAGAAAACGTTTGGGAACCACTGGGTTAACCCAGTGTGGCTAGCTGATATGTGTAGCGTAATATAACCTGTTTTTATTGTTATAATACGGACACACTTCTGCAAGGTTATTAGCTTAGTTTTGTCGGTTTTATGCCCGCAATGCAAGCTACCTTCACTAACCTAATTGTTATGCAGGATATCTAGGTTCTTTGGATTCAAAGGGAAGACCTTATTTGGAAGTTATAACCCAGAAGCAGACTTAGACTACAGTTATTTTATTAAAGAAACAGATTGAACGAACAGACAGATATGAGGTAGATGGTGCATCTTAAGAGATTCTTCTGATGTTATTAAGCTGAGAGTTAATGACGAGAGCCCGTGAGATATTAAATATCTCTAGGGAGTCTGAGCTAGTTAGGAGGGGAGCTGAGACTAAGTTGAAAGGAGTGTTATTTATCAAGAGCCTCGGTTTTACCAGATCGGAGTTGGTACCTGCTGAGACCGCTCCGGGACTGTCTCT
>SSNR01000599.1:50328-97377 GCA_006937965.1 Callopanchax toddi
TCACCACGCACACCTCTGCAGGTGCACGTGAATGAGAAGTGTCACTCTCAGGGGGTCCCTGGGAGTCAAAGTACCATGGCGTGCCGCAGTGGGCACCCTGTTTAGCCAACGAGTCGGCAAGGTCATTCTTTTCTTTGTCCATGCCAGGGGTCTTTGAGTGACCTTTGACCTTGTGCCAATAAATGTGCATGTCATTTGAGGTCACTAAGGCGTCGCAGGCGACAAAGAGGTCTCTGTGTCTGACAGGTTTCCGGTTGGAGGTCAAGAACCCATTATCTTTCCACGAGGGAAAGTGACAGGTGAAACTGAGCCGAGCATAGTCGGAGTCGGTGCGAATCACCAGGTTGCGAACGCCTCGGTTCGCTGCCACCTGGAGGACTATCAGAATCCCAGCCACCTCCGCATATTGCGAAGACTGGGGTCCCAATCTATAGCACCAAGATTCTTCTTTTCCATCATCAAGCCACACTACGCCCACGCCAGAGCTTCTGTCTTTGTCATGGCGAAAGGAGCTGCCATCAACGTAGGCTGTGGTCATTCCCTCACAGAGGGTTTTGTCAAAGTAATGGTGATTGGGGTTCTCCAGAACCCTTGGACTCACTGGAGGTGGGCTAGCCGCACCAGAGTCGTCAGAACAATGTTGACAGGCAGCCAACCCCGTGCCAAGAGCGTTGCTTTTGTTAAGATTATAGCGCACCTCGATGTCGAAGCTTTGCAGCGCTAAAAGCCAAGAAGCCATGCGTGCATTAGTCACCACACCATCTCTGATGCGTTGACTGTTCAAGAAGGTCACGGGCTGGTGTTGAGTCTCAATGATGATTTTCTGGCCCCCAATGAAGTTGGAAAAGTGTTTAACTGCCCACATGGTGGACAGCAGGGCTTTTTCACAGTCAGAGTATTTTAGCTCTGGACCAGTCAGGGGTCTATTAGCGTAGGCTACGACACGCTTGTCGCAGTCGTGCTGTTGGTACAGACCAGCGCTCAAGCATTGGGTAGAGAAACCCACTTCCAGATGGAACTCTTTGTTACAATCGGGAAGAGCAAGGCAGGGAGCGGAACACAACGCGGCCTTGAGTGACTCCATGGCCTGCTGTTGTTGTTCTGTCCACTCAAAAGGCACATCTTTCTTTAGCAGTTTGTTTAGCGGTCGCGCTAACTCTGCATAATTTTCCACAAACTGGCGGGAGTAGTTGCACACCCCAAGAAAGCTCCGAAGTTCAGTGACGTTCATTGGAGCCTTAATGGTGGTGACACCTTGTATCTGACCCAGCTGTGGCTGCACCCCGTGTGGTCCCACACGGAGGCCAACGAACTGTACCTCAGATCTGCACCATTGACCCTTTGAGACAGATATTTTTGCACCTGCCGCTGTTAGCTGACCCATTACGTGGTCCAGCTCGGCTAGGTGTTCATCTAACGATGGTTGTCCAACCAGAATGTCGTCGACATAGATGATGGTTCCGCGCTGACGAGCGTCGGGACATGCCTTGTTTAAGAAGATGTTAAACTCAGAGGGAGAGTTAGAGTAGCCGAATGGACACCGTGTGAAGGTGTATTGGCGGTTGGCAAAGGTGAAAGCCAACTTGTGCTGGTCGGATTCATGGACCGGTATAGTCCAGAATCCAGAAGCAATGTCAAGAGTAGAAAAGTACTTAGCCTCTCTTACCTTTGGGAGTTCCTGATCCAGGCGGATCGACGGCCACCGAGACAGCGAAACCTGTTTGTTTAGTTGTCGGTAGTCGATGGTCAGTCGCCATTTCCCGTTAGGTTTCTTAACAGGCCACAACGGCGCAGAGTAGGTGCTGTTACAGGGTCGAATGATACCCTTCTCCAACAGGTTGTCAATGATCTCCTGCACAGGTCCTTCGGACAGCAGGGGAAGTTTGTATTGTTTCACAAAAGTTGGAGGTGCACCCGCCGCTGTGGGGATTGTTACCTCATGGATTGTCGTCAGGCCACAATCCAAGGAGTCAACTGAGAGAGAGTCTTTGTACTTAAGTAGGAGTTGACGGAGCTTGTTACGCTCAACGTCGTCTACTAGAGCATCTGCTTCCTCCACAATCTTTTCGATGAGGGACAGAATTTCTGGAGGTCTCCCCTGAGGAAGGCTCTGTTGTTCTTCTACCAGACAGCGATGTTGAAGTCCGGCAGGGAGGGTTATGGGTTTGGGTTCTTTGCCTCGGGTCCACATCCTGGCCCTAACGTAATCAACTACAAGTTGGAGGCGATCCGTGAGGTCGTTCCCTGCAATGAAGTCGGCGTTTATGGACTCAGACACGTACACGGGGTGGTCGAATTCCATCCACCCGACCTCGAAGTGAAGGAGAGTCATGTGATGTATACGCTCGGACCTATTCACAAACCCCTGAATATCCACTTTACACGGAACCAGGTCTGGTGTGTAACCCTCTATCTCAGTGGCCAGACAGATGGCGTCAAAGTAGAGGCGGGACATGAAAGTGAGGTCTGCGCCTGTGTCCATGAGAGCCTTAATGGTGAGCGCGTCCTCCACCCTTATAGGTAGGAGCGGCTTGTCTCTCTCATCTATTACGAAGTCACAGAGATAGGTCACCCCCTGATGTAACTTGGAGGATGCCCGTGGTGTCCTTTGTCAGGTGGTTTAGCCCTCCTCTTTTCTTCAGGGTCCCTTTTAGTGACCCTGCGTTTACCCCTAGGAATTTTTCCAGCATGGACAGCTGCGATAAACGCCCTCAGTGAGTCTGTGGGGGATTCTTCTTCTCCCCCCCTCTGAACTGGAGGCCTGTTCATCGACAGCAGTGGCTGTGATTGGCAGCATGTGTCCTACTGGTTTCCGGAGGTCCTTAGAGGAGAACTTAGAAGGTAAGTCACGGTCACCACGTCGCCTAAGGCTGGCTGGCGAACGTGAGGTCTTCCGAGGATTCACCAGTGAGCGCCAACGTTCAGCACGTGGGCTCCACCTGGGTCTTTTTGACCTTTTATGTAAGGGGGAGCATTTAAACTTCGCCCCTTTGTAGGGTGTCTTGGGCCGTGGCCCAGAAGATGAGTCAACCACTGTGTCTTGGAGCACTGTGGTGGATGAGGCCTGAGGGTTTGAGCGGGAGTCGTCGTTTGCGGGAAGCTCCGCATCAGACCCCTGTGGGTTAAGGTCGTCGAGGGAAATATTTCTGAAAATATTCCCCGCGCGCTCTCTGTATTCTTTCACGGTCGTCTTATTGAAACGATACTCGCTCAGAATACATTTGTAGGATGGATGTAGGTTCCCAAGGAAAAGATGTTTAAAGTCCTCACATTCTTCCATTCCCTGTTCATTTGTTTTTCCGAAGAAAGCACGATGAAGCCGGGAGTAGAAGAGTTGTGGGTCTTCAGATGGGTCATGTTTTACTGATAAAGCATGACTGTTGCCGTCCTTGAATGAGTTACCTGAGAATTCCTCCTCTAAAGCTTTGGTGAGCTGAGAGAAGTCATTTTTGATCTCAGGTAATTGGCGGTCAATGAAATAACACACTTCCTCAGAAGAAGTGATTTGGATGAGAAAGATTTTATCAGAAACAATGGCCTCAGGAAACCGCATCAGATGTCGGTTGATTTGTTTTAGATAAGACACAAGCTTTAAGTCATCACTATAAGAAGGCTCAAATTTAGTGATAAATTCAGCCATTTTGTACAGGTCTGCTGTAGTGAGTGATGGAGCTGGTGCTTGTTCCATGGAGGTTCGCTCAAGAGCTTGTAACCTCACACCTAATTCCCTTACAGATCTCCCCACCACTGAAAGTGCTTTCCATAAGTCGACATTGAGTTCAAACAATGTACTGTCTTGGATTCCAGCCATTTCAGGAGGAGAAGGTTCCATAGTTTGTCTTTAAAACTAGTAAAAATGAGGAAATTATGGTGAAAAAGATTTAAAACTTCTCTACAGAACAGAATTCCTGCTCTGTTTATACCAAGTTGCGCCAGAGGGGGCGTTCCAGGGCAAACGGACTCCAGGAGGGTTCAGGACCAGAAGAAGAAATGACGTCACGTCCGCTTATCTTTCTAGCTGCAGCCGTTTTCTGTTAACGGGCAGATCTAGCCAAAGCTTTCCCTTCTACGGTCAAATTAGAGATGTTTTTGGCAAACACGCTTCTTAGAGCCGTTTTTAAAGCCCTTCGCAGTCTAACGACGCGGAATTTGAACAGAAAAAGCGTCCGGTCGAGTCGTATCGACGCGGAGTTTTGAGCTGTTCGGCGGTGGCTAACCCCGATCGAACGGAGAAAATCCGACCTATTTACCCGTTTATTTACACTAACGGGCGGCGGAGGAAATCCCGGTATCCCGATGACCGTCTCAACACCTTTTATGCACGGTTTCCAACCGTGGCTTGTTTTCCTCCGTGAAAGCTGTTTGCTTCTGAGGCTAAAAGCTACTCACGGAAGCTAGCGCGTTTCCCTGCAGTGAAACCGACGCTATTTAGCGGATCTAATCTCGCTTTTCAGACGTTGTTAAAGAGTCTGTGTTTAACCATTAAGGTTACCGAACCGGACAAATAATACAAAATGGACCAAAGTGATCAAATTCGGCGGACAAAAGCGTTCTTTTAACTAGACAGCAAGGCGTCCCAAGCTACAGTTACACGAACACTGACATGTAAACAATCACAAAGTGACATAAAAAGTGCTTAAAACACAGAAGAAGAACCCCATGAAACATACAGTACATCCATCATAAGCAGTTATAAAGTTTTTAGACTTTGGTTGATAGCTTACGTGGCACTTGTAGTCCTTATCTTAGCTGTTTGTTATCTGTTAGCTTAGTTAGCATTAGCCTATAGCTTGCTAAGGCCTACCGAAATATTGTACATAGACTTTTATGAATTTAGTTTAAAGGGCTGATTGGGTTAGCCATTTAATGTTTAAAACCTGGCTGAGCTCGCCATTTATGTAGCGTAATAACCTGTTTTTATTGTTATAAAACCGACAAAACTAAGCTAATAACCTTGCAGAAGTGTGTCCGTATAATAAAAACAGGTTATATTACGCTACATATGCTAGCACCAGAGTGTTCTTAGTTGATTCCTGATTTTTTCCATCTCGCCCTGCTTGAACACAGCTGATTTCTTAGAATGAGTGATGAACCGCTCCAGTAGAAAACAATGAAGGCTGAGGAGACATTTCAACAGTTAGATTTAGGTGTTTCTGAGCAGAGACAATGCTAATGGCTTTACGACAGTGATTTAAAACGGACACTAGGGGGTGCTAAAAACAAGCTGAAACTGCATAGTATGCCTTTAAAGTCAAAATTCTATATCAGACATACATATGTCAAACATAAACACAAAACGTAGTTTTCCAATGATGATTGCATTCATTAAAGGAACATAACCAGCCTGATCCCTGAGCCCTAAACCTAATAAGTTGTAACTCTTAAGCCTGGTTTATACTTCTCCGACAGCACGTTTGCGCTCACACGCAGACGTATTGACGGAGACGTTTTTGATTTTTACTTCTCCGTCAGTGTTGTGAAGCAATTCTCCACCAGGACAGCAGAGGGCGCATAACTTTTCTGCAGTAATGCCTCCGGTCGACCAAAGTTTGTTTATTTCAGCTCAGTAATGGCCGACAGAGAGCAAATTTTGATTGAGTTTGAACAGATTGATCTCGAAGAACAAACAATGTTGTTAAAAAGAATTAAACAGAAGTGAGGAGACAGCGGCGTCTGTTGAATGTCCGTCCGTCCGTTCAGTGAGGACGAGGCAGACGACGAGCGAAAATGTAGCTCTTGTTTAACCCTTTAGGGACACTGATGGATGATATAAATGTTCGTACTTCGTCTGCCAGACGTTTCTCGAGCTGATCCATATCTGCTTCCGCGAGATTCAACTATTACTACTCTGTTGGTAGCGGCATGAAGCTGGAAATGATCACGGGGTGTTGAGTCGACCAATCACAGGCATGCGTTGTCCGTCGCTTTCGACGCATAGTTAGAATTTTGGGCATGTCTCCGTCAGCCTCTGCAAGCATGTCGTAGAGAGCTTGCGTCGACGCATAATGACGTTGCGTGTCTCCGTAACGACGCAGACGGAGAAGTATAAATCAGGCTTAAAAGGTAACAACTGAATCCAGTGTTTGTGTTGACTAGAAACAAGTCTCTCAGATCACTGTGGAGGATATTCTGTCCCACTCTGCACTCTGTGGAGGACATTCTGTCCCACTCTGCTTTACAGAATTGTCTCAATTCAGCCACATTGGAGGGTATTTCAACATGAACGTCCTGTTAAAGGTCAAAGGTCAGACAGTCTCCTTCAGGATTTTCTGGTAGACAGCAGATTTCATGATTGCATCAATTACTGCAAGTGGTCCAGGTCCTGAAGCAGCAACGCAGCCCCAGACCATCACACTACCACATCATGTCTGACTGTTGGGATGAGGATGTTTTTCTGAAATACAGAGTTAGTTTGACTCCAGATTTAACGAGACACACCTTCCTGAAAGTTGCGCTTTTGTCTCATCAGCTGACAGGAGATTGTCCCTGAATTCTTGAGGATCATCAGGATGTTTTCTGGTGAATGAGAGACGAGTCTCTGTGTTCTTATTGGTCAGCTGTGGTTTGAACTCTCCATGATGCCATTTTCCCCCTTGGTCAGAATTCTCATACTCCTCAGCTTGTCAAATTAACTTGTAATACTTTCCAATAATTACACATGCATTCAATATAAATCTGTATTAAAATGACATTAGAGACAGCCAATAAGGCTGGGGACATTAGTAAGGTGTAACTGGGCCCAGTCTACTTACAGGTTTACTTGATAAAACTTTTTCCATTCTGACAACTGTTAAAATGTAAAGTCGTGGTATGTTTTAGACTTCTTCTCTTGTTGCACACACCCAGCACCCATATGTTAAATTGCTTGTCAGTGCTGTAGAAGGGTTTAATCTTAATTAGCAGCCAACATTAGAAATGTTTGGACATGTCTGTCAGCACTAATCACTTGGTTGCTGTTGACCTTGTTCCTTTTACTGATTACTCCATTAGCGCCTGTTCAATCTCTAGCAGGTAAACTCCTAAAACTGAAGAAAACACACACACACACAGTGACTGTGAGTGAGCTCAGCCCATCCAGCGTAGGGTATCTCTACACAATCCTTTGATGTGGCTCACACTCTCCTGCTTTTTCTCTCTCTGGCTACAGTTTAGCGGTCTGCGTGGGTCTGCCTGGTCGAGATGACCACAGTGTCATTGGTCAGCTGCCAAACCAACTCCTCAGGCTCTGTATGGTCACATGACCTGGGTCACATGATCCTATGGAGGCAGCCAATGCCCCATTTGCCTGTTTACGCAGTGGGAAAACATTCCAACAGCTGGCCTCAGACTCATCCAGAAACATCTGCAGCATCCACCACTGGTACGAACCCCCACCCCCACCCCCCACAGTTTCAGAACACCGCCTGAACAAC
Organism: Callopanchax toddi; assembly: GCA_006937965.1. Classification (NCBI taxonomy): domain Eukaryota; kingdom Metazoa; phylum Chordata; class Actinopteri; order Cyprinodontiformes; family Nothobranchiidae; genus Callopanchax; species Callopanchax toddi. Next base: position 57,741 of record SSNR01000599.1, read on the forward strand.
TATGAACTGAAAGGTGGAAGGATGTCCCATAATGCACGGTGATCTTTTTAAAGAAAGCCTTAAGAGTTCTGAACTTATTATCATATTAACCTGAACCCAAGTGCAGAGGTGCTGGTACTTCACTTATCTTACAGCAGATCTGTGTGTGTGTGTGTGTGTGTGTGTGTGTGTGCGTGTGTGTGTGTGCGTGCGTGCGTGCGTGCGTGCGTGTGTGTGAGAGTGCTCCATAGCCTTTGACATATTGTTAATTTGAAGAATGTTTGAAGTATGATGCAACATCAGCTGCTCTCACTTAGCTTTGAGCCGCTTTCCTCTGAAACAGACCTTCTTCTCAGATTACAGCGGAGACAGCCCAATACCACGCTGTGTGTGTGTGTGTGTGTGTGTGTGTGTGTGTGTGTGTGTCAGTTGCAGTGAGAGAAAAAATTCTTTAATTGCTTTCTTAAATCAATTTATCATTTGACATTTCTTAAAGCATTCATTTAAACTGCAATAAAAACAATTTTGGACCATTCCTAACGCCGAATAGACGATATGTCTGTTTTGGAAATTTGTGCTCGGTTAGTGAGGCAACGTCTCCAGTTGGGGACTGTTTTGAATAATATGGAGCTTTGTGCGTGGTGTCTTTGTTGTGATGTGGATGTTGGAGTATAAGTGGGGAGAATGAAAGCGTGTTTTCCTCAAAATTCCAAAACCTGTTGGTGGACGTATGTGGTAGAGATCATCGTGTTTCCACTAAGTTTAATTTGTTTTTTTTTTATAACCTGAAGGAAGGGATTTCACTTCATATCCTTGTCATGATGTCATAGGAAGGTTTTCTCTTTTTTTGTTTCTGATTGCAACCTAAGCCCTACATTGTTAAGGTAAAGTTATGACAAGTCCAACATCCAGAGCTGGGCAGTCAAAGAAAGGCGTGAGTTTGCGCTCTGGCCCTGACATTACCTCTGACTCGTGGAAGGCAACGCTTCCTCGCTGATATTCTTTTCCTTTCACGTGTTTCAGTCCCATCACTTTCTTTGTTACAAAAAGTTGTTCATGTACCTTTCAGGGTTGGCCTCCATCCATGCCTTTCACCTCAGCAGTTCCTGTTGGTGCTCTGCCAGTACTTCGGTATCTCAGGCTGTGGTGCTTGACTTTCAGTTGGAGTCTTTATGTAAGCTGCTGAATAACCACAGATGATAAAGTTGATAAACAGGAGAGGACAGGATTCACGGCGCCTCACCTGTCCGAGGCAGCGCAGAGGGCACCCGACAGACAAGTTCCATCCCAGCCTGCTGCAGTCATGGCTATGGTACTCCACACAAACATGTGTTTGCATAGATGTATTATAAACACACTACCACGCGCCAAAACTTTAAGGAATACACATACAATTAATCTAAAAAGGAAGTAAAAGAACAGGCAAAGCAGACCTTGTAGAAATGAATATTATATTTAAATTATGAATGTTTGCTTTAACCTTTGCTTTCAGAAAAACACACATTTTGCAGCAGTTAGTTCTGTCAGTGTTTCCAGGCGATCTGATGAGATTTCCCCTCATGCTTCCTGGTGCGTCTCCACAGACCGTGCCGGCTGCTCGCTTACCGTCAGAATAGACGTTTTCCATGAAAACCAGACACATGCAGCTGCTGCCACCTCTAGAAGTTACCTGTTGTCATCAGTTACCAGTGAAAAAAATGTGAAGAATGTCTTTTCAAGTTGACAGCTTATTAGTTTATATTTAATATCTGAAGCAGCAGCAGGTTTTGTTTAGTTCACAAATATACCCATCTCTTGTTTATTGAATATCTTATATAACATAACAACTGATATGTTCATAAAACACAATTATGAATTTTACATTTGATTTGACAGTTAATAGGCTCTTAAACATGTAATGTTAAAAAAAAACCCTGGTAATTACAGCAGGACACATGCAAATAATCATGTAAATAAACAGATTGTGTTTTTTCATCCTTAATAAAATGTATGTGTTTAGTTGGGAGCTATGTTGAATGTCCACTCATTACATATAATATGATACACAGAAGGAGGACAGCATCTCAGAGCCACTTCAAGGCCTTGTGCCTCATAAAGGTTTCCCCGGAGTTTTGAGTTCATTGTTACATTATTAAACTAATAAACTCAGGCAGGAAACACCTGGAAGGTTTAAAACTGAATCTGAGGGGATTCTTTGACTGGTTTTGATGGAATTACGTAATCACATCAACGCTGACACTTTATTTAATTACACAAATTTGTGTTTGTTTGTTTATTTTTTATTGTGATGCATCCACTTACACACAAGCATGGATGGACTGCAGCTGCAACCATCAATCACAACCTTTAAAGTCCTAAATGATGTATATGAATAACTGAAATGAAGCGATCATTTTACAGACCTGGGAGAGCAGGAGCCACTTTATGTCTGGGACAGAAATCATAGTGTCTCCAACCAGTCAAATCACAATAGGCTGCAGACAGCTCAGGTTGCAATGCATTCTGGTCTGTTTTTATAGTGTATGATGTCTTTACACTACTACTGTGTTCTTGCATTATGTGAGGATGTTCTAGGTAACACACCTGCAAAGTGGCTCATAGTACTTTATTTATAATGAATGAGTGGACTTTTCAATTACAGTCGATGCTTGACTGTCTTGAATAGGATGCACATTTTTAGCATTTAGATATTTTCTTAGATGTAACCAAGGTGGTTTTTATGTCTAAACATAAGCACATGATTTAGCATCTAATCATAAACAAACACTATAAAAACAAAAGTCCAACTATGTTGAAGTATAATCTCCAAAATAGCTGTCTAATACTGAACCTTTTAGGAGATCAACTCCACTGAACTGTAAGATGATGAAATGTACTCATTCTTTTCTCTTTTACTCATAGTTGGAACATTTACCTTAAGGTTAATAAAATAACGGACAGAAAAAGGAAAGTCCTACAGCCAAAATATAAATAAACTTATTTTATCCTCTGAAAAGAATGCATGAAGGTTAAATGTGTTGGCTAAACTCTCAGTACTCATCTGTGTGATATCAAGCAGCGTAATGTGCACTGGCATCGTCTTTGACCTCTCACCTACATGAAGTAACCTCAGGGTCTGGCCTCATCTTTCAACTCAGAACTCAGCCACGAGCCCTCGGGCCGCCAGCCTCTGGGTCAGCTCGGATAAAAGCCTGACTCTGTAGGAAAAGGAAGCTGCACATGTTGAGTTTGTTTTACATGCAGCTTAATGGATTCCCGCCTATGCATGCATGTGTGAACGTCTGCTTCCCGTCGCTGTCGGTTTGGCAGCTGAGACACGCGCGACCATGCACTGACACCGTGCCTGGGGACAGGACGGGCACCCGTTCGTATGCCACCACCTCTGAGGCTCTGGAGGGCTGCTGAGGCGGGCAGGGTGGGCACAATAGAAGGATGTGGTGTATTGTTTGAGTTCTTGAGGCAGCCAAGCGAGGGCTGCCAAGGTGTGAAAGCCAGGGTTTGACTCGTGTGACAAAACTGATGACTGATGGTAGTGAAACTGGTTCATGTAGAAACAAATCTAAACTGTGAAACTGTGTATGGACTTGTTATCAGGTCATAAAGAAGAAGAAAAAACAAATGCAAGTGATTTTAGCAAAGTTTTTGCACTAACCTTGTAGCACATGAGCCACGGGTTGAACAATTAAATCTTTCTCCTGAATTTCACCCTGCAACCAGCTGAACACATTTCAACTATCTTTAGCAGCCATGCATAATTTGATTGGCCAACATCAATGGAAACGTAAGTTGGAGAGGGGTTAGAATGTGGAATGTGTCACAGCCAATCAGGCGCCTCAGTCTCAGGCTGACAGCCAATCAGGTCATGGCACTTCAGCTTCCTGAGAGACCACTGAACTCCATCCAGAGTACGATTCTGAAGAGATTGTGAACTTTTCACTTCAGCAGATCTCTGCTTCCTTTTCTTTTTGCACAAGCTGTTTTTTCTGTTTCAGATGAGCATGTCTCCCTAGCTCGTAATTATGTTTCACCTTGTGCCAAAGAAATGTTTCCTCTTCGACTGCCCCTCGTTTCTCCTTTTCTCCTTCTCTCTCGTGTCATGTCTCACCCGGTGATGGGAAAAGAGCCGGAGAAGGAATGTCTGTGTCCGTGAGTGCTGTTTGGTTAGACAGGTCAGATAACATGGCTGTGGCTCGTTCACATGTGCCGTTGAGTTGAGGCAGCAACAGCTATTTACATTAAAGACCCCAAAGCGGGCAGTGCGATGGGGGCTCCCAGCCCTCCGTGGTTACATTAAGTGAAACAGAATCAGCCTGACTATCACCACTCCACACACTTCGTCTCTGTCTCAATACTCTGTCTTTTTCTGCACTTTTCATAAGTCTTCCTAAGTAACTTGGTCACTTAAACACCATTAGCATTTCCTCATTATGTGCTTCCCAAGAATCTGTCTTCTTTTTGTTCTCTACTCCAGGGTTGTGTTAAATTTGTGTAATTTTTGTGCAATCTGCCTACAGGTGCTGCCTTTCTTTTGCACTTGAGGTTAGAAAATGTTGCATTTGCAGTTGCATTCTACTTACATTTGCAGAAAGCTTTTCTTTTAAAATTTTCTTGAAATTCCGAGGAAAATAACACAACTCTAGTAAACTTAAAAATATGACAAGCAGAGTAAAACAGCTATTGAAGGCAACATCATCCAAATGTCAGAACCTCTAAAAGACAAAAGAGAAAATAAGAGATCTTATTTTTGCAAAAAACATTTCAAATTTAATTTGCCTTTTTTAAAACTAAATTTAATGTCAACAAATTCACTCCTAAATCTTTTGCACGATGAAATAGTTGGTATTGAAATTAATGTTACATATTAAAACCAATCACATTTACATGTGATTATAAGATAAAATACCTTGATTTGTCTATATGTAAAATTAGACTTAATTAGAAACATCCAAATGAAATAATAAAGGTTAAAGACATATAGGACAAAATCCGATAAAAATAATACATTTTTAATGTGTGTTTTCATGAAATTAAACAAAACAAATTCTAAGCTAGAATTAGCCTTTTTATGTGTATCTTTGTAAGATTTTTTCACTTATATTTTTTCATCTGCCAGATTTTTATTGCTTTAAAATATAATTTTCTTTCATATTTTCAGTCATAAAAATATTTTCAAAAATTACTTTTAGTTTTTGTAACAATTTGTTTATTTATGTTTATTATATATGATATTTACCTATTAAGACAATTGGATTTTTGCACATTTAAACAATTTATGCTTTAACATAATAATACAATTATTAATGATAATAACAATAATAATAATAATTGTAGTTCTTCATTAGGTTTTTTTTTACATGTTTACACAACTGGCAAATTTCCTAATGAAATGTAGAATTTTAAAATGTTTAGATTCTCCTTTTCATTGTTAGGTTGCCAGGCAACCACCTGACTGCAGGAAGTCTGTGATGATCTTCTTCATTACTTTGCATTCTGTCTTATTCTGCTGGTAAAATTAAATTCTGACACAGACACAAGTTTTTTTGTCCAAAAATATTAGTGAGTCACTGATAAATCAATACAACCCTAATCATATTTTTGTCATCTTATTTCCATTACTATGTTATAAACTCATTGGAATCCCTTGCATAAGCAGAGAGTTTATCTCAATAAAACCCATAAATGATCAAAACCTTCATCAAATAAAAACAAGATGTATTGTTCTTTTCTGGAGTCTGGCACTAAAGATTAAACCTTTCATAAATGCTGGTGCTGTTTTTGTATGATGCCTTTAGTTATAAATGCATGGAAAAAATACATGTATTAATATAAACCATCAGAAAACAGAACATTTGCTGGGAGACTTAAAGACTTTTACTTGAGCAGGAACTAAAGGATAATCTTGTTTTAAAACTCAGATGAAAAAATCCAGAGACAATAAAAACATCCTGTGTCAGTGCACAGTGTGGACAACTATTCACAATCACTACTTTTTAAATTAAATCTCTTTTTCAAATAGTTTTAAAATAGATTATGTTGTAGTTTCATATTCACAGCCGAATTCTGAAGATGCTGCTGAAATCGACACATAAAACATTAGCTCTGTTTTTAAATACCACTGACATTAGGGTTTGGTGGAGATAACATGTTTTCTCCCCCAAATCCACCCTACAGTTATAGTCCAACAAGCTTGGAAGTCCTCTGCTTGTTTTTAGGGCTACTTAGATTTTTAACCAATTAAATGTATTTATTCATATGTAACCATTAATCCTGGTCTATCAAATAGTTTTAGCTTTTATTCATTGGTTTGGAACTTCATTAATAAAGGAAAGTATCATTTGATTCCTAAATTTGCAGAATCAAGCTGTCAGAAACATTATTTGAGTCAGAGAAGCTATCTATCTATCTATCTATCTATCTATCTATCTATCTATCTATCTATCTATCTATCTATCTATCTATCTATCTATCTATCTATCTATCTATCTATCTATCTATCTATCTATCTATCTATATCAATTAAAACTTTATCTTTTGGTTTTAAAATGCATCAAATGTTTCCTTCTACTAAAACGGTGAGGAATATTTTAGTGTAAAATGTTAACAGTGTTCTCTGTTAGTTAAAAAATAAAGATGGCGGTGTGGATGTCTGCACTTGTTTTACGATTCATTCAAAAAACTTTAACGATTGAAGGTTTTTGTTTACGTAATATCAGAATATCAAATATGGAGATGGTCTGACACCAAATATTATTATATGAACTTAAAAGTTTAAATACTGTAATCCACAGATCATTTGGTACTGGAATGAACTGAAACAATTATTTTACAGTAATATAGCATGTATGTACTGTACAGCCATTGTTAGAGTTCCAGTTGGTGATAATATATATAGTTTTTACTCCAAATCACCCTGTTTTCTGGGGAATCTGGTAGCCAATTAGAATTGGCTGCTGCTAAAAGAGGCTTAACTGCTTTCAAACACCTTCCTTTCATACAGACACTGACACACACACACACGCACGCACGCACGCACACACACACACACACACACACACACACACACAGTCACACAGTCACAAATGTACCTTATATACCCTTTCACACACACATACTGAGTTACCATGACTAATATCATACCTTTGGCAGGCTCAGGCTGAGTTCAAAGGTCAGCTCTGTGTCAATAAACAAAGGAGCATGTGATTGGCTCCAGAGTGACTCAAAGCATCACTGTAGTCTTGTCTGACTGGTTCAAATCCAGTCTAAGCACCTCTGAAACCATCGCCTGGTGACTTTTACAGAAAGAATTTACACTTGCATTTTTTAAAAAGGAAATCAAGCAACTTTTTGAAAATGTTCATAAAACTACAAGATTAACAAAGCTCTTGTTAAACCAGCATTACTTGGATTCATCCCCTGATGAGAGCTGAGTCCTGACTTTGACCCTGCTGATATTGAATCCTTTCCTTTTTAACCCAAATGGTGACTCTACCTTCAGCCTGCTCAAAAAGACAGGTATAGTGTTTCTCCCTGAGCCTTACACTGTGCTTGACCCCTCCACATAGAAAACATGTTAGATAATGAGCCCAGGCCGGCCAGTTGGGGCCGAGTCACAGCGTTTGATCGGGAAATCCCGCATGAGGCTGAGCTGGATGGAAATCTGATTAGTAACCTTGGTGACAAAGCAATAGGATCCACGAGGCTTTGCTTCGATCAGATGTGACAGGCGAAGATTTTGTCCGCGGCTCCAGCGCAGCAGGATCAGCCCAGCCTTTAGGGCTGAGTTACAACATTAGATAAAGTGCCGGAGAACGTAATTGAATGCATCGGCCGAGGGTGGAAGACAGGCCTCTGATCGTGGGCCGATAACCTGCACCACTTACCTGATTTAACTGTTCGTAGTGCCTATGTGTCATGCGCTCCCTCGTTTCTCAAACACACCGAACGTGAAGACGTGAGGTTTAAAATATCGAGCAATTTTACAGAGGTTTGGAGATGTTTGTTTGTCTTTTAAGGGCTTAGAGGGAGCGGGGCCAAGACGATGCTCTGGCCAGGAAAATCAGCAGTTTGAAGGGTGAAAGTAGATTCCAGTAGTCAGGAATTTCTAAGCATAACAAACATGTCAGACCTATTTAGCAGGCAACGGCAGGTCACAAGCAAGAACTGTGAGGTGTATATTGTTTCTTATTAAGCTTTTCTTCACTCGTGGTGCTGCACTTTCTAACAATTTACTTTACATAATTAGGGCCTATAACATTTGGCTTTTTGCCGCCTTGAAAAATAAATCAACCCTGTGGGGAAAAAAAAAATCTAGGAGAGCAGATAACCAGCACTGTCCTCTGATGGAGGTTGATCTGGAAAACATACCAATAAAGAGGTGCTCCTTTTACTTCTGTCAAAAATATGCTTTCTGGAAGTCTTGATATTATATTCTCTTTATATTAATCAATTGTGCAATAACTTCTTTCACTGTTTCTAAATCCTCTCCTGGACTTCCCAATCCGTTTCTTCTCCCTGAGGTCATGGATATTGATATCAAACAGGAACATTTCACACCAAAACACCTCGTTCCCTCTCTATCTGCGTCTCCCGTGGGGATGGTGAGCAAAGGGATGAATCGGGCGACCGTAAGAAGCCAACGCATTGATAATTTCCCAGACATCTGCAAAACATGTAACCTTTACGCTGCTCTCATGATGTCAGCGGGCTGTTGTGTTCAGTGAGGGATTGGGCTACAACGCTTGTGGCGGAGCCAAGGTAAACCGTTCCAAATGGAGGGGTGGTGCGGGAAAAGGGACACCATCGTAACAAAAGAAGTTAGATATGGATCGTTGGGTCTGCGCACCGGCTCCAGCTTGAGCCAATTATTGGTGTCATCTTGATCCAATTTAATCAATCTGAGGGGAGACGAAGGGAGGGGTTGTGGGTGCAAACATTGGTCAAATATCCTGAGCTGACAGAGGAGCTGTCACACCCTCCACCAGCCAACCACCCACCTACCAGCACACATCTCCTCCCACCTCCATACTTTGTTTGAGGCTTTCCATTTAGCATGTTACCAAATATCAGTCACAGTTTGTAGGAACCTAAAGTCAACAATCACCTGTCAGACATTTTTTCAGGTTAATCACTCGACTAGTTTTTATTCCACTATCTCAGGGGTATTCAATTATGAACCAGGATGGGCCACATGACACTCCGCGTGTCCATGGGCCGGTCCAGGAGGGAATCTGTGCTGATTCGTGGTTGGTTTTATTACACAACGACAGTTCATCATGAGCATAGAACAAGATTTTAAAGGCAGAGAGACAAATAAAATTTAAACTGTACAGATACAATCATTTTGTTATTGTGAAAGCAGTAGTTTGTCATATTTGAAATGTAAATGTCATCTAATCTGGTTCTTAATGTATTCTCTTTGAAAGCCTGAAAACACCTTATGACTTACATTAAAATGGCATTAAATCCTAAAAGAGACTGTGGCCCAGAGGTAGAGAAGGTCACCCTCCACCTGGAGACCCAGGTTCAAATCCCGGCATCAGCATCTAACATTAGATGGTTAAAAGTTATTGTTTAGGAGCACATACAGGTCTTCCACGGCTGCTGGGCCAGAAATACACGGGTCGTGGGCTGCATCTGGCCCATGGGCCTCCTATTGAAAAGCCCTGCTCTATCTAGTCTGTTAAGATATGCATCTTTAGTTTTTCTATAAATGTAAGAGGAGTTTATGCTAACTTCAATGATAGTATTTTTCTTGTGACTTCTTGGTCATTCTGAAATGAGTTTCTCTGTCAAAGTCATAAATAATTACCATCATACCTACAGGATTGTTGCCTTTATGTCCTCTGTTTGAAGAAAAGGTTTTTATGTGTCCTTGGGCAAGACACTTCACCCACCTTGTCTACTGGTGGTTAGAAGGGCGGGTGTAGGTGCATGGCATCTCCGCCTCTGTCAGTGTGCCCCATGGCAGCTGTGGCTACAATGTAGCTTATTATCACCACCAGTGGGTGAATGACTGATGTGTTGTAAAGCACTTTGGGGGGTTGCAGGACTATAGAAAGTGCTATATAAATACAGGTCATTTACCATTTGCCATTTTCAACTAGAAACAAGTGCAATGCTCCCTCCAGGGAGCAGCAAGTCTCTACAAAGGAGTGTAGGTATCTTGCTGTCTAGTTTGGGAATCACCATTTTCATTAAAGACGGTGCCGTTTAGTCTGTCATGGTGAAGAAGGAGCTGAGATAAAAGGCAACACCAACAGTTTAGTGGTCAGTCTACATTTCAACCATCATCTATGGTTCTAAAAATTACTTTATGACCAAAGGAACAAGGCTGAAATGAGCTTCATCCACAGGGTGGCTGGGCTCAGCCTCAGAGATAAGCTTAGATCCTCCAGGTGGAGCTCAGAGTAGAGACACTGCTCCTCCTTGACAGAAGGAGTCAGCTTGGTTGGTATTGGTATCTGACCAGGAGGCCCCCTGGTTGTTTTGGGACGCGGTACTGTGAGGAGACCCAGAACTCACTGGAGGGATTATATAACCTCTCTGGATGGGAACTCCTCAGGATTCCCCACGAGGAGCTTCTCACCTGAATCTGTTACCTCCAGGACTCAACCTTGAATAAGTGGTGAGAAATGGATGCACATTTTAAGCAACGTCATTTTATAAACCTTTACACATTTTTCATAACAATTATTGACATGAAACATCCATTTTTTTTCTACATGCATTAATATAACCTGCACCACGTCAGACAGATAAAACACAATAAAAGGACTGAAGCAGGAACACAAAGATTCCTCATCAGATCATCAGTCCAGCGTCTGTTCTGCATGTCTCCTTTGCAAATAGTCACCACGTCTATTTACAACACAAAGGACAGCATTATGGCCCATCTCTCTGCTTCCTTGTGCAGCAAAACATTCATTTGAACATAACAGCTTTTATTTTATACGTTTTCAGAGTCATTTGCCTAGCCCACATCATTTTTCACAAGCAACTGAAATTCAAACACAAATGCACTCACAGGACTTTTACTTCCTAGTTCCAGTGGCTCCATGAATCCTGGATTATTTGTTTGAATAAACAGTGACGTGGTCTGAGCAGCTGATTTTCAGCAGATCACAAACTTACTTCATCATTTAAAAAATAAATGGTGCATACACACTCACGTGCACACACCTGCTGACTCACGGGGTGTAACAACTCTCTTCTAATCAGTGTTTGGATCTCCAGAAGTCTGTCGGAGTAATTAGGGCTTGGGAAAAACAATACGCGGAGCCGGGCCGTTACTTTTCATCTAAAGCCAGGTCGTGTTCCCAATTACCCTAAAATGTTGTGATGACATGCTCTCTGTTTTTACTGATAACATTTATATTATTTCAGGTAATGGGTTTGAGGAAGTAAAGAGGATGTTCATTTTTAACCATAGACTAATGTACTAAAATAAAGCTTTACCATATTTTTACAAAGTGTTTGAAGTGGATCATCCAGGGGTATGTTTTTGAATCTTGGAGTTTTTAAATATTAGTTGCATTCACTCCACAGTTTGTTTTTGTATTCCTATCAGTCTGCAGGTCTTTTAACAGTTGTTGCAGTAATTTACTTCATCTCCTACCGGCCCTGTGATGTTGTGGCAACCTTTGAAGGCGGTGTGTGCATCCACAGGATGGTAGTCAATTACTTGGAGCCCACTCCGGTTTTTCAAATTAAAAGTGGCCTCCTTCCACTGTTGACCTTGGATCAGCTTTCCATTTCTTCTTCTTATTAGGTTATTAACACAAACCCTTGAAAGTATCTTCTTAAAGTCTAAAACAAATTTGATTAGGCCTCTTTACTCGCGCTGGTGCAGACATACCTATCACTGTCTAACTCCTGTCTGCTCCCTATTACAGTCGACACTGAAGTCAGTGAGGGAGCCTGGACCTGAAAGCCTATATCCCCCCACACAGTGAAAAAGGCATGAGGAGGGGGGGGTTGGGTTTGCGGCACATTACCTCTTTATTGAATTAATTACGATAAGGATCATAACTTTAAACGCGGGGTGAGGCGTGGGGCGCTCTTTGGCGTGGATTGCTCCGAGCAATTTCTCCCCTGAACACCGGTTGGAGGGGTTATTGGATCTGTCAGGCCTGAACTCTGTGGCATGGTAACGAAGTCCATAAGGTAAGCCAAGGTTGGGCACAGTTCGCTACGCTGATCTCTACATGCCTGCAACACGGGGAAATTTGTACAACACACTGAACAAATAACAGGAGAACAGAGGTGGACTGAAGAGACCGACCAGGCCTTTGTTTTCATGGCGCCTTAACTCGAAGGCCCACAGGGTCTTGTGGGGTTATGCTCTGGTCTCGCATCATATCCAGCTTTGGCAGATGCAATCGAGCATATCATTATGTTATGATGCTCCTTAGATGTTGCAAAACATTTCCCTTGCTTACTACGCTCCTACTGCTTCTGAAATATCTTCTGCATCGTCAGAACACCGTAAAGATCAGTCAGAGTGATTTTGGTGTGACGACATCACTAAAGGTAATTTATTCAATGTACTAAGGTTAGAATGGAGTTAAAAGCTTGCCTTTCTTATTCCCCTCATAAGCACCGTCAAAAAGTTTTAGACATGAGTGTTAGAACAATTTGTGTTTATGGGTAAAAATAAAAGGCTTACATCATGGGAAGAGACAAGAAAAGTCACTGAGTTAATGGAAGGAATAATTGAGTTTCAGATTTGTTAACATTTTAATCAACTGACAGGAAGATTGTGTTTTTAGTCTTTTTTTCTCAATCTTGTGTCTGCATGAGTGCGGTTGAAGGTTAAATATGTGCAGACCTATCATAATATTTTCACTGCAAGAAAGTTTCTTTGAGGCTCAATAACCTGCAGCTGCATCAGCGTGCTGCCCCTCCATGTGACGGCCGTTCACATCAGCAGCACAACTAGAGAGAGAGCTCAGTTCAATTCAGCTTATTTATTTCAGTGGGTCAAAAAGATTGGGCTGATTTTTAATGTCTAATTTAAAAAACCCTTTGATATCATTGAATGAAAATGTTCTTGCTTCAGCATCCATGTGTTCTAAGTACTTCCTGAAATCTTCAGCTCTGCATCTTTAACCGTTTTTGCGTGGGATCAATTTTATGAATGAATTTGGAAAAATGTGGGTCTGGATTTTTTACTACCTAAATTTACTTGAATTAGAGGGTAGATTTTCATTTTTATGGACTTCTCTCTGACTGTTGTTTGTCTTGATGATGTCAGAGACAGTCTGAGATTCGTGTGGTCGAGATGTGATCATCAGGTGGGAATGACAGATAGAGTTGCATATCGTCAGCATAGCAGCAGGAGAAGCAATGTGATTGGATAATCTGGATTGAGGCAGTGTATATGGCAAATAGATAAGGTTCTGGTAAATTTAGGTGGAGCACAGCAGAAGTGTGTCAGACCCATGAGGCCCGATTCAAACCAGGAGTGTGCTCTCCCTGTGTTGCCCTGAAGTGAATAGACTTTCCTCTACTTGTCTTCTGGTGTGGCAGTCAGTAAAAAAAATGAAATATGAAAATGTATACGTACTCTCGTCAGAATTAGTGGTAAATGCCTGTATTCATCAACTCTTCAATGAACCTATCTGTGACCCCTGATGGTTCAGTACCATTACGACAGACCACATCAGCAATAGAGGTTCTGAACATGGCCTGCTAGGATTCCATGTCCCCAACCTCCGTAGGAACATGTGAAATATAGTTGAAGATCCCAGAGGGCTCTGACAAACATTCCCAGTTCACCCTCGTTTGGGTTTAGGTCTGCCTGTCTTCCTCCCCACCATCAAGTTAAACTCTCAACCAGACAGTGACCCAAACACCAGTTTAAGTCAACCTTACCTTTAAATAAAAACCTAATTCAAACCCATACAGATACACCCAGTCTTCACATTTTCTAGAAAAATGTTTTTTGGACAAAAACAATTTAAACGTCTCACTGAAAACAAGTTTGCAGCTCAGCTCACATTTACGGACACAGAGAGTTTCCTGATGGGTATTTGGAGCAACCAGTGGACGGATGAGAGGTGATCAGTGATTTGTACAGCTGACTTTTGTTTAGCTGGTTGATACCATTGAGGGGGCAGGAATAATAATTCCCAATCAGAATACCAGTACATCAGCATCAAAGAACTTGTAATAAAACTTCAAAACGAAGACAGCTTCTTTAAACCACTCCACGTGATGCCCACACAGTATCATTATTACATTGCATTATTGTAGTCTTGTGTTAGTTATAAAACGATAACAGAATAAGTGCAAATATATTAAATTTTGGGTATTGTATTAAAAACAGTGGGAGTATGTTTTGCTCTGCTTTTTGGGTTCAAAGCAGGCAGATAATTGGATTTGATTCAGAGAGTACCATTTAAACAATCACCATGTCATTCAGACTGAGTAACACAGGGCCTTTCCTCTATAAGGACGGTAGGTATCAACACTGAACTGATTAATGACTCACCAGCTGATAGAATCCACTGAGTCCAGCTAAAGTCAGGTGTCAAAATAAATTTGAGGTCAGATTCCATTTCCTCATTTTAGTAAAATCTGCACATACATTTTGACAGCTGGGCTACAGGTTAGACAGATATTCATATATTCACATGTCAGAGGTGTTCAAACTAAACCATGTATCTGTTGCTGAGCATGTCCATTCCTTTAGTGGACTGATGCTACTTCCAGCAGATCAACGCTCCATGTCTCAGAGCTCAGATCATGTCTAACTGGTTAAAGTGTCCTGTGAGTGTCAATGTTTACATCCTGTCATCTTGACCCAATTGTATCAAACAATACAGCTGTCTCACATTTATTACAGTCATCCTGGGAAGATTGCTACTCTGATCACACTTAAAGTATTTATATTATTTACTACTTTTATCTTTTTTAGCTGCTATTTCAGAGCTTTCCTGATTGATATACTGTACTTTCACGGTCACCTGTCTAGATACTTAAACATTAAAGGGCTACAACAATCTGCTATCACAAAAAGTTTTAGTAACATAAGCCAATATCAATCTAAAGATATCAAAGTAAGGGAGGGATGAGTATGTGTGACAGAATTAGGATTTTCAGTCACTCATCAACTGGCAGTGGGAAATGAATCACTTCTCATTGGTGTGAATGATGCTATAAGCTCTCAATAGGAAAAATATACGTTTGACAAAATACTCGTTTGATGGCTTGATGTATACAGTATTAGACAGTGACCTCCTTCTGATAGCTGAGTTTGTGGAAAGCCAATATTCCTAGAAGCAGTTTCTAACTGCTCCTCAGTCATTTCTGTGTGCTACCATGTTTCTAAACCAAATCAGTATGCATGCATTTTGGATACTTTCCCTTATCAGGGATTTGTGAGAATGCTTTAATGTTTTGGGGCTTCTCAGAAGTTTGTCAAGTCAATGAAAGGGTGTCAGAGATATATATATATATATTTTTAAATGACTGAAGATTTTATTTAAAAGTTTGTTTAAAATAAATTATGAGCTGCTTGGTTGTTTTGACCTTGTTATCCTGACACAAGACTAAGATGTTTGTTACTTCTCTGTATGTTTCATTTTAATTTTCAACCCTATTGAGGAGTGATATAATTATAAGAGCTAGAAATCAGAGCATGAGACAGCTGCCTTCCACCAAATGGGTTCCAATGCCACAACTTGCTTAGCAGCGTTTCTTGTTGTTGTTTGTCTGTTTGATTGTTTATAATCTCTGGCTCCCTCAGACTTGCACCTCCCTGATTGGTGAGGAAAAGCCTCTTTCTTTCTTTCTTTCTTTCCTCCTGACTCATTGTCTGAACTATCTCTCCATCTTTGTTCGAGCAGACCAATCCAGATTTCTGGCTCACTCTCAATCTTTCTAACTCATTGTCTAATCTTCCCTCTACACTTTTCTGCCCTCATCTACTGCATGTTCCCTGTTTATTATGTTTCATCTCTTCTCTATTGGCCTCATGCCTACAGGATAATTCATTTGTAATGACAGAGTATTTTTAGCTGTCATGTTTGTTTCACTCTCCGTCTTCCACGTGGCTTCACAGTGGTGCTATTTATATTTTAGCTCACTTGTCACCTCATTATTTGTTGTGCCACGGTACAGTAAATGTTTCTGATGGAGATAGGAGCCAAAAAAAGCCCTCCTTCGTTTGCTTTTTGTTTATTTTGTTATCCCTCCCTCACTGTCTTTTCTCTTCATCTCAGAGAGGCGAACAGGGTCGAGTTTTTATCTGGTAGCCAAGTTAACACACTGGAAGGAGAGAGGCTTCACCCAAACAGCTTTGCTGTTCTTAAAGTAAACGCCAGCATTTAAACTAGACCAAATATTTACCTTCTGCCCCGTTCATCCTCCTGTTTGGCTTGTTTTCACCTCACAGAGACACACGCCTGCAGATGGATATCAACACTTGTTGTATCAATAATTACGCCTGAATACGAGACATCCTGAGTCGTTCTGTTTACATTTGATCTCTGAGCTCAAGAGTAATTAAGAAAAAAATCTCTGAATGGTTTTTAAAGATTTAGTGACAGATTATAATATCAGAGCAAAAATCTGACATTTTCATTTTCAAAATAAAAGCATTCACACCCATTTAAACACACATTTCTAACTTTCACACTTAGTTTAAGAATAGTTCTAACTATTATTATAAACACACACACACACACACAAACTCATCACACTGCTTTTAAAAGCTGCTGCGCTGAAGGATGTGCTTTAGTTTAAACAGCCAATGCAGCGATTTACACTTCAACACACTTGTAGATAAGCTGACTTTTTACAGGAGGAGCCACTTATAGCTCCTCTACTTGTGTGTGGGTGTGTGTGAGAGTGTTTTCAGTTCTCAATGCTCATTGTGTTTGTGTGTTTGTGTTGGGGCACAGCTTTTGTTTGCTCCTATCAGTCGCTTCATCATTCTCTTCCTGTTGCATGAACATGTGTGTCCACTGGAATTAGTGACTTTATGTTTAAGTGGAAATGACGTGTGCGTGTGTGTGTGTGTGTGTTTTCCTGGTCTAAATAACTAATGTGATGAGTCAAGTAATGCTAGTAGGATGACAGTTCTGAAGTCTGCACTCCTAAGGGCCGATCGTACCAGAGACGGGTTCAAACCCGGCCCAGGCCACACGTTGAAGTGTCCCCCTGGCACCATCCAGTCCATTGTTCCTCAAAAAAGAAGATGGGTCAAAAACAGAGAAATATTACCCCTACAAATAAACAATAAATTATTATCATTATGAACTGTACCAAACAGTGTAGAAACCCAATATTTAGAAACACAATTACTTTCACTTTTTATTTATAGCAGCAGACAGAATGAACCTGATACATTCATTTTAAAAATGTTATCTCCTTTATTTCATTGACAAAAATATGGACAGTCTAAAAATGTTATTGAGGATAATTTAGGTTGATAATGGAGAAATGTTGGATGTGTTTTAAACAACCTGATCAACTGGCCGTGATGTCCTTTAAATCTGAGACCAAGGTGTAAAACAGGTGTAATGCTACGTTTAAGTCAGGGTTTTTTTTCTACATTTTCCAATCTGCGTATACTTGTGACTGAATGTATAAAGGGATTCAGGCATGTTTCTGGATGTTTTTCCTCCAGGACCTGGGACACAACCAGACCATGAATATGAGGAGAAACACAGAGTGTCCTTTAGGTGTGTGTTTCTGTGTAATGGTGTGCCTAAGTCTGTATACCTTGGTATGAGGTTCACAGCTCAGTATTACAGGAAACACCTTTTTCATAAACATATTTAAAAGTCACATTTTAAATATGTTGATGAAAAAACATGTTTTTCATCTAATCTGATCTATAAACAGTGTCCTTGAGGTCATGTGCCAAACAGAAAAGTTTCTCTTTCCTGGGTCAAGCAAATAAAAACTCCAAACGAAATGAAACACAACATGTTTGTTTGATTAATCTGACACAGTCCTGATGCAAAATACACGACTGAATAACACCTCCTAATGTGAAAGTACAAATAAATCACACCAAACCTCTCAGTGTGGTGAGTAGTGTGGGGAAATGACTCTTGATATACCAAAACACACACTAATGGCCTGCCATAAAAAAGTTTTAATAGTGATCAAAAGAGAGCAATATATGATATAAGAGGTTGCCACACATGCAGCACATTGCTCCTCACTGCTGCTGTGGATATTTGATATAGAGCTTCCTTTTCTGTTGCAGCAAAATTCAGCTGAATAAAACTTGAGCGATGGGAGAGGGGATGACTAATGTATTTACCATGTACTTCAATATAAAACGATTGTACCTAACAAGATGAATACATGTACCATTACACCCCTAATACTAATACAATTTGAATTATACTTTCTCGCTATACAAACTCTACCTTTAATTAATTTTATCAGCTTCTCTTCAGATATTTTCCTCAGATCAAAGAAACCAGAGGAAGTCATTTTCTTAATAAGGTGTAAGCGAAGGGAATATTAGAAGTATTGTTCAGCTTTTTATGAATATAAAGAGATAAAATGTGTTAGTTTCAGTTGGTACACATACAGTACCAGGACTTTGGCATTTCCCTGCATCAGCCCACCAGCTCCCTCCCGCCCAGGAGCCTCTCACGAATACCAGCATGGGTGAGTTTGTCCTGCCACTGAACCCCGACCCACCTCCCTGCTGACACACAAACAGGAGGACACAAACACAGGTACCCACCCTTACTGCCAGCATCAAGTGCAAAACTCTCTGCTTCCTGCTTCGCTCAGACACACACACCTACTCTAAAGACCAAAAGTGAGCAATACACACTCCCTCAAACGGCATCGTCATAGCAACGGCCTTATCTCTATTTTTTAGATTCAATCACACATAGCAATATGTGCACCCACACATTCTCAAACACAGACTTCTGACAGAGGCGTACACTCATTTGCTCTGAGGAATTTTATGATGGTGATGTGTGTGTGTGTGTGTGTGCGTGCACGCATATGTGTGTGTGTGAGGTTTCTGTCTCAGATTTATGGGAGATCCTTATCTGGACCCTACGGGAAGAGTAAAGCAGACGACTCATGGGAGGAGAGGGAGATAGAAGGGGAGTGAGGGGAGATACAGAGGTGTTTTTTTTCTGCTTCCAAATGTATGCTGTTGATGTGATCTAAACTCACCAAAAACACACAAAACAGTGCATTCAAATCAACACAGAGCCACAAGCCGTGTGTTGGTGCCTATTAGTCAGTGTCACAGCCTCATGGGAATAACAATGTTTCTCTTTATCTTTTGGACTTTCCAACATGCTCAGTATTCATGCAAATAGTGCAGTTGGTGACACTGTTGCCTCACAGCAATGAGGTCACAAGTTCAAATCTCAACTGCAGCTTTTCTGCATGGAGTTGCATGTTCTCATGCATCTGTGGGTTTCCTGCAGCTTCCAGACTGCAACATGCCTGACAGGTATGTAGGGTCACAAAGTGCATTAACATAAATGTGAATATTAGGAAAACCCTGACTTGGAAATGAAAACCAGAACTTTTTGTCTCTATATGCATGCAGTTTGGGTTAACAGCAAGAAAAAAAACACTGGAATAGTAAAATGGGGAATAAAAAGCTTTTATTCACCATTATCTCTGTTTTTTATCCTTTGATTTTATAAACCGTTTTGACCATTTTGTTTATTATTTGTGAGTGGAGGGCCGCTACTCATTTCTTATTTCATGTCTGCAAATAATTCAAAGACAAAACAGAACAGTAGAAGTGAAGAATCATTTACAGCCCAAAACAATTTGAAATAATTTCAAAAGAAACTGGTGTAATCAGCAGTGCAGTGGTGCAAAAACATTTGTTTAAAGAAAATATATTTTCACTATGGAACTAATATATTATGTTATTTATCAGACCAGTCTGTGGCTTAACCATAATTCATCAACAGCTAATAGAAACACCCGGATTATGGAAAACATTGCCAAGAACTTCACAATTTTCACATTAATATATTAAAAAAGATCTTTTCTTGACCTTTTGTTAAAGACAGTTTTTCTGAGCTCGACAGGAAGGACCGTCGCACCATTGAAATGTGAAATATTGTCAAACAGTCCATAATGCAGATCAATAATTTATTTTTGGGTTATTATATCTTACCTCTGAAACTCTCTATGACACTGTGGAGGTTTTCAAAGAACACTTGAAAACACTCCTTTTCAACCAGGCTTTCCCCACTGAACATGTTGATAGATTGCATTTTATTTATACTTTGAACTTTGTTTATACTTTTGATTTTGTTCATATTCCTGAATTTGTTTACACTTTTGTCTTGACTATTGTTTTTCACTGATTTTTTTACCGTTCTAAAATGTTTACCCATGTTGTACAGCGCTTTGTGATATTTATCTGTGAAAGGCGCTATAACAAGAAACTTTTACTTACTCACTTTTTAAACTCAATCAAACTTTCAAAATGTTTATATATTTTACATAAATCATCAGTTCATCCATATAAACTCACCATTCTGGTCCACTGGAAATGGAGCTCATGTTTGAAATGAATGAATGCTGTGAGTTCAACAAGAAAGATTTTAAAAATCCCCTGGCTGGAGGTCATTAACCCTTTAAAGGTTATTGACTGAAATATGGAAATTTAAAGTTTGAACCATTGATGTTGGGGACTTACTAAAAGGACATTTTTCTGTTGGTTTATACATTAGTAGGTATTTTATTTAGTTTTTTTCTAGGTTTGTTTAAACACTTGTGCCTATGTAAGTTTTTTAAATTGTGCTCTTTTTATCTTTTTAAAAGTTAATTATTTTTCAGGTTTAGGCTGCAAATCAAAATGTTGAGCACTCACAGTGAATCAAATATGGTCACTTGCTCTATAAAGGGTTAAATGTTGTGATTTGATATTTACCATAAATTACCCAGATTCCTTGTGATATTCTATGAAAAACAAATAAGATGCAATAGGTTTTATCCATACAGCTTCTGAGACAGCTCAAGGAAATTCACATATTGGTCACCATCAAGGTAAGAATTAACCAAAAAAGCATTTTCTTTATTAAAAGAACTGTTTCAAATGATTATTTCAGTTGTAACTTTTAATTTTCTAAAACCTGCGTATCAGATCAGTCTCCTCCTCCCTGAGTATACCACAGACACACTCAGAGAGTGTAATTAGCAGAAGCTTTGCCTGGAGGCAGTGAGTCCTGGTTGTAAGAGATTGTTGATGCTTTCCCAAATCTTGCTAATGGAAAGAATAAACATGGCCTAACCTTTTAATTGAGTGATGACACGACAGCGAGGAAAAGCTTGTTACGCGGTTGGTGTCGAGCCAAAGAGGAGTGTCCCGTGTTCCCTCTTTAATTCCACTCCTCCAGCCCTCTTCATCCATCTGCCTGCTTCCTATTTGTGTTGATTAGAGCTGATCACAACATGAGGATAACTCAGGGGAGTGATCGTCCTCTCACTGATCAACTTGTTTGTCTTTGACAGGGAAAACCAGCTTTTGGATCTGTTAATATGACAGCTGTATAAAATAATAACCAAGCCAATTTTACTTAGAAAGCACTTTTTTTAAAAACTGTCAACACTGAGCAAAGGGCTGAACACAAATACATGAAAACATTAAACAGGATCAAATGAAACAAACACAGAAATAAGTTACAAAGCACATTAAAACAAGCAAAAAGCACTAAAATCAAATCAAATGCAAACAACTTATATATGGTGGAAAGCCAAGCTAAAGAGACGAGTCTTTAAAAATGATTGAAAGTTTCCAGGAATGAAGCTTTTATAAAATGTGCCAGCAAGAGTTGTGTAAATTGGGAGCAGCAACAGCAAAGGCCCTGTCCCCTCTGAGCTAACGCTGCATCCTCAGTGCACCCAGGACCAGCTGGTCACATGACCTGAGCCACTGAGAAGAGGAGGAAATGTGCAATAGCTCAGACAGGTAAGGAGGGCATGACTGCTTAAAGACTTCAAAACATATAAAAGACATTTTAAATGGACAGGTAGCCAGCAGTGAGGATAAAACAGGAGTGATGTTCTCTCCTCCGTGTGCCGGTTAACCAGCTGGAGCTGAGACAGTGAGGACTGATGCCAAAATACAAAGACTTACAGCAATTAAGACAAGCTATAATAAAAGCATGGATTAAAATCCTCTGTAGGTAAGATGTTTTCTTACCTATCTAACTGCCTCAAGTTTTAAAAAGCTGGATTTGACAACCTTCCTATTTAGGGACATATACCGGTACATCTGAGTACCGTCTGCGTCATAATGGAAGGCAATTTTATGCCTTCTGAAAATGAAACCAACAGTACATATAGAATAAAAGCAGAGTATCGAGTATTGAGCCCTGTGGAACCCCACATGACAATGGAGCAGAGCAAAAATGGAAACTGTTTAAACTGACAGAATTTTCTCTGTGCAATATACGATCTGAACCACTGGAAGTGCCACGAATCCCAACCCAGTGCTCTAAATGAGACATTAAAATAGTATGGTCCACTGTAAGGCAGCAGTCAAGTCTAAAAGAACTAAAATCACAAAGTTTTCAGTCTGCGGCAAGAAGGATGTCACCAGAAATTCTCAACAGAGCAGATTCAGTGCTATGAGAGCCTTAAAACCTGACTGAAAAATCTAATTTAACATTGTTTTCATCTAAAAAATTATTTTAGTTGGCTGTAAACAATTTCCCCAAGATCCAGTGCTCCATCATGCTAGAAAAGTCATTGTTTATCACCAAACTGATGGTTTGGAGGAGTTCCTCTGGGAGGACGTTTAGGTCCCATTCCTATTTGTGGCTAAACTGTGAATGACTTTGAAGCAACCATCACATTAATGGTCTCGAGAGTGTTCACCTTTCATTTTCCAGACAATACTTGCAGATGCTCCAACCAATCAGAGAGGAGAGTTATCAAAGACAATTATTTCCCCCAGGTCTCAACAGTCACATTTTAGACTGTTCATCTTTACAACTCATTCCAAACAACATGATGACTTATTACAGCCACATAATAGAAATAATCATTTTTACAATGTGAATGAGAGAGAATTTCATTGTTGTTGTTTTTTCCATCTGGAGATTTAAAATAAAATGCAGAGAAAAAGTTACAATTTCAAGATTAAAGTTGAAATGTTAAGATTACAGTCAAAAAGTAGATCATAATTATAATATTAGAACTTTAGTCAAAATGTCAAGATTAAAGATGAGAATGCTGAGAATAAAGTCAAAATATCTGATAAATTTTTAAAAAGACATTTTAATTCAGATCACTGAGAATAAAGTTAGCTGTACTAAAAGTCTACAATAAATGAAAATAGCTGGAATCATGTTCAAAGAATAGAAAACCTAATAAACATCTAATTTCGAGATAAAAATCTAAATTTAATTTGACTCCTGTACAAAGACAGATCACTTCTTAAAACCCTTTTAGCTCTGGAGCTGAACCTGTAAACTACTTCAGTTTAGGCTGCAGCATCAATTTTACTGTTGAACAAGAATAAGCTTTTATTTATCAGATGTTTGGTATATTGTGAGATTCTTGTTTGAGGTAATCCTAACCTCCTGTGGACACTACTGGAGTGAAGGCTACAGCTGATTCCATCAAATGTTTTGTACTGGTAGTTTAAAGTTCACCCAGAACCCCCAGTTTCAATAATATTGAAAAATGGAGCAAAATACAGTCGAGTTCAGACGTACAGTAAGGTTCGTTTCCCAGTTTTGACCTTTAAAAGAAAGTTTTCAACTTTTTTTCTCAACATTTTGACTATAATCCCATCTTTGTAATTTGGAAACAAACACATTTCTTCATTGCTCCTTCATTTCTTTCTTGTAAGTGGCCTCATTATGTTGCCATGCAAATTATTATTATTATTTTTTTTGCTTCTTGTTCTCTACAAGAAAATAGTAACCCCGCGCTTTACTAAAGGGACTGGATTAAGTCGATGTGTATTTTTCTTTCCACTCCTAGTGGGACTCGAGAGGGATTCAGGTTTGGGTTCTGATAAGCATCTTAAGACAACTTTAATCTCTAATGGCGTCGAATTGGAAAACGGGAATGGTGCTCATGCATTTCACATGAAGCACCAGACTCCATCTCTAGCACACACACAATACATGACTATACACACCCTCTTAAGTGCAGTGTCTGTATCTGTCTGAGTGTGGGGGAGGTCCAGGACCCCCTGGGGAACCAATAGCAAGCCCGTTTTGTGAGGTCGGGAAGGGCCTTGGGTCTATTAGAGCGTCACAGAGGTATTCTCTGTGAAACAGAGTCTGGCCAACTGACAGAGACACCACACAGCTGCAGCACTGCTCCGCTGCTGACAGGCTGCACTCACTGCATTGTAAAACTCACTTTCTGTCTCTGCACGTCCATTTCACGTGTCAAACCTCCACACTTCATTTTGTTCTTATTCAGGTGGCCAGAGAACAACAAAGTAGCAGTTCCTATATCGGTCTTATCATATATGCAGGTTTTTTATACAGAATCAGTTAGCTCACAGTGATGGTTTTCTGCATGTAAGATGCAGTAGTGAGAGAAAACTCTGTTTCCAAACGTATGATGCAATTCACAGCTCTCTCAGTGAGTGGGCACTTTAAGTAACAGAACATCTGGGGACTTGGACTTGGGGGAAGTATGTGTGTAGGGATGTGAGTGTATCACACACACCCTGTGTTTGCCTTGGCCTCAGAGGTGCAGGCGCAGACTGAGAGAGAAGAGGATGGGAGTGAACAACCATGCCTCGCGGTGTTTAGATAATCAGCAGAGAGAGTGTGTGTGTGTTTGAGGATAGAAGGCACGTGAGGCTTCTTCCCAGCAGCTAAATGATTTTCATTCTTTCAGCGTGTGAATTGAGACAAGACATTATCACACATGCCAGTCAGCGCTACATCGAAAAGCAGCCAGAGTCAAGTTCAGGCTCACGTTTCAGATGACGTGTAGAGAGACCAAAATATTGTTTTAGTACTATTATTTTCACTACAAATCTAAAAAAACAATCACTCTGACACACATGGCAGAAATGTGGTTTTATGTCATGGCAGGTGATTGGCAGGCAGTAGAAAGGAGAGGAAGTGACTCTCAGGTGGTGTTAACTCCTGATGGACGGGCTCAGAGAACGGTTTAACCCCTTCCTGCACTAACTCTATGTAACACAATTATTCCACTAAGATGAGTTCAACTCAGAAACAGATTTATGAATTATTTTCTTCTATTTTTTAAACAGTTTAATTTATGCCCTTGTTTGGTATGTCACCTCTTCAATCATTGCCTCATATCTTTGTTTCTCTCACTTTAAACCCCCCCCCACCACCACCACCACCACCACCTCTTTCTTTTGTTGACTACCATCTTGCATCTGGTCTCTTCTGTCTTCTCCTGTTTCTTCAGAGTGTTTCTGCTGATCCCTGACTTTCTCTCTGAGCTTCCCCAGGGTGTGTGTGCAAAGCCAGGTGTCTGCTCTTTGGGCTGTGTCTGTCAATGAAGCTAGGAGTCATGAGTGGCTGGTGGGGAGAGGGAGGGGGGGGGCAGGCTGAGGAGGAGTGTGAGTCTGCGTGTGAGAGTAAGAGCTGCTGGGGCACTGTGACCAGGAGCGTCTGGGAGAAATTCCCTGCATTCCCAGGGATCGGCTTGGGATAAAAGCTGTGCAGCACTGCCATGCACCTGGCTGTGAGAGGGAGGCAGAGCGATACACCCAAAGAGCCTGACCCACACACCAAAACACACACAGAGAGAGAGAGAGAGAAGTGCTCAGGCAACATCCCTGCACCAATTAACCTGAAATGTAAAACTACACCATCAAGCGCAGAGGTCAAATAGCAGAATTGAACCTCGAGACCCCCACCACCCACAACCATCTCCTGTCCTCACTGAATTCAACTCAAACTCTTCACTTTTTATGTTGTTTCTTTCCTAGAATGGTTCTTTTTGCTTGAATACAGAAACACTAAAGTACTTTAAACATTGTGACCAACTTTCCCTCTATATCTGGTTTGCAGACATGCCAGTCAGGCTGTGTGTTTAAGAGTGGTATGTAGAAGCCAGTAAAAGTGTACCGAGAAGTTGTTTGTTTGATCTGAGGCTCTTGACAGTCTGTCATCTGTCAGCGCCCTTCATCGAGAGTGCTGAAACAACAATCAAAGATGAGGAAAGGCTTGATGTGGAGGAGGGATCGCTGCCAGATGAGACAGAACTCCTGTTAAACCTGATGTTTGATGAGGGAGTGGATAGTAGCAGTCCTATTGGCCGATCCATGGACTACAGCTCTGGGATCAGCAGCTACTGTTGTCACAAAACATGGATATCTAGAACTATATTACCAGTCAGAACAAAGTAATGAAAAGTTAAAAGGTTATAGGTTATCAGCATGTTGTGCAATTATTCACCAGGGGTGTCAACTTATCACGTTAATTGTGATAAATTCATTACAGCCACATTTATTGCGTTATGTTTCATTTAATCTCATTTTAATGTGGGCTTCTGTTGTAGTGATGTGTGTGCGTGTCTGTGTGTGTGTGTGTGTGTGTGTGTGTGTGCTGCCCTGTGAGGCACCTTAGCAGCACACCACACAGTCAGTAAGAGATCACGAGCTGCACACGTGATACCAAGACACAACACACCGGTGCCTGGTGTTATGACACCAGTGTCACTGAGCATCTTTTGAGCCCGCCTTAGCTGCGTCCCACAACAGAAAGTTAAAAAGAAAAATTAAAATTAAAATTAAAAAGAGCCGCTCAGACCAAGGGCTGTGGCCAGCTTGCGCTGTGGCACTAGCCCAGAGTTACTATCAGCCCACCGGGTAAAAGCCCGGTACGCCAGATGGCCAGTCCACGCCTGGTGGAAGTTGAGGGGTTAACAGAGCTGCAAACTGCATCAAATGACCAAAGTATGGGTTGCAGGCAGCACTAGGGACTAGTGTCAAAAACAGCACTGGGCCTGGATCTGTTCAAGTCTGTTAAACACAATTTATTTAAAAAAAAAAAAAAAACTTAATTATATATCAATGTTTCATTCTGCCACAAAAATTTAATGAATTTGAATAAAAATACCTCAAGATAAGGGCTTTCCTTAGCTATTTTAGGTGAGAATAAAAAAATAGATTAATTAGATGACATCACTAGTATTCACAGACTGGCATGTGGAGCAGGGGACATATGAATGGAGAGAGAGAGATGTGTGTGTGTGTGTGTGTGTGTGTGTGTGTGTGTGTGTGTGTGTGTGTTTAAAATGACTCAATGTGACAAATCTGATCAAATAAAGGTTCACAGCTACAATGTTCACAAGCTGTTAAAGTTCAAAAAGACAAAGGTCCAAAGAGACAAATCCCCACACAGAGATCAGTGTTCAGCTAAGTTCAATAGTCGAGCGGAATAAACAAAATAAGACAATACAGAATGTCAACAATACAACAAAAAGTCTCAAAGAGCAGACAGACAACAAAACAGGATTTTACTGACTGACACCATGTGGGTGTAGTAGATTAGTAAAGTAGTACCACAAAAGCAAACGCTGGTGTCCACATACATGCAGAAAGACAGAACATACATATTGTGAGTTTCTCATTTTCAACATATCGTATATTTTTCATAAGTTACTATTGGTAGATTCAGTTTTGTGCATTACCAACAGAGGTATCATTTTCTGTTTTGTGAATGCTTAAACTACACCAAAGGTCACAATCTGACTTCATAAAGGTTTAGTTTTCCAGTTTACTAGAGTGAAAATGTTCACTCTAGATTTTACAAAATGACTTGTTTTCAGTTGTCATTCCATATAAATGGAACAATGATGATGGTTTTTCCTAAAAGACTGGTGTTCCCTTCACAGAGTAGGAATGTTCACAAGTCATTTCTTGTAAATCAAGTCTCTGAAGGGACGAGTTCAAGTCAAATCTCAAGTCTCAGACTAACTGATGGATCTAGATTTGATACCAAAACTGCATCTAGTCTGCTCTAATCAGTGCTTCCATGAATGGAGGAGAATCAGTTCATCTTCAGCTCCCTGAATGTGGCTAACTTCATGAAATGTGTTCACATAAGTAGAATCAAAAACCTTAAGTCAAGTCATCAATGTGACTTGAGTCCAAGTCTTAGACCTGAGCCCCCATCACTGATTGACCCTAAATCAGTAATCAGCTAAATCAGGCCAGAAGCCAAAAAATAATAAAATACAGAATCATGATCTTAACAATCACAACAAAGGAATTCCTCCTCAAAACTAAAAGCACAACTAAACCTGAGGACCATGACAATCACGTTTCTAAAACCACTGCAGCTGTTTTCGTTCTGACTGACTGCTGGATTTCCTCGATGTTACCATCTGATGTGTAGCTCCTCACAAAGCACTCTGCTTTAACTCACTTTTAAGTCCGTCTCTTTGATGCGGAGCAAGTGTTTACTTGTACTTCACTCCCCTCTTGTTCTTTTGTTATTTCTCCCTTCCCCTCTCCCTTTTCTCCTCATCCTACCCTCTCCTCTGCGTGTTTGTGGGTCTTTATGTCTATGTGCTTATGGGCAGGTGTGTTTTTGTATGTGCATGCATGTGTGTGTGTGTGTGCTGCTGGAATGTTGACCCACACGAAAAGAGGGTGAAAGACTTCCCAGACATCAAAGAGCAGGTAGCTGACAGCGAGAAGAGGGGCCAAAAAGTCCAGTGAGATGACAATAGACCTTGGTGAACACCTGGACTGTATGGAAAGGCAGCGACGTGGAGAAAACTGCCCACACACACACACACACACACACACACACACACATTCACATTTATCCGCTCAACACATTTCCCTCACTAGCTGTGCTCCAAACACACACACATCCTCTTAAAGACCTTCAAGCATGTAGCTCAGTTGTCATGAATGTCTCTGTAGCACTCATCCTCTCCGACCCCCCCTCGTCTCCGACCTCTACACACTCACAGGTGTTAGGTTCTTTGTCGTCGGACATGTGTGAGCAGCCCGGTGTTGAGACCAGCCCTCAGACCCTCCTTTTCTCTCAGGTGCAGCAGGGTCTCAGGTGAAGTTTTTTGGGGGGGTCAGGTGTGACTTCACACCTCAGAAGTCAAAGCATTTCTTTTTCTGAAATACTAAATGTCTATGGTTTGATAATAAGACACTTGTCATTGCTTAAACCAGGGGTATTCAACCTTTACAAATTAAAGAGACATATTTTCATCCCCTAATAAATTATGTGATTTCTAGAGAGCTACATGATCTCATAGACATAAAGTTTAGGCTGCATTGGGACTTTTTCTTTCAAGTTTTAGGTGTTTGGTGAAAAGAAAAAAACAAATGACAAGTTGTTCAGAACTGTAGAGTTTAAACCGTTTAAAGCAGGGAGCAGCTTCACAACAAAATGATTCTTTCAATTCCCTGTCCCATTAAAGTCAATCTCATCGTGCCATAACCGTCTGAGTTGTTTTCATGCTCTTTCAAAACCTTAAAAATGCCACATTCAAATTCAAGCATTTTTAAGGATTTCAAGCACCTTAAGACCTCTTTACTGGCTCATTAGTAAAACTGTTCACTGCATTTTAAAGATATTTTAGTTAAAACTGAAGACATTAAGTTGATTTAAAACTGAACTATGAAATCAAACTCACTTGTAGTGTTAAGACCATGCATTCAGGTCCAAGTCATTCTTAGTCAGAGCTACAAGAAGACTCCTCAGAAGGGCTGAAGAGCCACACGCAGCCTCGGAGCTGCAGGTTGCAGACCTCTGGCTTAAATCAAAGCTATGGACAGAGGTGTGATCATCCACTGAGGAAGAATATTTTGTTAGTAAAATCTTTTAAATGGTGAATGATTGTTGGAACTCACTTATAGACAGATGGATTTTGAACAGTGATAAATAATGAAAGAACATATGAATAATGACCTATAATGATGCTGAATGTCAGACAGCAGGCAGGTCTTTCTTATGCACATTTCCAAAGAAAGATCATTTGGAATACTGGGAACCAATCCAATGTACTAAGAGCTCCTCCACCACCGTGAAAGTTACAGGTGGTTTCAAAAGTACTACCTCCCTAACAGGGCTGTTATCTGTTGTAAATTTCTACCCTGGTCATCTACTTTGGCCCTGGTTCCAGTGGTAGAAAGACAAAAAGGTATGACCCCAGAATTTGGTTCTTAAAGGATCGTGCTGCAAAAATGCACCTTAAATAGAGTAGGTTTGAGAGGAGAGCAGAAAACAAAACTAACAGAAACAAACCAGAGAAAACATTTTTAAAAATGCCTCAAGAATACATGAAATGATAACTAATATATAACCAGGATTAACCAAAATAAACCTAACAAAAGTGAAATCTCTACTTTGTCTAAAGCTGCAAATAAAAGTCCATCATATGAACCTATGAGTGTGCTGCCCTTTCACTCTTTGTAAACTCTTCTGGGTAGACTTGCAGGTGTTTTGTCTGATACAACCCAAGGACTTGGTGGGGAGGAGAAGAGCGAGATAACAGGGAGAAAAAGAGCCTACTTAGTTAAGAGTGGCCTTCTCTGGCCTTGCATACTATCACCTAATGGTACAGTGGTGTAGTTTGAGATAAAGGGTCGCATATCACTTCAAATTGGCCCAAAGAGCCTATAAATATATCCATTGGGAATTATTTCCTAATACTGAAGTCATTTTTTCGTGATCCTTGAGGTTTCATGTAGTAGACGTGTTTATAGTGAGTGACATTTTGATCCTCCAGGGAGGCTTGACATCCAGCTGCTTGACTTATCTCACTGCACACGAATGAGGAGGGGTCCAATCAGACTCACCCTTTACCCTCACTTCCTGTTTTTCCTGCCAGGATGTCCCGTCACCTTGGAGACCCAGTGGCATACACAGCCTCTTAGCATGCCCATTTTTCAAAGGCCTCAGGAAATTGGTTTTAAGTTTCTGAGATCAGTTAATTTCCTAATGGGTGCTCATTAGAAACGTGGCCATCTGCCAAGTCCACCCAGGCTGCAGCATGCTATTTGTTTTTTAGATCAACATTCACAAACATTACAAAAAGTGTATTCTCTCTGTACAGCATGAAAATAATTTAAAAAAATAAAAAAATTAATGTAAAGTCTGAAAACACAGTTTCATTTGATCCCACAACCACCAAGAGACATGAGAGGATGCAAAAAACCAGAAAACTCTCCCACAGACCCAGAATCTATGAACAAATGTGTAAATCCTGAATCCCACGTGCACATCCTGATGCACTGATGTTTTATTAAACCAGAGTAAGAGCCGAGCGCACCGTGTTGTTCGTGTTGATCTAAAGATTTTATCTACAGGTAATAAAGTATTTTTATTTGAATGTAATTACTTTCCTTTAACCCATCTACAAACGCTTTTAGACCTTTGACCTTAGGGGTGTAACAAAAAATCATGATCATCAATTTTCAAATCCGATGAAGTGTTTGCTCTCACAAATTTCAAATAGTGTGTGCTGCAGCATTTTGGGGATCCAGCAGAAACCGTGACAGACAAGAAATAAAGCACATCTGTTAGCCGGGCTGTCTCACGTCTCCACTCCTCCTCCCTCTGTCCCAACTAGACGTCTCTTTCCAGCTGCAGGAGACAAGGTTGGAGCCCAGAGATCTCAACTGCTGCCAGAAAATGAGACATGCTTCTAAAGTTAGATAATCATTCACTTACTATAAAAATAGAAAAAGCTTTCACAGCTAATTGTTAAAATTTTCTATAAATGGGGTGTTCTGGTTTTCACTTAAACAAGAAATGTTTTTTCCCCCCGCAATATGAAAAATTGATCTCAGTCCGAAAGTAAAAGTTCCAATAAAAAAACTCCTCTAACAGTCTGTGGCTCTGTGTACATTTTGTTTGAGTTTATAATTAAAACCTCACACTGCATCTCCTTTGTGTGATCAAAACAGGAAAACAATAAAACAATACAAAAAATTGCACCTGTAGCAGTAGGGAGTGTGATACAACAGGACTTAGCTTTAAAAGTGCATTTATCAGTTACCACACACGACATTCATTTTCTTTATTAAACTAACTACAGTCAGGAGTTTCAATAAAGAACATACAGAGCTCCAGAGGGTTTCCATCTCCTTCAGTTTGTTTATCTGTAGTTGTCCTATAGTGAGTAGAACTCCAGAAGATCTCCATCTGTAGCGAGGAGGAGAGTTCTCTACCAGCAGGGGGCATTTAGGACTCGATGAATCACGGCAGTAACTCAATATTATATACAGTAACTCTGGTCTTAATAAGAGAACCATCTGGCAGCTTTGATGATAAACTTTACATCCAAAAGAATCTTTTCTCTGTCCATTTCTTCTCATCATTCACAACATGACCTGTGATGAATCTGCTACAGAGGCGGGTCAAAGAGCACAGCCACAGGGACACGGGAGATAAAAGTAGAAAGCCGTAGCTTGTGCACATCAGATAGAATGTCACGTGCACTAGTCCTACATTAAGAAAATTACCAGCATTAAAATGAATTTGCGTTAATACATTATTATCACTTTAATGCTAACAGCCCTATTGATAATATGACAATAATATAGAAATAAAATAGGCCCTTGCCACCTGTAGATCCCTCACCAGTAGGCAGCAGACATGTATAGGAACTGAATATAGAACATTTTTAAAAATCCCATATTCTGCACTTTCTATCCAGTCTGAATCATTTACTTTACATCTCAATAACATGTAAAAGCTCTGCACTGGTCAAATTGACCCTTACTTTAAGTGCAGTTGTTCGTCCACCCCCTCATCTAACCTCCTAAAGCTAAACTTTCCTTTCAAAACGTTAGCTAGGACGTTGCTCCCGTGGTTTTTAAGGGTGGGGGTGGGCTCAGGTAGCCAAAGTTGCTCGTGATTGGCTCTGTCCTCTAGAGAGGAGTGTGTGGTGTGCAGATTAAAATGATCCGTCCTGTAACGCTGGCTCCAGTCTGGCCGTGGACCAGTGAGCGCCGCGAGGGCTTTGTCCTGGACGATCCAGAACCTCCTCAGGTCCGTCCAGGCAGGTCCATCCTCACACAGCAGGCATTTAACTTCTGCACTGGAGAAAACGTTACAGCAACGTACAACTTCAACCGCTACCACCACTAACCACGCTCATTCTCCCTTTCTGACCAATCACAGCAGTTGTTCTCGGACGCTCTGCAGAAAAAGGTTCTGCTCAGCTGATGTGTACAAGAACAAGCCGTTAGCGCTGCCGCTAAAGTGAACAAGAACAAGCCGTTAGCGCTGCCGCTAAAGTGAATTTTGCATAATATGGGACCTTGTATGAAAGTACTAATCCTGATACTCTATCTGGTTGATTTAAGGCCAGAAGTGTTTTGATGTGAACTTGTGACCTTTGAATTGTCCATTAGTAGAAATGATCTGACAGTGAAGTTCTGTCTAAGGTTTTAAAACTAAGGTAACATCAAACACACGAGTAGAGATTATCAGTAAAGTCAGGACATATTGTAGCCATATGCTCTAGTTGAATGGTTCAGGTATGATGAGTGTTTTTGTGCACATCTGTCACTGACTTGGTCAAGTTAAGATTAATGTTTATGTAGCTGCTAGAGGATTAGCAACAATCCACACATGCTATAGGGGTAGACCATGGTTAGGCTCATTGTGAGGTTTTACTCAACCAAACACATCACTGCACATTTTATCCTGGTGAAAACTAAAGTTGGAGGCAATGTGTCCACTGGCCGCTCCAGTCTGTGTTTTCAGGTTGAGCTAAAGGTCACGCTGAACCTCAGGGAGACGCTGAGGCACACGCTCGCCTCAACCTCTTTCACACCTCGGCATCGACTTCCCCTTTCACTCACAGCACCAGGGTTAACGAGATCTGTCACCACCTCCGCCGCTGTTTGTTATGAGTGGCTCTTTCCTGCGTCAGGTGAAAATAATTGAGCAGTTCCACAGACGTGTTTAGCCAATGTGGTTTCTCCAGAGGAGACAAGTTGGATGGACGAGGAGAGATGGTAGAGTTTAGATCTGCTGTCAGGATTGTTGCCAGAACCTCGTATTCTACCTGTTAACAGCAGTGTCTTTTTATCTGTTATATTTCTAATTTTAATCAAAGGAAAGTCCAACCTAGGCATGCAGCCACATTAGCAAACACACACTCACACTGTGATATCAAAAATACCTAAGTTGATTGTTTAATGCACCTGTCAGCATTTGCACCCTACCACCAAACACACACACACACACACACACACACACACACACACACACACACACACACACACACACACACACACACACACACACACACACAGAGTGCACAGGAGCTGTTTATCCCAGAGGGGTTAGAGATGCAGGTCCATGTAGGCCAATGTCAGTGTTGGGAGAAACTAAATATTTTGATTGTGAGGGTATCTGTTCATGTCAACAATCTGATAGGGTGCCGGGTGGAGATAGGTGGTTCCCATGAGGCCTGTGTCCTCGGCTGTGAGGGGTGGGAGGGATGCAGATGGGTGAGGAGGAGGAGGGAGTGATGTAGGATTGGTCGTTCCCACATATCAGGAACACGGTGAGTGTCAACACACCCAGAGGGACAGATAGAGTGAGGTCAGGATGTGGCGGATAAGTGATAGCTGCTGATGATCCTCTAACCAAGACAGCGTTCTTCCACCATCACTTCATTCTGTTAATCCTTTGAAAACTAACATTACCGTGAAACACTGGAAAATCTGCATTTTTAACCTAATAAGAAGGAAAAATAGCATTTCATCACATCAAAATCCTAACAATTTACATTTTTATATTTTAAAAGAAAAACACAAGGAGACGGATCAAAGAACACTCAGATTTATTAGGAACTAATGGTTTAAGACCAAAAAAAATCCCAGTATTTGATTTGACTGCATCAGACGTTTGTAGTAAAAGACATTTGATTTGTGTTGAGCTGTAAATCAACTAGGGAACATTTCACTTGTACTAGTGTTTGACCTGTTCCTGCTAAAAAGAACAAAAGTATCAGAGCAGAAGGAGGCCAAACTGTAGAACAGTGACTTAAACTGCATAGATAATGATAAATATAATCATTCTGCTTCGTTCTCCATGTGTAGTCATTTTAAATGCACTCCTAGTTTGTTGGTTTTTCTTCTAATTAAAGCTGCTAAAGCTCTTTTAAGCAACAATGGTCTGTATGCATGTGAAGGGTTGAGGAACTCTGTCATTTCCTGTGACGTGCTTTCAGGTGGAGAGTTGAGTGAAAGTGCAGCTTATAGAGAAACTGAATTTTTTATTAACAACATTAATAGATAAAATAAAGCTCTGCCTCTCATCTGATTCCTGTCTCCTTCTCCTCTATATTCATATGGTATGTAAACAACTTGTAATGGTGGTAAAACCTTAGTTACATCTTGTTTTATTTTATTATTTTAAAAGCGATGACTCACCAACACTAACCTGCAGGGGAGGATTAAGGTGCACTGGGGCCCCTAGGCTACACTTGTTCAGGGGGCCCCCTAGTCTGTGACCCGAAACTTTGACCGCTACCGATTGTTCCAATCGCTTGTGTGTGTATATTTATATATATATATATATATATATATATATATATATATATATATATATATATATATATATATATATATATATATATATATATATATATATATATATATATATATATATATATATATGCATGCATGTATGTATGTATATATATACATACATACATACACACACATAGGATTATTATTTATTTATTTGGTTACTCAATCAGTGTTGCTTATGATTTTGTGGACCAATACAGTTTAAGAATATTCTTGCATGTAAATTTAAATAAAATCATATATTTCAGGGTTTTTCCTGCTCAAATAGAGGCAGAGGTGGTACCATCCTGACCATTTTGACTGACGGTAAAAAAAAATCCGGTCATAATCTATTTCTACCTGTCACTTATTAATTTAGAAGTTATAATAATGACATTTTCAGCAGCATTATTTCATTCCTTGTAAAAAAAAATATTGGAATCGTTCCTTGACCTTTCCTTCTCCACTGCAGTTTGGAGAACCTGGTGTTTAATGAAGCTGCAGAACAGAAGATTGTGGTTCTGAAGGTTCAGTTGATCTGCACACCAGGTCCAGTTCAGCTCATAAATCCAGACTGATCTAGAGAATAAACCAGCTGATCACAAAGTCTTCATCTGGGGAACTCTAATAACTCTCCCCGTCTGAGGAGCGCAGCGCATGAGCGCATCCACGCGATCGCCTCCGATTGCAGCATTTATATGTCTGTTCAGTTCATAAATCCAGACTGATCTTGAAAATAAACCAACTTGGTTGAACGCTCTGGGAGGTCTCGTTCTCTGAACCGCTGAGCTCCGTGGAACGCCACGTCCAGAATCCGGAGCGCTGCGCATTTACGCAGGAGGAGTCCCTCTGACAGGCTGCAGCCACTCGCCAATACAGCGCGGTCTGATGGGGCGCGCGCGCGCACACACACACACACACACACACACACACACACACAGCTGTGTGATTTTAATCCGTCAAATGACCGAAAATGACGAAAAATGACCAGCTAGCGTCGCAAAAACCAGGTGGACCCGCTACGTCGGTACCACCGGTTCCTCATAAATCCTGGAACCGTATTTGTTTTAGTACTAACTTGGTACATAAGAACTGGGTTTTTTGACAACACTACTACTGGATACAAAAAACCCAAAACAATATTTACCTGTTTGCTGCAACTGCATAACATCCACAACAGCTGCGGGCAGAGTGAAATCAGCTGGAGGCGGCCGCTATGCAAATTTGAAAAATCCTGCTGACCAATGGGGGCCCCCAGACACACGGGGCCCCTAGGCTTCAGCCATACCTAGCCTGTGCATTAATCCGGGCCTGCTAACCTGTGAAATATTAGTTGTACTGTGAGAGTATAGAAGGAA
The DNA here is from genome assembly GCA_006937965.1 of Callopanchax toddi. Classification (NCBI taxonomy): domain Eukaryota; kingdom Metazoa; phylum Chordata; class Actinopteri; order Cyprinodontiformes; family Nothobranchiidae; genus Callopanchax; species Callopanchax toddi. The sequence goes on from SSNR01000599.1 coordinate 94,560, forward strand.
GAAGGGGCTCTGTTGAGGACCATCATGTCTTATTTTGCCATCAGACCTCTTTGAAGGATAAAACATTGTTGAGCTTTCTAAATAAAAAATGAATGTAACTGAATTCCGGTTTAGAAAACATCTATGAAGACCTTCCGCTGTATGTGCTTTCATTTGTATCAACTCGTTGTTTTTGTGAACCTGCTGATGAAGACTCCCTATCATGCAGTAACTGTTAAAGAAGCTACTTGATTTGTTTTATTGATGTACATCTCAAACACAGAGCTGTCTCAGTTCAAACAGAAAAGTGCAAAGTACTGAGCGTTTAACCTGAAAGGGGTCAAAGAAGTGCTTTTCTGGTGCTTTCACTAAATAAAGAGGAAACCCACTTGTCCTCGTGTGACCCTGGTTGGATCAGCTCTGATACCCGTCCCATGTTTTCCTGTCCTGTTGTGTTTTGCTGCCTGCTGTTTTTTGTTTACTCTTAACGAGTGTCTCTATCTCGTTTTGTCCTTCACTAGTGAGTGTGTTTGTTCTCCTGCCTAAACTTTGAGCTCTCCCGTTACAGAGGTGAACTCCCCTCCACCATGAGGAGACAAAGGCAGATATTTATTGTTATATTTAAAGTAACTTTACTTTTATTATCAATAACGACCTGACTCTGTGCCCCAGAGAGCCACCCCTCTGTCTCGATGGTTTAAGAACCTCAGCTCTGCTACTCTGCCCATGGAAGCTGACACAATGTAAATTGATTGACCTGCTAATGTATCTTCCTTATCCTGTTACTGCTGAAATATCTTTCAAACACTCAATTGTGCTGTCATAATATTGGTGTTACATCTGTCATAACATGCTGTGGTGCACTATACCAACAGTTTCTTTTTTTTTCCTTTAAAAAAACACAACTTGACTCGGGAATCGCTCGTTTACCTTTTCCTACAGTAAGCCTAACTGGTGGTAAAGTTCTGAATTACATAACAACCACCGGCACTAATCTATGAATTTGCACTTTTCACTAAATTGTTTGAATGCGAACCAACTGAAAAGATATGATCCACTGAGAATAATGAGAATTAAACTTCTAATGATCTTTTGTGCTACAACCCAACCCTGACTCTAAATGTTCTGACTGAAGCATGAGTGACTTTAATCATTTAAAATTCTTCTTTTAGTGCAGTTAGAGCCGAGAGCTGCAGCAGACAGAGGCGTTGCCCTTGAGGATCATTCGGAGAACTTACAGTTCCTCTAAGATCTGATGTCTGAGCATATCGCAGTCACACCCCGGCTGTCAGGAGACACATCAACGGAGCTGGAGATGGCCTTCACAAAGGAATGCTCGCCCTTATATCAGGAGCAGCAACTGAGCAAAATATTTGTGCCTTTAAATTCAATTCTGCATCCAGATGAGATGAGAGGAAATCTCTCTCAGGAGGAGGCAGTGTTTTATTTCACTTCATTAAAAAGTTAAAGTACCAGAGAGTTGAACTCGTCTCTGCCTGTATTAGAAAATGATTCTGTGTAATGAACAAACCTTTAATGTAGCTCCATGGATAATAGGGGTGTGCAATCTTGGGTGCCTCACGATTCGATTCGATTACGATTCGGGTGCTACGATTCGATTTTAAAACAATTTTTACATTTTTTGTCGCGTCATTTTTTTCCCCATTTAGGATTTTTTTCCTTCATTTCCTTGAATGGCTATTTTCTCATTTTAAATCCATTTAGTTTCCATTAATTGAGGTATGTAAATATTAATTTAATGACATATATTTTATTTTTGGTGTGTGGTTGTTTGTCTCGTTCGTCTCTGTGTGGCCCTGCGATGGACTGGCGACCCGTCCAGGGTGTCCCCCGCCTCTCGCCCCTTGACCGGTGGAGATAGGCACCAGCTGCCCCGCGACCCTCTGTGGAGGAATAAGCGGCTACAGAAAATGGATGGATGGATGGATGGATATTTTATTTTTGTGAAACCACAAATAACACCAACACGTCCAAATTATGTTTCATGGTGAGTTAGAAATAGAAACAATACAACAACAAAGATGCTCCTTTGACAACTAAAGTGCAAAATATTTGCTTTATCAAAGTAATTAGAAAAATAAAATCCTCTTAATAGTACAAAAAGCTGACATCTGCAGGAAAAGAAGTTCCTCTGGTGATCAGTTAAGCTTCCTTTAACCTAAATCCTTTACAACGTTCACAGTTTTTGTACCAGCAGCTCTAGATTATTTCTTTTGAAAAATACAAGATCTCACCTATTCAGCAACAATAAAAATATATATCCAAATTTTAATCCATCAAATAAAATATATTTCCCCACAATTCAAGTAGTTTTAACAAATTCACTAACAGTAGCTCTAAAAACACTGGTGGAAACGTTTTGAAATAATAGTTAAACTGATCAAATAAATGTAAACTAATAATACCAGGATATAGAAGAGAAAATCAGCAGTAAATGTGTTCCTACAGCCTCTCAGCACTGCTGCCATCAGCCTCAGGACGGTAAACTTACAACTTCTTGCCTAAGAAGTTCTTACCTGGACTCCAGCGTCCGCATTACAGCAGAAAGTCCTGGTTGTTAACAGCGCATAAGGACGTAAATCCTTTTCCCTTTCAGAGCTGTGTAAAGTTTGAATCCTTCCTCAAATATTCACTGATTGGAGCAACAGCTGATGGCTTCATCTCTTCATACCCGCAGTGTTAACGGGGGAAGCACTGACGCTCGTTCGTATCATTATATTTTACTTTTCTTCACGTAACAGGGAATAAATCTTCTCAGGCCTTTTCTGTTCATGTTATTATAAAAACTAAAATATTTCCAGATGCCTGCCTTATACCT
>SSNR01000599.1:97630-163657 GCA_006937965.1 Callopanchax toddi
CTGACACAAACCCAGCAATGTGCACTTCAATTAAAATCATGTGCAAACACAAAGATCACACTAAACAAGTCGATGTGAATCAGAGCCAGTTAGGAGGAACTAAACCAAACTCCAGGAAAACTGATGGCATTTTCTGCACCACAAAGTTTTTAGTCTGTCACAACAGCATGAGTGAGTGAGTAGGGATCATCACCACTTCAGCTGAGCTGCTTCCTGTTCTTCTCCTGACCTGATCTTCTCTGGTCTGGCCTCTGGGAGCAGGAGTCTTCAGAGGAGATGCTTCCAGGATGGCTTGATATTTACTGTCTGATCGCTCCAAGAAAACACGCCCTGAAAAAAACAAACAGACACATGTTCTTAAAAAGACTGCAGCCAACAAGATGTCAAGAAGTTTGTTGAATTGAATTCAAACACAACTTTAAATTATTTAGGAATAAACTTCCTTACTTTGTTTTGCTTTTCAAGCTCCTCATCTACTTTCCTTTGGTGGTGCTGAAGGTGGAGGTTTAGACTCCGACCCCAGTCAGGCCTGGCTCCAGGACGCTGCCCCAGTCTCCCTTTTCCAGGAACTGGTCTCCTGTGGTTCACCTGCTTAAAGGTGTTTGAATCGCTCTTAGTCTGACCCCTCCCCTGAGGCCAGGTCATCATGGGAGACCCCACCAGGAGTGGATGCCCCAGACAACACAGGACCCAGGATCACGGGGGTACGCAAACCCCTTCACCACGTTAAGGTAGCGATTCATCGAAGGGGACCTGGAACCTAAAAACATGGTTAGTATTGCACACAGACTTTAATTTTTAAATAATACTTACCCGGGAAGCCAAGGGTGGTGCTGTAGGCTCTCTAGGGATGACCGTTCCTCTGGTCTCCTCCTCAGGCAGCTTCTCAAGAAGTCCTTACATTCTGGAAAACAAGACAAAACAACAACACTGGTTAGATCAAATGAACAGAATGTTTTTCTCTGAGACGTGTGGACAAGTGCTGGTCTTACCAGGAGAAAGCCTCTTGCTCATCTTCAGCTGGTTTCTCTGGAACATGTCGGAGCTGAAGAGACGATCATGGAGGGCTTCATAGGTCACTATGCCTATTTGCCAGACCGTTGACGGGCCAGGGCTGTACCTTCCATGTTTCATCCACTCAGGTGTGACATGTTGAGAGGTACCTGGAAGATCAAAAATTAGACATTTCAAAAGAGTTAGAAGCTGTGTTTCAAGTGTCACTGATAAGGAACAGGACGGCTCTAACGTACCATAGAAGTCCTCATACTGAGAGGTCGGTGTGGTGAAGCAGCTGAGCCCAAAGTCAATGAGACGAGCTGTCGGCGTGTCGGACCCGGTCTGGATCAGGATGTTTTCTGTCTTTATATCTCGATGAAAGATGTTGTTTTCTTCAAGATATTTGGCAGCATCAACCAGATGTTTAATGATCACCTGAAAATAAGAAAAACGTCAGAATCAGAAGTGGAAAAGGCCTGTGTGGTGATGAGATCTATGTTCAGATCATCCATCTTACCTTGACCTGATGCTCCTGTAGGCCGTCATCATGGTCTTGGATGAACGTAAACAGGTCGACAGCAGGGACCGGTCTCTCCAACACCAGAACCAGCTCTTGGTCCAGACTGTACCAATCCAGCAGGGAGATGATTGATGACCTCCCCGCTGAATCGGTGCCGGCACTCTGCAGTTTCCTCATGACTGCCACCTCTATGGGAAACTGCTGCCCGTTCTCATCCTGAAACATCACAAAAAAGACATCAGAGAGAAACGATGAACTCATAATTCACCTGTAATCCACAAAGAAGTGAGTGTGTTCATTAAAAATACACTTACAGTATGCATGACCTCTGCATTTTCCTTGGGAATGTGCTTGATCGCCACCTACAGTACAAGAAACAAGATTCTGGTTACCAGTCTGTATTTGTGTGTGTGTGTGTGTGTGTGTGTGTGTGTGTGTGTGTGTGTGTGCGTGCGTGCGTGCGTGCGTGCGTGCGTGCGTGCGTGCGTGCGTGCGTGCGTGCGTGCGTGCGTGTGTGAATGTCTGGAACATCACAGTGTGTTTGTGAAACACTTACAGGTAGACGGTCGGCCCTTCGGTAGCCAGAGTACACTGACCCACAGCCTCCTTCCCCAAGTGGCTCCTGCTGCTGGTATTTGGCTTCAAAACCTGCAAACAGAAAAACACAAAAATACACAAAAACACTTCGTCAATTCCAAGAAATCTGTTNGTTTCTGGATCCTAAAAATAAGAAAAACCTATTGAAACTTTAGCATGTTGACATTTGCAGACAATACATAGACAAGAGCTCATGAGAGCAAAATGAGACCTAATTCTGTTCATCCTTCTAAGTTTTAGTCAACTTTTGTTCATATGGATCTACATGCTAACTACAATAAACATTATAACTAACTAACATTTCACTACATCTAACTGGTAAACTAATGACACGTACCAGTGCAGGAGTCCACTGATGAAGGGTCGTTGTTCCCAGAGTGAAGCAGTCTGAACAGTTTTCCCAGAATCCTCTCTCCCTTATTGATGATGGAGGTTCCGGGTTGTTCAGACTGGGTGAACTCTGGAAACATCCTGGATCTTTTCCTGGGGGGGCCGAGATCCTGGCTGGCAGTCCTTTTAGCAGTGGACTTGAACCTGCTGGCAGTCACTGGCACGCTGTGGGGTGTCACGGTGCCACTGCTCTCTGAGAAAACATCAAATAAAATCATAAAACATGTTAGTTTGGAGGCACATGATGACAAACTAGTAGCCAAAATTCTGGTATTTAAAACAACTCCTGCTCTAACAAGTCAAACTGATGCATCAGATCACTATATAACCAGTCTGTTAACCTCTACACTTTAGCATGAGACTGTTTGGTTTGTTTCAACCAAACGACGTCTGAATTCCTATGCTACTGGACGTGCTGCTGCTGCAGTAGCATAAACCATCTCATGCAAAATTATAGAGTTGAATTCAATCTACACGCTAACTAGAATAAACATTATAACTAACATTCCACTACATCTAACTTGTAAACTAATGATACATACCATTGCAGGTGTCCACTGAAACAGGGTTGGTGTCAGAGTCAAACAGTCTGAACATCTTCTCCAGAATCCCCTCTCCATTTTCAGGGATGGAGGTTCTGGGAGGTCCAGACTGCTTGGACTGCTGAAAACTCCTGGACCTTTTCCTGGGGGGGTAGAGGTTCTGGTTTGCTGTCCCGTTAACGGACATAGCTCTTCCAAAACCTGCTGACACACTCCGAGGTGTCAAGGTGCCACTGCTCTCTGCAAACATTAAAGAGAAAAAAAATCATAAAACATGTTAGTTCTCAGGCATATATTAAAGCTCTATCACCTCACTAACTCATGTTACCAACATTTGATCATAGACTGCAGGACATTATTGTTTGGGTCAATATCGAACACTTTCCATTATATTATTATAACCTTTTTATCTACATTCATATAAGCACAGTTCTGACTATCAGATCACATTTTAGTCCCAATAAATCACTACATGATTACAGTACATACATTTTTACATTTTTCTTGAACAGTTTTGACATGTCTTAGGCTAAACTCTGATCTAAACTTTGTAAAGACATCTTTTTGTGATGATAATTCTATTAAAACCTGTATTTTGTAATTTAGGCAGAGGTGGGCAGAGTACCCAAAAAATTTACTTAAAGTGCCTGTGACTCCATATTTAAATCACTTTATATTAAACAGGTGTAATCTTTGATGCCTCTAGATTAGCGTTGCACCATTATAACTCAAAATACGCTGTAATTATTTCCTAACGAGCAACTCAGAGATCAGAAGAAAGCGCCGCCTTCCGGTTCTGCTGGGTTTCTCCTTATTTGGCAGCCTGACACTTCTGCTGCAGCAGGGGGCAGTGTCATCGCGTGAAAGAGAAATGAAACTGAAACTAAACACTACACGGTCTGTGGGCAATGGCGGCGGCACTGCCTCGCTCCAGGTGTCGTGAACGTGCATGTGGGAGGAGAATTTACCATATAAGCAAGTCCGGATCACTATGACCTCATTGCGGGCTGGAGTGAAAAAAACTGTTTGAAACCTGGGTCTGAAATCTGGAAGAGCTTCTCACTGGCTGTACTAAGAGACAGATGGACGCCGTTTTTTGCTCTTTCTGGCAGGTTTAAGGTGAGAACTCAACATTGCAACATGATAGATAAGTCAGAAAACATGGAAACCGATGTCATGGGCACTTTAAGTGAGAGTAGCACTACTTTAACATATTTTTACTCAAGTAAAAGTAAAAATTTGCTGTCTAAAAAATACTTGAGTATGAGTAAAAGTATTTGCTAAAAAGTCTACTTGAGTACTGAGTAACATCCTTCTGATTTTTAAAAATTATGTCATCAGACAGACAAATATAAAGTTTTGGGAAAATTATTGTATCTTAAAGGCTAAAATGAAAAACACTGATAGCTACATGCATAACATGATGTCAAAACAGCAACATTTAAGCAGAAGAAACATTTTTCAAAGTATTTTTTAAAAATATAATACCAAAATTTACAGTAGAGCTATGTGGCTAAAAATCAGCTAGGCAGCTATCTATGTAGCTAGCTAGCTATGGTTAGCTTTTGCGCAAGCTAGCTAGCTAGATAAGATGGCTAGCTAGCTAGAAAACATGTCTGGTGTACTTTTGTTAAAACATGTTTGTTTTTCTGTAAATTTACTTTATTTATGTGCTATATATGCACTAGTTTATGTGGCTAAAAATCTAGCTAGGCAGCTATCTATGTAGCTAGCTAGCTATGTTTAGCTTTTGCGCAAGCTAGCTAGCTAGCTAAAGATGGTTAGCTAGCTAGAAAATGTGTCTGGTGTATTTTTGTTAAAACATGTTTGTTTTTCTGTAAATTTACTTGCAGTAGGAAGAGGATTCAGAGATTTTACTCAAGTAGGAGTAGCAACACTTAACAAAAATAATACTCAAGTAAGAGTAAAAATTACAGTGAACTAAAACTACTCATAAAAGTACATGTATTTCAAAAAGTTACTCAAGTAAATGTAACTAGTTACTACACACCTCTGATTTTAGGGAATACTAATTTATAAATGTCCTTCATTCCCAAAAAGTATGAGGTAAAAATACCGTATTAAGTGTTTTTCTAAATTACCTAGATGTTTCTTGAGAGCTGGAGTGGAAAAAGATTTAATCCTCGTTGAAGTGAAGTTCTCCATCTGGATAGTAGAATTGGTTTTTTGTTCAATGAACAACGAACCTAGATCGAACACAAGTGTCTCAAAGAGAGTCTTGAAAGGATCTGAGAGTTTGGTAATCAAAGTCACATGACAACACATAGAATATGCAAATTAGAATATTCCAGAAAGAATTTAAATTTTTGTTTTGGTTGCCTAGCAACATTCCGAGTTTTGTTTTTGTTCAAATTGTAGAAATGTATTCACAAAATTATTATGAAAAACTTTGTGTAAAATGTTAAAAATAATTGTTAGCTTTATTTGAAATACAAATATACATTTAAGTTTAATTAGAAAAGGACAGGAAGCAAATAAATACCTTTTAACCTTTATTTTGAAACACAGTCACAGGAAGTCTTTTATTTTGAAGAACAGGAAGTGCTTTTTTATAGTCATGCTAGCTCAACAGTGAGAGTTATTGATTGTTCATCCTCTGAAATGAGCAGTTTAATTGTCTGAGTTCAGTGTAACCCCCTCCCAGCCCACAGTAACTGCTGCACACTGTAATATTTGTCCTAGTAGAGTTGCCGTAGCTTCCCATGAACTTAAACGTGTTAAATCATTTTGTTTATTGTTCAGTAAACATGACAAATTGTCATCTTTGTGCAAAATATCCCCCACAGTCACTCAATAAATAAAGAAATAAGTAAATAAAATCATCTAGAAGACAAAGACAAAGTGAGGTTTCTGACACCTGGACAAAGTGTGACTTTATGTGTCACACTTTGACAAAGTGTGACTCAGTTTATTTTGTATTTTTTCAAAGAAAAGAGATGATGGTGCTGTGGTCACTGACATCCCAGGACTGTGGTCTTTAGCTGTGACTGAATCTGGTTTGTGGATCTGTGAAGTGAAACAGCAAATTCTCCACAAGAGAAACGAGGCCAGAGTGACTTGGGGAGGATTTTATTTTCATTTTCAAACCAGATGTTGATTCATGGCACAACAGGAACACTGTGTTAAGTGTGTGGCCTGTGTTAAAAAACGAGCATCAACCGTTCACTTTAAGCTGCAAACCAGCTGATTTCTTTGGTGATAAAACGTAAAAGAAAAATATTTCCACAGTTTTTTATTTTACATGAAGGTCGGCTGGTATAAGTGGGCTATAGGCCTTCCCTGGCATTTACAATGAGAAAATACCTAATTAACACAAATTTAAAATATTCTATCAGATTTTGCGGAATTCACAATAAAACTGGTTTCAGAAAATTCACATATTCTTTTCAAAGGGCTAACTTATTTTTTCCCAGACGGCCATGATTGACTTATCCTGAGCGATTGACAGACGTCTTGACCCGCCCCCTGGCTTCAGCCAATGAGGGTGGACGTACAGCAAGGCGCCTCTAGCGCGAGTGTATTGGTTTGGTGGATTAGGTACATGGCTAGCAGAATTAGCATCAACCAGGTGGATTATTTAAATTCTCCTTCGTTTTTCTGCATGTCTTTGAAGAAAAAGTTTAAAATGAAGAGTTAGAGAAAATAGACTAACAGACATTCACATTCAGCAAAAAGAAAAAGAGCTAAAGGTGCTGTTATAGACAGGGGTGCACAGAATTAGTCCTCCAGTCCTCAGGAGAACCAGATTTCATTCATGGTACCAGAACCGACTGCCCGAACGAGCCTTTGCAGACCAGCACTTCCGCGGTCTCGGTGGGAGACCCCTCGATCTGACAAACTTCACATCCTGGTGCAGCTCAGTGAATGAGTGCTCACATGGCCTCTGAGCTAGTGGACACACAGGACAGGACCTCCAACACACACACACACTCACAGCATCTCCAGTGCGCGTGGCACTGCGCCCTTATGCACAGCTCCTTTGATGCGCGCTTCAACATGCACACAATCACAGTACATCCGACCTACGTGTACGACTCACACATGCTCAGAAGGGGTGCAACGGGTCACAATAGATCCGTAAACCGTACGGCTCGCCCTCTTTGGTTCGGGACACGGTTCACGGATCCAGCAGCGCTGGTGCGTTGCTAAATCGTCCCGACATCCAGTGCTCGCGCTCTGAATCTGCTGATAAATAATTCCCCTCTGAGAAAGGCGTTCATTTTGTCATCAGATATCAAGTTCTCTATCAGAATCAGTCATTTTAGTTGACCAGAACAAAGGATCACTGATCGATTTCTGATCCATTCTCTGCATTCTAATGAGATGAGAGGAATTCTGCATTACACAATGTTGAAATGGAAGAGGAGTCAAAATGTTTATTTAGATACACAGTGTGCAGGATATATTTACAAGTGATTTTTGCTTGGGTGGGCTATAAAATTAATGATGCAAACCTCTAAAAAATCCCCAAAACTACAACCCACAGTAACATTTAGTGTTGATCAATCAAACATCAAACCCCTAAATTAATCATTTGGTCATTCTAACGTGATTTACAGTGTAAGAATCCGGAGCTAAATGTTAGCTTCTCTTTGGAGAAACCGAGTCTGTTTCCTACAGGACTGATGAGCTATGAATTTTATAGAAGTCTGCTGAAATAAAAACGTTTTGCAGTTAAAATGTTTAGATAAGAGCCTTCATGTGAACTGGTCCAAACCGTTCCCTATTCAATGTGTTGCTGGTCATCCTTAAAAGATAGAATCTCCCCAAAACCTTTTTTTTTTTTTTTTTGCATGTTTGTTTGTTTTTAGATCTGTCATAATCTGAGGTTTTGTGAGGATCCTGGAGCAACACAACAGTCGGAGGAAAACAGGAGGTAAGTAAAATAATGTTTTTATTATAAGGTTTGGTGGAGGTGGATCCAGGAGGATCCGTGGGATCTGGGTACAGGAGACTTTGGTAGGATGAAGATAGGGTTCTTGGGGAGGTTTTTGTCTGTCCTGGGTGAGACTGGTTGGAGTGGTGGTGAGAAGTTGACGGAGGATGAATGGAGTGGAGGCAGCTGGCTTGCAGGGGGACAGGCAGACCAGGTGGACATGAGGTTGAGGAGGACTCTGGAGGATCTTGAGGTGGACGACGCCGAGCAGGTTGGCTGGAGAGATGAGAGGAAAATGTTTACAAGGTTCAAGGATACAAAATATAAAGGAGACCTGAGTTTACCACTAGTGAGGTGGAAAAGACTGGCGTCGTCCCTCTGTGGATTTGCTCCTTAAGAAGGTCCTCCTCTGATGAAGCTGATGAGCTGCAGCTGGAGAGGATCTCCCTGCCACGCCCTGAGGGAAAAAACAGACTGCCTGCAGGCACCCAGGACATGACAAGATCAGTTTATTTATCCTTTCTTTTTGCTTTTCTGTTTGTCGTACATAAATAAAGCTTATTTTTTATTGTTTCTAAATATCACAGTGGGTCACGTAAACTTTAAAAAAAATCACATCTCTCATTTTCTGCTGCTGGGGATGTTTGTAAATAACCACTAAATGTAAAATATTAAGTCACAAGTGCATATTTGGAGGCCTTTTTTTTTTTACTGAAGTGATAGTGTTCACTAAATTATTTTAGCATAAAATACTGAATAATATATATGTGATGTTTCTGTCCATCGTGTGGCTGCAGGACAGGTGGCCGGGTCACTTTGAGCTTGTTTTTTAAAACCTGGTTGCTTTTTGTCTTCACTGAGATCGAGAAACACTGGTGGGACGGTCTGAGACCAGCAGACAGGGGCAGTTCTAGGGGTGGGCCAGTGACCCCCTGACTTGGCCCCCCTGCTAAGTGCTGAGTCTCAGGCATTAGAGACAAATACTGTCTCATGTTGTCACTGAAATGATAACCAGGAGATCAAAGTATTTTTTACAAAATACTTTTATTTTGAAACTTAATGACGTTATTGTGTCCAAAGCAACTGTAACTGAATTGCTGTTATTATATTGCATATGAAATACTTAAAGACAGTGTTTGTAGTTTTTGTTTTAGAACGTGCCCCTCTAAAAAGCAGCTGGTCCCAGCCTGACCCCCTCTAGTCTAGAACCTCCACTGGTGAAGTGTCCTGCCCAAGAACACAAAGACAAAGTAACGGTCTGGAGCTGAACTGAACAGGTCAGACGTCCACTCTGCCCACTGAGCTACACGCTGCCCAGTAGTAGTAGTAGTAGTTGTCTTAGTATATTTGTATCATTTATTATTTATTACAAATGATGTCATCAATAATTCTTTAATTTCTCTTTTATATTTATAAAGGTCAAATTATAAATATAAACAAGTAAACATTTTCATTTTTTCCCAATAAAGATAAATGTGCTAATACAGTATGTAATCCTTATATTACTCATGTACTGGACATAGTCCGTTTGTTTTGGTTTGGGGATTGTTTTTCCTTCTCTGCTTGTTTGTTGTTTTGTCTCGTTTTGTTTTGCTCCTCCTGTTTGATTCTCCTCTTACATAGAATACTACTGAGTTGTGCAAATATGGGGAAACCGTAAATTATCAGACATTTTCCTGTTTTTAATTGAGATTCTGCATTTGTAAAACAACCAGTTGTGTTAATCTATCTGAAGACATAACACAAATTGATATGAGTAACATTTTGGTCCTTTCAGTTATTGCAATCTTTTTTTAAACTGGAGCAACATGTCAGCTAACCTGCCGCAGAACAGGTGTTACCTGAAGGTGTTTGACCCTAAAGGCAGCTGCAGGTAGACTGGTGCACAAAAAGGTTTTAAGTTTCTCCTCTGAAGGTTTCTGAAGGTTGGATGAACCAAACGTTCCGAGTCACTGAAGCTACACCCCAACAGCAAACCCAACAACTCTACCGGCTCGTCTTCTTCTGTAACTCTAGCATAAAGTTTCTGCGTCCTGCTCATAGCAGGTGGACTTTTACATGAGGACTTTTCAGGATTTAGAAAATGAGTTTGTCTGCATGTGGCTGTAAAATATTTCTGTCTTTCTCCATCTTTTACTCTCTCAACACCCTGAACCAGAGTCCAGAAAGATGGGTGTTTGAAGGAAAAGAAAAGAGGGAATTCACTAACAAGGAGGGAAAGAATAAAGGAAAGGTTAGCTGTGAGTCAGGCAAAGGAAGCAGGAAGTTCATCCACCTGTCTCTGATTTACAGCAGTCGGATATCATTTCCCCGACCAGAGAGAGCTACAACTCTTTCCTCAGATCGATACGCTCACACAGCTCTTCATCAGATGAGGCCTGGTCTTGATATCCAACTGAAGTCATGAAACAAAGAAGGTAACACCATTGCATTATGGGAAATGTATGGAGGTATAGCATTTAAAGACGAACGATTTCAGAATTTGAAAACTACTGGATGTCAAAGTTGAACTGAAGCCATTTACATAATGTCATTAAGTGTTAGTTGAAGTCCAATATTGTTACGTTTGCAGGACGTTCGGGTTTTAATTGCATCAACTAGTTTTGGGTCTGATTAAACCAGAGACACTTCTCAAACACAGATTCTGGCTGAGACCATAGATCTTCACTATTTAGAAAACAAGTTGGACCAACTAAAATCAGCACTTTTAATATTCATGTGAATGCATTATTTAGGCTAATGTGTTAATCTGCAGTTTTACACTAAGACATCTAGAGAATCAGCTAAATGACTCCTGCTGATCACTCAAAGGTCTTATTTTACCCATCTTGGCACCTTGTGTTACACCTTGAAATCTTTTACAGTTTTTAAAATAAGTATAAATAATTACAACTAGTTAGCTTCCTGAATAGCCTCAGTTTGGAGAAATGGCTTTTACACAATTTTGGACTGAAGAGCTAAAAAGCAGCCAAGACATAACCACATTACTGTGGCCCTAAAATGGCCAAAAGGTCATATCAGCTCATGCTATGTTGTTTATTCACCGTAGCTCTGACCTCAGTTTTGTGTTACAGTTTTTTTAAATAAAGAATTCTCAATTTTTAAAAGCGTAATTATCTCCAGCTGCATAAAAAACTAGCACTTCTGGTGCATCGGGGTCAAATTTGGTAGGAATTGCTTAATGTTTCTGCCAAAATAACAAGGAGATGCTACATCTCTGGTTGTGTAAACATTTATAAGAGAATGTTTGTATGAACTGCTGCAAAATATAAGAGATTGAAGCTGCTATGAGACAGGAGTGATACACTTTGAACCATTCAGACCAGTGACAAGCTAACGTGAGACTTGTCTGAATAAACCTGCATCCAAAGTGTATTGCTGCCTTCTTAAAACAGCTCAGATCTTCTCAATTTTACTGAAGTTCATGTAAACATTATTTAGTGAACCTTTGGCAGAAATATGTGTTTCTGCTGGTGATATTTAGGCTTGTAAATAACTTTTAGTAATGCTAAACTCACCACATTGTAAAGGTTTAATGTTGTTCATGTGTTCATAAGTGGTAAACTTATAACAGCTTATTAGATTTAATGAATTAAAATGAATAAAAAAGGAATGTGTGAACATTTTTTATCATCTCTTTAATCTTTCTCTGACTTCTGACTCAAGCAGCCACCAGGAGCTTTTTTAACCACGGAAAAGTCAATCAAGCCCTAGTGATTAACCGCCGTTGTAACTGCACCACGGTGACATTTCCTGCCAGCCTGGGCTCTGCTGACTGACCCCCTCCGGTTCTTTCACCGTTACGGACCCCTCTCTGATCTGGCTGCCCGCTCCGTCCTCCACACGCTCTTCTCTCCCCTCTTTTCTCTAATCATGAGCGAAACAGACTCCAGCCCTCAGAACAAAGGCTGGCGGTGTTTGTTTTTGTGCAGGCCTTTTCATTTCAGGCGTGTTCCTCGGTGTGCGTGTGCCGGCCTTTGATGTATAACACACCACCGTTTGCCCATGAACAATCAGAGCCTTCGACCAAAGCCTGCAGAGAGGAGGAAGACAGGAGCAACACAAAGGAGAGAAGTGATCTCCTTCCTTCTCAATCACTAATTGACTTTTTGCAGCTGAAGGTTCCTTTATTTAGATCTGAACTCGGTGAAGTCAGTGGACGTTTCACCTCCTTGTTTAATGTTTTCTAATGTTTTAGGTCAGTCTGGTGGGACTTGTGGTATTTTTTGGACTTTGATAATGTTCTTTGAGCCTGACTACAGCAATTGTCTAGACAAATTATGAATCACAGGAAAATATATGTTCAGAAAATACAAATCAAGATGAGGAAAATCTTGCTAACCCTTGATTATTTTGATAGCACAGACTCCTCTCACTGTTAGATGGAGCCGCAGACAGCTGATAAGACGCACAAGTCGATAAGGTGCAGCTTGATGAGCCCCCCAACCCCTCGGATGAACACTCACGTCTTCATCGTCTGCTGAAAATTACGCTTGAGCTCACAGGGAGAATGCTGGTGCTTTGTCCGTGTGTGTGTGTGTGTGTGTGTGTGTGTGTGTGTGTGTGTGTGTGTGTGTGTGTGTGTGTGTGTGTGTGTGTGTGTGTGTGTGTGTGTGTGTGTGTGTGTGTCTGTGTCTGTGTGTGTTTAAAGCAGAGAAGGTGTGAAAACTGTGACTTCTAATTCACCTCCTTCTCTATATGGGTTAATTCTTCCCCTCCATCCGGCTTAGACAGATTTAAGAAAGAGGACGTCTGAAGTGACAACAGATGCATAAATGAGCCTGTGTGGGTTTTTGGACCTCTCTAAGATCCAAACATCTCACTAAAGATCTGATCCACACACAGCCTAATGATTTAAATACACACTCTACTTCCTGAACTAAAGTTAAAACGAGCTGGTTTCCTTTCTCCTCCTGGTTTTTAGAGCTCTCTGTTTCTCTGAAGAAGATAAAGTAACACAACCACAAAATAAACTAAACTTATCAGTTTGGGATCAGCTTGGTGTCTGTGAGGCTTTTTGTTCCCTGCAGAGGTCCACAAGGGGGCAACGTTTGCAGGTGACTGCAGTGATAAATTCTGATCCAGATCAGGAATGTGTCATTTTTATGTGGAAAAGAAACAAACCCAGAAGAAGACAGCATGCTGCCAGAAAACATTTGAACATGTTGAATGTGATCTTCAGGAACACACACAGCAGCACAACATACACCTTTAGTACCAGGTCTGGTCTCATTTCTCCTTCTGGACCACCTTAAGTTTTTCTGCCAGATTCAACAAGGTTGGAAATGTTCCTCAGAGGCTCTGGTCCATGTTGACATGACATCATCACTCAGTTCCATCCATGATGTGAACCTCCCGTTCCATCACATCCCAAAGGTTCTGGACTGGATTTAGATCTAGTGACTGTGGACTGGAGGTCATGTTCATGTGTCAAGCTCATCTGGTGCTGACACTTTTAAAGTCCCTTAAGTCTGAAGTCCATCCTGATGTTCATTTTGAACCTCAGCAGGTCGTCTTCACCACATCTAGATGGCTAAATGCACTGAGTTGCTGCCATGTAATTAACTGATCTGTCTTAACAGGTAATTGAACAAGTGTACCTATTAAAATGACCATTGTGATGAGAAAGCTGCAGGAAAAAACAGAAAAACAAAAAATAATTTAACTGAAATGGATGATGATGCAACAATGTTTGAAACATTTAAAGTTTTTTTGGGGGGGGGACACAAAAACGTAGAGCTGCCAAGCAGTAAGCATAGAATTTAAACTGATTAAATAACTTCAAAATGTGCAGCAAGAAAAGGAAATCCAGCTTTAACAGAATGAAGGCAAACAACGAGAAAAAAAGATTCTTGATTACATCAACACAACTGAAGGTGGTGAGGTTGAGATAAAGCAGAAAGCAAAATGCACAAAGGAAATGCCACAACCAAATAAAACTAAAAAGCAGGTTCATAGAAACAGAATACCAGGACTAGAACTAGAACCAATAGAAAACACAACCAGAGCAATACGACTCAACCTGAACCAAAAGTACTCAATCAAAACCAAGAAAACTCAACCAGAGGTCAAAATCAGAAAATTCATTGTGACTTTGAGGTTGTTCGAGTGACATAATCAGTCATATCCCTTAATTAGTCAACATATTCAATTAGGTGAGGTCATATAGTCACTATTTATTTTAGTGGTTAAATCTAGTTTTTATCATCTCTCCGCCTTTTAGCTAGAGTTAAGTCCTGCTTCGGTTTTAAAGATTTTGAGAAGGTAGTTCATGCTAGTGTCACTACACGTATCGATTACTGCAACTCATTATACAAAGGCATCCATCAGTCTTCCATGCACCGCCTGCAGTTGGTTCAGAACGCTGCGGCTCGGCTTTTAACAGGAACATGGAAAAGTGAGCATAAAACCCTGATCTTAGCTTCCCTTCACTGGCTCCCTGTTTGCTACAGGATTGATTTTTAAATTTTAATGCTAGTTTTTAAGGCACTTAATGGCTTGGCCCCGTCCTATTTATCAGATCTAACAGCGCTCCAACTCCAGAACACTCAGGTCAAACAATCAGATGTTCCTCGCTGTACCCAGATCTAAATACAAGAGTAAGGGTGATTGTGCCTTTGTAGTGTCGGCTCCAGGATTGTGGAACAAACTTCCTCTGCAAATTAGATCAGCTCAGAGTTTGGGAGGCTTTAAAAAGCTCTTAAAAACTCACCTTTTCTCCAAGGCATAGAGCCTGTGTGTGCTCCTTTTGCTGGCTTTGTTCTGATTGTTTTAATCTCTGGATTTTTATTATCTCTTTATTTTTATCCTTGCTTTAATGATCATGTTGTATTGCTATTTTATTGTTTTCATGTGGTTGTTTTTATTGTTGCTGTACAGCACTTGGTGCAGCTCTGTTGTTTTTAAAGTGCTTTATAAATAAATTGACATTGACATAGTTATGGACTGTGAGAGGGTTAATACTTTAGTACATTTACGCTGAGGAGATAAGCAAAGTCCATCCTAAAAATAGAACCAGGTAATAAAGTAGTAATACTACAGTGACAGAAACTATGAATTGACCAGAATCTGATTCTATTGCTGAGGTTTCATTATTTTAAATACAATGAATTAGATGCTCCAACTACTAGGTGGTGTAATGTTATGTAAAACTCACATATATTATGTTTATGTTATTCAATATTTGATGTTTATTATTTTTGTCAGAATCTTTTAATCCAAGGTGACTTATCATGCATGTTTTGATCTAAGGAACCAAAACTCTAAATATTTTATTGTATTCGTGCAAGTTAATAAGATAAACAGTTGTTTTCACTTCTTTGTACCATAAAAGAAAACTAACACATTTCATTTACAGTTTCAAGCACGTTCAAAACCTTAAAAACACCAGTCAAATTCAAACTTTTACAGGGATTACCTGTAAGAATCCAGGCTTCATTTGGCAAGTTTTGTTGATTTTGTAAAATTGTGTGTTTTCCATCAAACTTAAATCATGGAGAATTTCCAGATGTCGTTTTTGCATTTTTTTTCCCATGCAGATTAATGTTTTAATTCTCTTTATAAACCATTAGAGTTTAATCTAATTTTTCTCATTTAGTTTTAATCCTCAGCATTAGACTTTATTTCCTGATGCTGGTAGCAGGTCTGGTAATACCACACATGCCCTGCAAAGGCTCATAATTGCCAAGTCCTATTTAATGACCAAACGGGATTATTTCTTCAAAAGAAACATTAGCTGCCTTTAGGAAGGAGTGTGAGGGATTGGGACTTAGTTTCCCCCCCTCCCTAATCTGGCAGGAGACCCCCACAGTCACACTCCTCCACCTGGCTCCCATTACCCCTCCACAAATCCCTAATCCCTCCGTTTGTTTTCCCGGATAGAAACCAAGAAGAACAGAGGAGCGTGTGGGTGGAGGAGGACAAGGACATCAGGAAACAGTAACATAACAACTAGCTAACAGAATTTATTTACAGATGCACAACTTTACTTAAGAAAACAGATTTCTTCTTTTTGTGCGTGTTAAATCAAAAATTTGCATTTTCGTTGTGTGTGTGTGTGTGTGTGTGTGCGTGCGTGCGTGCGTGCGTGCGTGCGTGCGTGCGTGCGTGCGTGCGTGCGTGCGTGCGTGCGTGCATGCATGCATGCAGGCATGTGTGTGTGTGTGTGTGTGGCTTCAGCAGCCTTCTTTCTTTAATAAAAGTATTGTTTGTGTTTCTCCTGATTGGGAACACATTGGGCCTGGGCCGGGCCCTTACAGCGCTGGGCTCCGGGGTCTGGGGGCAGACCGGGGGTCCTGTTCTCCGGGGGTCTCTGCTCTGGTCCTTCCTCTTCTTCCTTCAGAAGTCCCGTCTGCTCAGGGGGCCACAAGGGGCGGCGGGGTCGCCCTTGAGAAGTGTCCCGCCGCGTGATGACCCCTGGCTGCCTCTACTGAGGGGTAACCTTAGTCCCCTCCTAGCTCACCCCCTCCCTTTCCCGCAGGGATGTAATATACACACACAGACACACACCAGTCACCAAACAGCCACACAGGGTGATGAAATACACACACACACACACACACACACACACACACACACATACACACACAAATCACAGCCATTGTTCTCACTGGAACACACATTCACAACCTTTTGCTCACCCAGTTCCTCACCTGAAATCTTACATTACCAAGGGACCATCATGCAGGTCGGGCCCAGTCCTGCCTGTGTGGCTGCAGCTTTGTTGTCGTGGTGAAGCCTTGTGTTTGAGATCTGCTCGTCTGATAGTGTTAACGTGATCAAATTCAAGCTGTTACGGCCGCGGCTGGTGGAGACACGCAAGCAGAGACAGCAAGAAAAGTTACACAACTATCCCAAAGAAGAGATGCTATTGGCAAAAAGGAAATCACTGAATGAGGAAATGATCCAACAAAGCAGAGACAGAGTCCAAAACAGCCCTTCACAACTCCAAAACAGCATGAAGCACGAGCACATGGACTCGATATTAGATCATGGAGTTAACAGGCAGCAGCCGCGCTCTGACATGAGCTCATGTGTTTGGACAGATTCACTGAAGGTTTAAGACCGGTACCTTATCTGATCCAGAGATAAAGTCTCACACTAAGAATGAGAGGAAAACACATGCGCAGAGGCAGCCAGTGTGAACAAATGGTCCGATGAGAGGCAAGGAGGGGGTGAAAGGAGACGGAGGAGAAGGAGGAAGAGGAGTCGCCCAGGGACAGAGCCCTGGAGAACAGGAGTGGGTCCTGGGAGGCCACAGAGTCCACGCTGCATGCGTGCGTGCGTGCGTGCGTGCGTGTATGTTAGTGATGATGTCAGTGTGAATTACTAAAGTGTGGACAGACATGAGAACACAGGTCATAATATTTCTGTGAGTTATTTTAAAATCGTTACGTTTTATGAATTATTGAACATTTCAGTGAATTCTTGTTGCTGTTTTAGTCAAAGTTTGGAATCATAATTTTTGAACATGAGTATTTTACTATCATCATCAAATATTAAGAAGATTTTTCATGCTAATTGGACTATTATATGCTTTCGTAGCTTGTCTTAGTGATTATTTCATTAACTCACTGATTATTTAACCCTTTATAGGGGAGTGGCCATATTTGATCATTTGTTAACTTAAATTTTGATTTGCAGTGTAAAACCTGAAACATCTGACAACAGTTTAAAACTTCTTTTTTTTAAGTTTTAAAAGTTCACATTTTTTAGGTAAAATAAATTAAACAAAAAAATGTGGGAATATGTTGTTTTAATAGCCCCCAACAACCCCCAGTGGATGAAACATCAGGTTAGGTGTTTCAGTAAGTGACCTCTAAGGGTTGAGGATGTCTATCTAGTGTTTAAAAAAAAACATAACATATCTCAACCTGTGCTTTCTTTACCCACATTTAAATATCTGTTAAATCTGTAAACCACTGTGTTAAAAAGACTGCTAAATAAATTGGGATCTTTTTATTAAACAATAAGATTCTTTTCAAGCCCAGCCTTATATCAATAACATGGATAAAAAACACATTGTCAACCAAAGCTACATCAAGACAGCAGACTTTATGGTTGAATAATTAAAAATAAAAATCTAAATGTATCATTTTCTCTTTTGTTTTGTTTCAATTATAAAGGACAGGCCCTGGTACTTTATAGCTGACAGTTTGGACACCACTGCCCTACCATGTCAGTGTCAGACTGTGCCTTTAGACCATCAAACAATTAGAAATGAAGCAGGTTTGTGCTGTTTGCTCAGCAGCTGCAGCAGAGAGCTCTGTCTGTGTTCCTGAATAAAACGGGGCTACGCTTGCTTTTCCTGGTTTGTAAGGTCAAAGGTTGCACTGAAAACATCAAACTAAACACGGATGTTTCCAAAAGCAAAAGCATGACTTAAACTGAGTCTCTAGTGTCTATTCAGCAGTATGTCTAAGAGATTATTGCTGGACTATAACCAAATATATGCTTTAAATTTCTGCTCATTAAAGAAAAAAAACCTAAGACTGTTCAGACGTACTGACTAGAAAAATCTGTTTACAACGCAATCAACAATCAGCAACAGTGCTACAAATGTTAGAAACATATTGTCATGAGCCAGTTTTCTCTGATCGTATCTTTACAGATGATGTGATGTTATATATGATAGAGGCCCCATCAGGCCAGTTAAAAAGTTTTGACTTTTTTTTCAAAAAGTCAAAACTTTTAGCATGTCCGTCTGTCTATCCTCCATTATTGTTCCATCAGACAGCACACATCAGTGCCAGACCCAACCGGCCAGAGCTCACCAGAGCTTTGGTGCCCAGCATGGAGCTGCTTCCTGCAGGAAGAGGGAGAGCTGAGCAAAAGCAAAACAGGACATCTTCAGATCTGTCAGGGGAGCAGCCCCTCTCCTCCTCTCTGCCCTCGGGGAAAAAGCACCAAAGGAAAAGCTCTCTCTCCCTCTGTCTCTCCCTCCCTACCTCTTTTTATCCCCCTGCTCTGCCCTGGCCCTGCTCCGCTCTGACATTCACATGTTCTCCTCTTCTGATCCTCCTCTTCTCCTCCGTCACTCTGAATCAAACCGTGATGGATGTCACCTTGCATGACAGGAACTTCTGAGAACCACCAGTTTCACACAAACGAAGGATAACTCTTTTATTTTGTAGGTTTCTGAACAAATATCAGACACATTATTGAATTAATGAAATTAAGGATTTATCTTTTCTCTTTCTTGTGTATATATATTTCCATATGATTCTCTAAATTCTTGCACCTTTTGCATAACAACATGGCCTTTTGACACCATTTCTACCTGAAGAAAGTAATGTTTGAGTGTCATCTGCATGAGAAAAGCTGCACAAAAACTCACACAATAATACATCTATTTTTTTTGCTATTGTAATCATCTCGTCTCGTCTCGTCTTCTTCCGCTTATCCGGGTCCGGGTCGCGGGGGCAGCATCCCAATTAGGGAGCTCCAGACGGTAGGATCCCAAGGCGCTCCAGGGCCAAACCAGAGATATATTTTCTCCAGCGTGTCCTGGGTCGACCCGGGGGCCTCCTGCCGGCAGGACATGCCTGAAACACCTCCCGAGGGAGGCGTCCAGGGGGCATCCTAACAAGATGCCCGAACCACCTCAACTGGCTCCTTTCGATATGGAGGAGCAGCGGTTCTACTCCGAGTCTCTCCCGAATGTCCGAGCTCCTCACCCTATCTCTAAGGCTGAGCCCGGCCACCCTGCGGAGAAAACTCATTTCGGCCGCTTGTATCCGCGATCTCGTTCTTTCGGTCATTACCCAAAGCTCATGACCATAGGTGAGGATTGGGAGGTAGATCGACCGGTAAATAGAGAGCCTTGCTTTCTGGCTCAGCTCCTTCTTCACCACAACAGACCGGTTCAGCGTCCGCATCACTGCAGACGCTGCCCCAATCCGCCTGTCGATCTCCCGCTCCCTCCTTCCCTCACTCGTGAACAAGACCCCGAGATACTTGAACTCCTCCACTTGAGGCAGGACCTCTCTCCCAACCTGGAGTTGGCAATCCACCCTTTTCCGACCGAGAACCATGGCCTCAGACTTGGAGGTGCTGATCCTCATCCCAGCCGCTTCACACTCGGCTGCGAACCTCCCCAGCAAGAGCTGAACGTCAGAGCCTGATGAAGCTAGGAGGACCACATCATCTGCAAAAAGCAGAGACGAGATTCTCCTGTCACCAAACTCAACACCCTCCACACCACGGCTGCGCCTAGAAATCCTGTCCATAAAGGTTATGAACAGGACCGGTGACAAAGGGCAGCCCTGGCGGAGTCCAACCCTCACTGGGAACAGGTCCGACTTACTGCCGGCTATGCGGACCAGACTCACACTCCTCTGGTACAGGGACTGAATGGCCCTTAACAAAAGACCATCCACCCCGTACTCCTGGAGCGCCCCCCACAGGGTGTCCCTGGGGACACGGTCATAAGCCTTCTCCAAATCCACAAAACACATGTGGATTGGTTGGGCAAACTCCCATTTTATTGGAAATTGCTATTGCTATTGTAATCAGTAAATTCAAACTTTCATGGGCTGTTAATAAGTTTTAAATGTTAAAAATGTCAAGAATGATTTTACGGTTGATAATTGTTGGTCCTGAGGGAACCGTATGGGATTTAACTCTTCTCTCCTGCCATGATGAGTTCAGTCCTAATCCACCATCAGGGTTGCTCCAGCTACAGTATCTGAGTGGTTTTGACAGCTTGTTGCGTGTGCCTCCCATTGCCTGGTCTTCCTGTTTGTCAGTGTGACCATAGAAGACCTGGAACTGGAGGGGGGTTTTGTGGTTCGCTGCCTATAAGCAGATCCTGTGGAGAGTGTTGGCTGAGATCAGTGCTTTAGTGGCCCGTGTGGTTTCAACAGCTCATCTTCAGGCTCTGTTTGCTGAATCTGTATTAGGTTAGTTGTGGTGGTTTTGAGGATCATCTGTGAGCATTACAACGTTTTTTTAAATGATGACGACAAAATAAATGTTTGTTTCTTTTTTCCACGATTTTAAGTGAAAACATCATACGACAGTGCTGTGAAAAAGTATTTTATCCCTTACAGAATTTTTGTGTTTCTGCTTTTTTTGTCACTTAAATGTTTCAGATCAACAGTCACATTTCAGTATCAGGCAATGATAAACTGAGTGAATGAAAAATGCAGTTTTCAAATGATGATTTAATTTAAAGCTATTCAAACCAACTGGCTCTATGTGAAAAAGTAATTGACCCCTCGTTAAACACAGAATTAACCGTGATTAACTGCATTATTTGGAAAGCTGCGTTCAGCTGCACTAATAACACTTTGACCTGATTACTGCCAGACCTGTAGAATTTAAAAAAACACATCCATAGAACCTGTCTGACAGCATAAAAAAGGCTAAATGTTCTCAAAAAGCAACAAAGCACACCATTTTAAAGAAGTTAAAGTAAAGAAACCAGAACATGTAAAGCATGGGACCGCATATTGCCACATTAACAAGAGAGAGCAAAACACCAGCCGTTGAAACGCTATGCTAATGTTCACCATGGTTTTTCCTCTTTCTACGTCCAAACGTTTTTTTTTTTTAATGCTAGCTGAAAAGGTGTTTTTCTTTTTTGGGTCTCTGGTACTTTTTCCTAAAATTGAAGCGCTAACAGCCAGCTGTTTCTCTTCTCTCACTTCCGGGATGTTCTGCTGAAAAATGTGCCAGTGCACATGAATGGAGGATCCAAGCAGTGTGGAAGTGTGGTGGTTTGGCAAGACAGGTCTGAAATGTGTGACTGGCTGAGATTTTTAGAGAACTACAGGACAACCCCTTTATTCATTTTTTTTTGTTTGTTTTCACTACAATATATTTACAGCTACACTGTGTTAGAATATTGTTAAGGGGTCAAAGGTCAGGATTTCACAATAAGAAAGAGATGGGGCCTCAAAAATCCCATCATGGGAAAGTTCCAAATCTCACATTTTCCAAAAAAATACATGTTGATGACCGCAAAGACTTCTGGGAAGATATTGTCTGGACTGACAAGACAAAAGTGTAACTTTCTGGAAGGTGTGTGTCCTGTTCCATCTGGAGTAAAACTCTGGATTTCATAAAAACATCATCATAACATGGTGGTGGTAGTGTGATGTCTGGGGCTGCTTTGATGCTTCAGGACCTGGACCACTGGCTGGAATTGATGGAACCATGAATTCTGCTGACTACCAGAAAATCCCAATGCAGAATGTCTGACCTTTGACCTTAAACAGACCATTAATGTTGGAAACGCCTCCTATGTGACTGAATTTAAGCAATTAAATAAGTTTCTCATGACCAGTTATCACAAACACTGATCTGGTCGTTGTCAGCAGCCTGAGTGTTTTAACCTGTTGTTAAGTTTAGGAGTTTCACATAGAGCCATGTTGACGTTGTTCCCACCTGTTGAACCCTAGGCCATATTATGGAGATCTGCTCGAAAATGACATGCTCAACTTGAATTGAGTATATCTCAAGAACTACAAGGTTTATTTGAATTGCTTTGGTACCACAGTAAAGGTAATACTCCAGAGAACACTCCAAAGGTCTTAAAACCAACACTTAGGTTTCTGGGTGAAAGTAAATGAATTTGGCACACAGCAAAAAATGGGGGGGAAACAGCTTTAAAAACATTCACATTGTAAATGCTAATATTCCTTTGACAGTAGATGAAATCCAAAACATCTAGCAATCCAAAGAACATAATCTGACCCTTTCCTGAACCAAACTTCATGCAAATAAAGTGAAGAGGATTTAGAGAGGTATTAGTGGATAAAATCCAAGCGCTAGTTTTCTTTTAGTAAGTGAATTTAGCGTCTTTTTACATTTTTTTTCATTTCGTTGCTTAGTGTATGAATTGGGTCTTGTTGAGGAAGAAAACATTGTTATAAGGAAGCCTCTTCCCGTTATGTGGATATGCAGTATGTATATATTAGTAAATGTTTAACATGTTTTTGGAAGGATTTTGTAACCCGGAAGTGCCGATGTCCCAGTGCCGGGACCCTAGGGTTAAAAGTGGTAATAAAGTCATTAATTTGGAAAACTGCATGCTTTGTTTACTCAGGTTATCTTTGTCTGATAGTGAAATCTGTTCATTGATCTGAAACCTTTAAATATAAATTTAAAAAACCAATAGAACTCTGAGGAGGTCCAGCATAGATATTCTGACCTGTTGGATCATAAAATCCTTACGTTCAGCAGTGTGTCTCCAGATGCTTCATATCAGTTCTTGTGTTTCTTTTTGCCAACACGTGTGAAAGTTTACGTTGGACTGCGACACATGCACTTTCTCACGCGACAGGGGAAGCCATGAACCTTTTTTCACCCATGAACCCAACTGTCATTAGCAAAGTCCCATTATACAAACCACAAGCTCTATCTATTTTTCATGAATAGTCCAGAGATGGAGAGATAAAAAGAATAAACAGAAAAGCAACACAAACCGGTGATGAAAACAGGTAGTGCAGTCACAATGGACAGCTGGTGCTCAGAGAAGACTGCCTGGCTTCCCATTTCTCTCTGTCCATGTGACCGCCAGATAACATCTCTTACCTTATTCACTGCAACCCACATAGACTCGGCTCTGCCGCGCACAGATAGGCTGGCATGTTGAGCAAAAAGAGCAAAAAACCTTGCCTGGTTGCCCTGACAACACTGGGGAGTCAAAGCGAGGCTGCAAGGCAGGAAAGAAAGAGAAATAGAAAAGAGCAGAAGTACTTCTGCCAGTTAAAGAATGGGTCTAACTTCTCCCTGTAGAAACAGCGTTTGTTTTATGTGACAGAAGTGATGCATATTGACATGGTGAAATAGTTTAACAGAAGAAGGTTGTGGGAACTACAAGGTTTCCTGAGGTTTAAATGCTACGGTGACGTGAAATGAACAAGGCATGACAGTAGCCTCTAACGTGTCTCCCATCATTCATCAACGAGCTGGTGTACGGGCCGCCGATAACTGGTGTTCTGCATCTACTCCCCGCTCTGTAAAGGTCTTCCTGGTGATTCCTGCAGAACGTTAAAGGAACAAAGTGAAGAAGATTCACACAAACATGTTCTTACAGCAGCTCACTCACGTGGAGGAGAAAGGGAGAGTGTGTAACAAGCTGTTCTCCTCCCGTTGCCTGTCAGGCCCAGACTTTGATCTGTCTTCAGGGTGTCAGCTGGCAGCCATGTTTGTTTGCCCAGCGAGGCAGGCTACCTGTGTAATTACCTCTAACGAAGTGACTTGTTTTGATTTGGGATGAAATCTAATCCCCAGCTGGGATGAAGATGAGGAGCAGGGTTTGGGGTTACTTTGGGATTGTGATGTGGGAGTTTGGTTTTGTTATGGTTTTAAAAAAAAGTTTGCCCTTTGAGATTTTAGGAAGTTTATACAGCGAGGAGGGAAACTGTGGCTTGTTGTGAGTTTGCACCGTTTCATTTTCACTTGACACTGTCCAGCTTCCCCTTTCTGATTCTCTGAA
The DNA here is from genome assembly GCA_006937965.1 of Callopanchax toddi. Taxonomy (NCBI): domain Eukaryota; kingdom Metazoa; phylum Chordata; class Actinopteri; order Cyprinodontiformes; family Nothobranchiidae; genus Callopanchax; species Callopanchax toddi. The sequence continues at coordinate 122,017 of SSNR01000599.1, forward strand.
CTGGTGAAGATCCATATGCAGACGTTCCCCTTCAGCTTGAACACACACACTCTTCTGCTCCTGGTAATCATTTCAGCTCTGGCGGCAGCTCAGAAAAAGCTCAAAGAAAAGCCTGTTGGCAGGAGGCTGCAGCACTTCACCTCTAAGGGAAGATTAAAGCTCTCCTCCACACTGTCCTCTACTTTCACCTCCTTCCTACTCTCTCTCTCTCTTCCTTTACTCATCCTATCAGTGACTCTATAATTAATGTTGCAGCTGCAATGATTATTATTATTATTATTATTATTATTATTATTATTATATTGATAAGGTGCTGTACAGCTGTGGCAGGGAGTCATTTGAAAGATAAAGATGCAAATATTTATTTTCTTTGTCATGCTTCAAAAGAAACAGCAAAGGGTGCAATAAACTCCAAAAGCTAAAACAATATATGAGATAGTGAGATATTCTATATATTTCTTAAATTCAACCAAAATGGTTATTACTCAATTTTTTCTCATGAATATTTTTACATTTTGCAAGAAAGGTCCATTCCTTAAATCACACTGGTTTGGGACCTTGTCTAAGGCACAATCAATCCAAACTGTTAGTGTTTCTGTAGAAGACTAAATCAGAGCTACTTTAGTTTTTGATGGATTGTGTGGATCACAGAGGACCTACTGTGTAAGGCCATAAAGCTTCATATAGGCTTCCTGGAGCTGATAAAAAATGTAAACAAATTGGGCCACTGAAAGGAGAAATAAGTTGTAGTGGAGCTAATAGAGCCATGGTGGAGGTGCCCTTTCTCACAATGATTTGAATGTTTGAAGGAGAAGGGATGTGCTGTACAAAGTGAGGAAATGTTCCTGACACACCACCAACTGAGGCGTAACAAGGTTTTTTTTTTTGTTTTTTTTTTTTGTTATAGGAGAACACACTGGTGCTAAACCTGAAAAAAGGAGTGTCTGCAGAGATGCTCCCTTTACATCCATCCTCAAACCTTCATCCATGCGGGAAGCGATGGAAGAGAGATCTGCTGGTCAGTGTTTATCTATAACTCACTTTTGTGTCCCAGAAAGGAACAAGAGGGACACTGCATGAGGGCTCAGGGTATATCCTTCTCCTCCCTCTCCGCCTCCTTCCTCACCCCCCTCCCCTTCATCTCCCCTTCATCTCATTCCACCACCTCATAAGGATTCCATTGAGGAGCCTTGAGGATGTTTAATCGTAAAGAAGAGCCAAAAGCTAAACCTGAAACTGAACCAGGGGGACAGAGGAGGACAGAGGCCTTCACTGATGTTCTCCATCTATACAGCCTCTAAAGAGGAAAGACAACATACCAAGATCACAGAACGGAGTCAACGAGTTTCTGTAGATCTGCAGTATGTCGCAACCATATAGAGAAAAATGTAGTTTTTTCTGTAACATCTTTCATGTTGGGCCCTAACTGTATATTTTCCCATTTATTTCCAAATGTCAGTGTCAATGTTAACCCTAACTAAAATCATGCACACGCACAACTTTAATCCCAGAAATGTTAAATAAAGGTGCACAAAATCAGAATTTAATGTTCTGAAATTTAATGAAGTAAACTATAAATAAAGATATGTTCTTATCAGAAAGCATTTGTGTGTATTGTGTTTTATTGTAAACAACTAAAAAACAATTTTTTATTTCAAACATTGGGGAAAGAAGTAAAAGTATAGTGTTAAGCTTTTAAAGTCTGAAATATATACGGTAATAATAATAATAATAATAATAATAATAATAATAATAATAATAATAATAATAATAATAATAATAATAATTCCATTTCATAAATTATTTCATAACAACTAGACATCAGTTTTATTTGATTGTGTAATTAAATAAAAATACAACAGGAGTTTAATACATAATATGTATTTCCATCTGTAGCTCCGCCGCTAGAGGGCAGTAGACATAGACAGGACCTTATTAATGAAAATACTAATCCTAATACTCCACTGGGCGGCTTAGGGCCAGAAGTGGTTTGAGGAAAAACTGCAACAACAGTTTTCAAGAAGTAAAAATTGTTAGAATAAAAAATGGGAAGTGATGAAATTAAACTATTGTTTTACAAATAAATAAAAACGTTCAGTTCTATTATATCACAAATAAGTAATTTACAGTTAAATCAAATGCTGAACATATTCTATAACTATGTTACAAATTTAATGTGAATTATTAACCCAAAGATAATAATAATAATAATAATAATAATAATAATAATAATAATAATAATAATAATAATAATAATAATAATAATATAATGAATTCCTGAGTTTTGCTGTAACCTTGCTGCAGCTGGGGTCTTGTCGGTCCGGGTGGGTGTTCTCTGGTCCCGACCTGACCCGGCGGTTCCGTTTGCCGCATTCCACCCGCACGCGCAATCATAAACATCCTAATCGTGGATCCACGGGGGCAGGAAGTGCGCGAGAGCAGGAATTCCACTTTTTTGAATGACATTTGAGTCCGTTAGAGGATGATTCCTCCAGTCGAACACCTCCCTCACTGGATGTTTGTGTTTCGGTCAAAGAGCTGAAAGACGCTCTGGAACACAAACCATAAACGATGTTGTGTTTTCTCTGCAACCTTTGTCCTGAAACTCAACCACTGGTGTCACTTCTGATATGAAAGAAGAGGTCGATTTAAAAACAAATAGTCATAAACATTCAAGCCAACGAGATCTGGATCAGGCCTTTTAAGGCTGTTTCTTTTTGCAGGTTCATAAAATTAACTCGTATTTTAAATGCAAAAGTAAATTTCAAATAGTTGTCACTGTTTAATATTTCAGTTTTTGCGTTGATTCTAAAGAATCAAGTGATTAAATGAGGATATTAATTTAAAGAAAACGGACTTTTCTGTGCCTGACCCATTCCTCAGGGCAGGAACAGTTACATGTTCCTTAGGTCTATTTAAAAACAGCTGAATCAATCAAAAGACTACAAATCTTGGTGACTGTTTCTGTTTATTTTAGACTTTTTAATCGCTCTGCAAAATAAAAAGCTGCAAAACTCAAATGTGCATGAGATAAAATACCAATTGTATCGTTCTGTTTGATGTGATTCTTGGCATGCTGCAGGTGAGTTTAGACAGTGGAAACGCGTCCTCCTGATTGGCTGACTGGCCTGTTGTGATGAGCATTCCTCAGCGGCCTTCAGCCAGGTCAAGTTTCACCTCCTTGTTTTGTTTACGGATTGTCCATCCGACATTTTTACATGGTTGTTGTGACATGACGCGCGTGCGTATACGACAGCTTTAAACCCGGGAAAGATAGAAGACCGCGAGACCAACCCGGAGCTGGACAGGGTTTATTTCATCAGTTCAGACCTGAGAGGTCACCATAACTCCCGCTCTGAGGCTCACTTAGGTTTAGTTTTATTTTTGTTTGTTTTTGTTCTCAAAGGCCTGAACGAACAGTGAACCACTAACAGATATTAAATGAAGAAGACCATCATTTTATAGAAAAATAGCAGACTGATCGAAAATATTATATTTAATTCTGACATTTAATGTTTGTTACATATATTTTTTTAATTCGGATGTAATTGAGATTTTGTTAACTTTATTGATTACCCAAAATCCGCGTTATAACACGACCCATTAGTGTGCTTTTTAATAATTATGTGTTTGTTTAACTTTGATTGGGAGATTGTTTTTTTTTTCTTTAAACAATTCCCCAAATTAGGACACAAACAAAAGAAAGTTAAAGACGCCATCATCATCATTGTTGAGAAATATACTTTTTTAATTCTCAAGAGGAAATTATATTAAATGAGGACAAAATACTGAAAAACATAATAAAAAGAATTAAATTACTAAAAAATAATAATAAAATCATTTTTTAATTTTCAAAGTTGGAAAATGGACGGTTACACTTGAACTATAATAGTTATTTTCATCATTTCATTATTAAACAGTTAATTTACATACATTCTAATGACCGTTTATTATTTTGTTTTTCAAAAAAGTGAAAGCTTTTATTTGGATTATTTTGTCTTATTAATTACAATTAGAAAATAGTAATATTAAAATATTTTACAAACCTGATTAGGGTTTCTTTTTTTTCCCACATTTTGAAACTGCAGCAGAAATCATGTAAATTCATCAAAACGCATTTTAATTTCTCTCATCTACATTGTGTCTCAGGAGTAGTTTGTTTCGCAGAGACAGATTCTTTTATTGGTCTGTTGGATCCGGTGTTAAATGATGGATGTATTAATTAGCTGAACTCACTGAATGATGTCATGTTTTAATTGAGACAAATGCTTCCAAAACAAAAGTATTAGTGACGGTGCTGAGGAGCTTTGGAGAGAGAGAGAGAGAGAGAGAGAGAGAGAGAGAGAGAGAGAGAGAGAGAGAGAGAGAGAGAGAGAGAGAGAGAGAGAAAAGACACCGGGACAAGAAAAACCTGGGACTCGGCCGCTAACAGGACGCTGAGAGCTGGTTGGCTGTCACCGCGCTTCAGCTGCTGCAGCCTGGCTGCAGACTGGCGGCAGGGTGATGACACACATGCCAGGGCTGGTCCACCTGCACGGACTCCCAGAGCACGGAAACCCAGACCCAGGGAACAGCCTCATGGGTGGCCAAGGAAATGGATATGTCTGCGCGCACTGCGAGCTAATTAAGCTACACTGGCTGTCCGGGTTCTCCAAAAAGCTGCGAACACGAGAAACTTTACTAAATGTGCGTGGATCTGGGCAGGATAAAGCCTCCACCTGAGTTGCAGCAAAAAAAATGTTTGATGCAAATGTGGTAGAAATATCCTAAAACGAAAAAAAGCCGTAACGTGTTCACTTTATAGAGAAATAGCTTCAAAATACATACAAATGCATTAATAAAATCACAATCCATTTGTCAAAAACACATTTAAACCATTACACTTAACTAATCCCTCTAAGCTGGTCTGTGCGCGCACGATTTGTCCTCTGATATTGTTGTTTTATGACCAACAAACACATATTTCATCTTGTAGCTCGCGGAGAGGTTTATTATTTTCATTGACTGGAACCACCGGAGGCGGGAATTAAAACAGGCGCAAATCACAAGGCGCTACGTCTCTCTAGTGAGCGCAGTGGAGCAGCGGCAGCCTGTCAGCAGATCTGAAAAAAAGAGAGAAAAGGGCTGGGCTTAGTGGCTCCCAGACCACAACCTGCGCTGCGCCTTCTGTAACCAGTTTAGACAAATTCCAGTCGAAGGCAGAAGCTCTGGTGCAAAATTAAGTTGTTGTTTTTTCTGCGCGCTTTGGACTCGAGGTGCGTCCTGAGGTTCTGCAGCACAGGCGCAAAATAAGAAGACGTTGGGACTTATTTTGTTTTTATTTTTGCCTGTGTGCGCGCAATGATGGCCACTTACCCGAGCCCGGAGGATGACCAGATGGCCCTGATGATTCATGACACCAACACCACCAAGGAGAAGGAGCGGCCAAAAGAGGAGCTGATCCCGGAGAAAGTGTCCGAGAAGCCCGACCCGTCCCAGAAACCTCCCTACTCCTACGTAGCTCTGATAGCCATGGCGATTCGGGAGAGCTCGGAGAAGCGCTTGACTCTGTCTGGTATCTACCAGTACATCATCACTAAGTTCCCCTTCTACGAGAAGAACAAGAAGGGCTGGCAGAACAGCATCAGACACAACCTGAGCCTCAACGAGTGCTTCATCAAGGTTCCGAGGGAGGGCGGCGGCGAGAGGAAGGGGAACTACTGGACCCTCGACCCGGCCTGCGAGGACATGTTCGAGAAGGGGAACTACAGGAGACGGCGCAGGATGAAGCGGCCTTTCAGACCACCTCCGACGCACTTCCAGCCGGGGAAGGCCCTGTTCGGAGGGGACGGCTACGGCTACCTGTCCCCGCCCAAGTACCTGCAGTCCAGCTTCATGAACAATTCGTGGTCTCTGGGCCAGCCGCCGACCCCGATGTCCTACACGTCCTGTCAGATGGCCAGCGGGAACGTGAGTCCGGTGAACGTGAAGGGTCTGACGGCCCCGTCGTCCTACAACCCCTACTCCCGCGTGCAGAGCATGGCGCTCCCCAGCATGGTGAACTCTTACAACGGCATGAGTCACCATCACCACCCCGCGCACCCACACCACGCGCAGCAGCTGAGCCCGGCCACCGCGGCGCCGCCTCCGGTCTCCTCCAGCAACGGAGCGGGCCTCCAGTTTGCGTGCTCGCGCCAGCCGCCAGAGCTGTCCATGATGCACTGCTCTTACTGGGAACACGAGACCAAACACTCCGCGTTACACACGAGGATTGATATTTAAGGTTGTGACTGAGTTGATTCCTGTGATTTCAAAACAGTATTTTGTATTCCGATGAGCTGTTGGGGTCCACAGAACCAGAGACGGAGATGTTTGGTTGTTTTTTTTACGGGGGATGGAGAAGTCATGAGCGCGCAGCACAAACCCTGGGATCCGTTCTGTGCGTCTGAATCCACCTCGGACTGGCGCGTTTAGTCTGTTTTAGATGTGAATGATTTTCTTGTTGTTGTCGGACATGCTGATGCTGCTCCAGCTGGATGTTCGTTGTGCGTAAAAACGCTCCTTTACGCACAGCTCCCTAGTGCTGTCTAATGAAACGAGGACACATGTTTTAATGAAGTCAGCGCTTTAATATGGAGCCGGATCAGCTCTTTGTGAGACTCCTGCAGGATGAATCACTGTCAGGAAGAAAAAACAGAACTCCACCAGAAAAGAGCCAGTTCAGGTCCTGTCGCATTTCTTCTTGTTAGTCAGATGTCCAGACGGAGCCAGAGCCGGCTTTTGTTCATCTTTCTAATTATTATTGTTTTTTATAAACGTGATTATGTCTCATTCATGTCGGGGCCATGTTTAATTTTCATTAGCACTTTGCCCTTTTTTTAGGTTTGTGAATTTCTTAATAAACTTGTATTTGCTAAAATAATACATGACGTAATCTGTGTTATATTTAGACTCTTATGAGTCTGTGAGGGGAACAGGACATGAAAATATCCATCATTATTTTATAGTTTTAAATTATTTTGTTGCAGAAAATTATTTTCAAATACCGTGAAGTGCTTTAAGCAAATATATTCCGTGCCGTAAATTGGACATGTGGTGTGTCCTTTTATGTTTTATTAATAATAATACATAATTATTATTAATATTAAATAATTGAAATAGGAATTGTAATATCATTAAAAATGAACAAATAAAATTTCTACTATAAAAAAATAATAAGATGAAGATTTAATCATTTTAGTCTAAACCTAAATTTTCATTGAAAATAAATAGCTCTGTCAGTGCGTGTTTACGTCGCTCTTTACGCATCGTTTTTGTTCATGTAAATTAAAAATTTTAAAATACTTACAATGCAGGACAAAATAAGGTAAATATTTTATTTTTAAACAAAAATATTATTTAGCTTTTTTTCTATTTCCTGAATTTGTCAACGTAAATCTGCTTTGGCCGAGAACTGTCCTGATCTGTTTAGTTTAATTTATCACTATATAATAATGATAATAATAATTATTATTATTAACTTTTAATAATAATATTTTATATTAACGCTAATAATTATTATTATTATTATAGAGCATTTTAAAAACAAATACATTGCAATCAAGCTCAGTCTTTTCCTCTGTTTTCATTTAACCTGTGATTATTCAACGGAAATTTTAATTTTTGTATTTATTATATATTTTTACATAATTTTTTAAAATGTGTTATCTTTTTTTTAAATCATCTTTATGTGTCAACAGTAACATTAACATGTTGCTCTTTGCAAATATTACCAACACATAATGTAACGATAATAATAATAATAATAATAATATTCTTAATAACAATACTAATAATATTCTAGTAAATCATTATATATATATATTTTTTAGTAACACTATTATATTTTGATGTGTTTATTTTAATTTTCAAACGCTTATAAAACATTAAGGAATCACACTTTCTATATGACATTTTCTTACATTTATTTTAATTTTTAAATCAACAAAAACACTTTCTCTTTGACCATCTCTTTTCTAATTTGTCACTTTATTGTGACTAGCACCCCACACACACACACACACACACACACACACACACACACACACACACACACACACACACACACACGCGCAGTCTGTGGCCTCTGATTGATGTTATACGCGCTGTTTTCTCACACACAGCTCGGTTAACGGGCCCGATTAAACTCAGACTGCAGCTGCAGTCACGTGATCACTCCTCCAGAATGTATGTGTTTACCTCAGTCCGCCTCATGTTCTTCTTGGTGTCAAACACAAACTCTATAAGCACAGGTAATTACAACACACGCACGCACCGTGCAGGAGGTGTCCTGTTTAGGGTAGCAGTGTGTTTTTGAGTTTCAGTCTCGCAGCTTCTGCTGCGTTCATCAGGACGCGTGGTGGGATTCGAGCTCGGCTTTGGGCTAAGAAGAAAACCGGACCATGTGACGGTCTATTTGCCGACATAGATTCAATGCTGAAGAAAAAAGGAATGCAAAGTCAGCGAAAATCACAACATGTTTCAAAAGTGCGCGCGGCGAGAATGAGCTAACTTAAATGTGATTTGCATCCTATTTAAATAGCAAATAAAAAACATTAAAACTAATGCCACGTCTGATTCATTCATTCCCTTTAACCTTGTATATGGCTTTTGATGATGCAAAGTAGGCTAAAGTTCAAAGGTCATCATGTTATTTTGCACAGGCCTAATTCCTTCTCAAAAATGTTCTGTTTGGTTTGTTGTGGGTTTACAGCAGCCAAACCGTTACTGGGTAGAAAATAGACAGCCTCTGATTTTTCAAGTTTGGTAAATGTAGTTTTCATCATATAGCTACATCTCAACTCAGAGACAGATACAAAAAATTCCAGAAAATCACATTGCATGATTTTTTATTATTTATTTTTATTTTATTGAAGGAAATCGTCGTTGATCCTGCTGAAAACTTAACATTTGCTCCAGAAACCTTTGTTTACTGTTCCAGAGGTCAGATGTTTCCTCTTGACCAGGTTACCATCACTGCAGCAGGGATTCTGATCCACTCCTCCATTCAGACCTTTTCCAGATCTTTCAGGTTTGAGGACTGTCACTGGGTAACACGGAGTTTTAGCTCCTCCATACATTTTCTATGGGTTCAGGTCTGGAGACTGGCTATACACTCCAGGACCTTACTTATGGAGCCACTACTCCCAGGCTGTGCTTCAGGTCATTGTCTTGCTGAAGATCCAGCCATGATCCATCTTCAGTTCTCTGACTGAAGGAAGGAGGTTGTTGCCTGAAATCTAGTGATACATGGTCCCATCTATCCATCCTCTCCTGGTCTGTTGGGATGGTTCTCTTGATTGTTCTGTTTCTTCTTCCTCCAAACACAGCCAGTGGCATTTGTACCAAAAAGTTCTATTTTGATCTCATCTGATCACATGACCTTCTCCCAGGCCTCCTATGGATCATCCAGATCAACAACGACAAACTTCAGATGGACCTGGACATGTGCTGGCTTGAGAAGAGGGACCTTTGCTTGCACTGCAGGATTTTAATCCATGTTGCATATGTGTTACTATGGTAACCTTTGACCATGTGGTCCCTGCTCTCTTCAGGTCATTGACCAGGTTCTCTCATGTAGTTCTGAGTTGATCCCTCACCTCACTCATAATCATTGATTCTCCACCAGACCAGCTCTTCATGGAGCTCCAGTCTGAGGGAGATTAGCTCTTTGGTCTCCATGCTGGAGAGGTTGGAGTCTGATGTGGACAGGTGTCTTTATGAGTTCACGGAAAGACAAAGGGAAAGGGGAAGTGATTTGTGGCCACAAATATTTATACCTCATTACAGCATAGTGGAATTTGTTCTCTGGAATTGACCCTCCCTGAGGAGCAGAGGGCAGCCAGTTTCACGTGGTCCAGGAGGCAGATGGAGGTTAAACGACATGGGTCTGGGACTGAACCCTGATCTCCTGATCAGGAGACAACCTCTCTTCCCATGAGCCATGCTAACCTCAAACAGGTGCAATTAATGCAGGTATGAGTTAAGGATAGGAGGGCTTCTTAAAGACAAAGTTCTGTTTGAGCCAGAATTCTTTTATGTCCTGGGTTCAAATGCAATTTAAGAATGGGAAAATCATCAACATCTTTCTGGAGATTCTGACCCCTACAGACAGTGGAGGTAAATTAAGACACTTTTTGTAAGTGGGAAAACTTGAATATATATCATAAATTTAACAACTTCTTGTTGAGCATCAACATGAATGTTTTGTAAACAGTAAAGAGATGGGAGTCTTTGGAAGGAGAGAGGATTCCAAACAAGCTTCCAAAAATAATAAACACAAGTTGTTTAGTTGTTTATAAAAAGTGTAACTAACCTGGAGCCTCAGAGATTCGTCATTTTTCCATTTTAAATCTTATATCATGATTAGTCCAGTCAGATTGATTATTTATGAGTTAAAGACAGGAATGACGCTTTTTGGAATAGGCCTATAATTATCTATAATGAAAATCAAAATAAAAGCAGTACAGCGTCCTGTTTATTTAGTCAGAGAGAGTGTGTACTGTGTAGAGGTCCGCTCCTATAGGGCCGTGTTTGATCTAGTCTCCTCCTATAAGTCATGGCACCATAAGGAGTGGACCGAGCCGGGTTTGGCTGCAGGTGCAGAGCTAGTCCTTAGAGGTGATCAGGCCGCGCTGCTCTGACTCTCATCCATAAGCAAAAATCTTCATTCTTTTACTTGTTTTTAATATTTGTCTCATTTCATGTCAATGCTCTAGATGAGTGTTTTTATTTATCATTTGGAATAATGCAGGTCTTTATGTGTTCGAGTCTTGATTTGGTCTGAGTTGCTGGCCTCTCCTGCAGCTGACTGGTGATGAACACATTTCAGTGACTTCTCCGGGAGGTGAAAAGGTTTAGCGGTTTGTTTCCGCAGAGCGCGCGCTCTGAATAACCGTGATTGTATCCTTTGTTGTGCTCAGAGATGACAGATTCTAATCAACAAGACGAATGAGGTCAACTTATTGTAGAGGCAACGCGTTTGACCCTCTCTCTCTCTCTCTCTCTCTCTCCCTCTCGCTCTCTCTCTCACACACACACACACACACACACACACACACACACACACACACACACACACACACACACACACACACACACAGCCCCTATACCTGGGGATGACAGACATGCTCCACAGCACATCGGCGATGCCACCCGGCCGGTCCGGTCGTGTCACACGCAGGTTGCAGGTTTCCCAATGTTGCACACAATGAGTTCCTAACATTGTGTGTGTGTGTGTGTGTGTGTGGGGGGGTCACCACTGTTTGGTATACATCTGCTCCAAACAGGAAAATATGCAGAGATTTGATTCGGAGAAAATCCGGCGATTGTTTCCAAACAGCATGAGATTTTTTCTCCCTCTCGGTCTCTGGATGGGGGTTCGAGTCCGTCCGCTGTGACTCTGCCCTGGCTTTATTTAGCGCTGTTTATTGTCTCTCTGGTGAATCTCCGACCTGCCGCGGTGATCTACGTGATGTTTTCACTCACTGCTGATCCCTATCTTAATGACAACCCTGAGAAACAATGGATTACACGCAATAATTCTTTAATAAGCTCAAATAACTGACATATTGCATGTTGATACACTGCCACGGTTTATAAATAGTTTGTTAACTGGACCCTTTTCAGTCCAAAAAATCTCTAAAAATCCCAAAATAAACCCCAGTGTATTGTGGGTGTTTTGAAGCAGTAGATCTTCACACTGACCTTTCATCAGGCCTGTCACAGGCCACACAGTCTGCAGGTCAAATACAGACAGTCTGATGGAACTGGGTTTTTTTTTTTTTCAGGTCAAGAAATATTTAATTATAGCTTCAAGTACTAAAATGTGTGTCCATAATTTGTCAATCAGCAAAAATGTGCAATATGTATCATTTCGTTTTTAAAGATCGTCAGCAGATGTCCTTTTAAGAAAAGGTTTCTTTGTGTAAATGCAATAAACTTCAAACACATGTACACAGCACCCTAAAAATGCTAACTATATAAATGTGCAGTTCCAGTATAACTAGCATAAATTCAATAAAATTAGCAATAAACCCTTCCATAAATCTTTAAGGGTTTCTGGTGAAACAGGTGAGAGGGCCCCGCCCACTTTGAAGCTCTATTTTTCAGGTAGACTTCACAGAAACATTCAAGGGTCACTAACTTTACTGAACAGACATTTTGACATCTTTTATTGTTTTGTTTTTTACATAAAGTTAAAGTTTTGTGATTTTTTTTGAAGGTTTTTGTCCACAAAACAAATGCTAACACTTATTTTTGAACTATGCAAAATTTTATACATATACAAATTATATTTCTAATTCGTAAATATTGTTTTTCTCACACTGTGTCTCTCTCTGCTGTAGGACTTCTGGTTTTCTCTCAAATCCCTACAGAGTGCAGCGGGACGCCCAAGCTTCCATTAGCTTCAGTTCCATCTCACCTCAGAATTTCCTCTTCAAAATTTGAAGTGAAAGGTCTTTTCAACTTGTCATAGCTCCTATAAAACAGAAACATCAAAATGTGACCATCAGCACTTTCTGACAATCGTGCGTGTTTTGAAAAAATAACTTCTAGTTTTCATGCAGCAGCAGCAGCTGGTCGTTTGAGACTTTCTTTTAAGTCTGTTTTCCTTTCTGCTTCTTATCTGTCTGAAAGGAAGAGACCCATGTGATGGTGATTTTATTGGTCAGTATTTAGCGCTTTATAGCACAACAGTCATTCACACCCTGGTGATCAGCCACATAGCCTCAGCTGCTCTGGGGCACACTGACAGAGACGGGGATGCATGCACCTTCACCTGCCAGCTCCCTCCGACCTCCACCAGAAGGCAAGGTGGGTGAAGTGTCTTGCCCAAGGACACCAGGGCAATGTAACCCAGCTGGAGCTGGGATCGAACTGGAGACCCTCCATTTGCCAAACCAGCCACTTTACCTACTGAGCGACATGCCTTAATGAGCTGCTGGTGGTTGCCATGGTGACCTTAATAAGCCACAGTTGGTTTCCATGGTTGCCCTAATGAGCCACTGGTAGCAGCTTTAACATTTTTTAAAACCTTTATTACATTTCTTCACAGTTTATGCATAAAATGTTGAATATTTTGCTTTAGATAATTGATGTTTATGTTGGGAGTTCAGGCATTAGCTGCATCCAAACCCTTCAAAATGTTTTCAGAAATTTTCTAGCTCATTTTATTTACTATCTCACCTTTTCTTTAAGGCTTTGCCAGTAAAACCAGTTTAAAGAAATTAGCTCAGCAGCCAGTTTGCAGCAGCGTTCATCCGACGTCCTCTTCTGTCGTGGATGAGGTGGAACTTGCCAGCTCCTACTGTAAAGAGGAAATGCGATAAAATGCTTCCTCTCTCTTGATTATGAGCTACAAATTGCTTTGTCGGGATTTAAATGGCAGGATTTTTCCCATCATGCTCTGATGGAGTCTATTTTTAAAAGGCCCTTTTCCTCTCATGCACTCTCTAAAAACTTCCGCAGGGTTGGCAGCAAGTGGCTATTAGGATAACTCTTCTCCTCTTAACATTCCAATTAATCAAAGATGAAACCAGGCTCCCACTGGGACCATTAAGCCCCAGCACCTGTTTCTTTGTTACTGTTAGTTATATGATGAACTAGTTCAGCCTCATGGTGTTATAGTGAGACAAGTAATCTCTGAACGCTGGCTCCATTTCTGTGATAAATACAAGCTCATTTGGAAATAAATGTCAAACACTGAGCTCAATCAGACAAAAACAACTCCAAATGCTCTCAAATACACAATCTGAGGTTTCACAACAGGGCAGGAGGGTTATATGGGTGCAAGGAGCAAAAGGATCAAACTTGGTGACACATTTTTTAGTTAGTCTCAATACATGATTCAGTTAAGTGTTTGGCTGTTAAAATGTCACATTCAAACCGAGAACTCCCTTTAAATAATGTGATGTGTGATGTAAGTCTGCCAATTAGCTTAATGCTAAGCAGGAAGTATCTAAGCCTGTCCCTGGTCCTGCCTTCATCCAGTCCCTGGTCCCACTGCAGTCCAGTTTCAAGCAATTACATACCTCTTGGCAAGGCCCGGCGATTAGACAAATGATTATATTTTGATATCCATAATTATACGCATTCACATAAGGACTCCTTTCAAGTTGAATGTGCTTTTTATTACATGCTTATCGTCTGTGATGAGATTACGCACAGTGTGGGTTTGGCCCGGGCCGGGGTACATTTAATTGAATAAGAGGGGCAGTAATGGAAGCATGCTGGACCAAACCTGCACAGCACAGCCTGCTCCCTTTGAGCCCAGCTTATGTTTGGCAAATTTCAGACAATGAGAACATTATGAGGGAAACTCAGAGGAGAGAGAGTTTTAAACCCATGCCTATAGTTCAAGGAGAGGGCACATGAACTTCTACGTCTCCCATGAGGTCCACTAAACATGCCCCCCCCCCCCCCCCCCCCCCCCCCCCCCCCCCCCCCCCCCCCCCCCCCCCCCCAGGTGGAGTCATCCTGACATCATGGAACATCCATCGGTTAATGCAGCTAAATAATCAGACACCAAGAGCATCAGCAATGCTGCCATTCATTCAAAATGTGTGAGAAAATCTGTTTGCTCTGATTATTAGTTTAGGAGTTAGGACAAGGTATGGTGTGTAGCTCTTTGCTGCCACCTTGTGTCAAAACATCTGTTAATGCAGAAGTAATGCCATTAAATTCCAGTGCTATTTTGAAATGGTTTATGCTTTTTTTTTTTTAATTAATTTAATATATTTTTTAATTATTCAGCTTCAAGTGAAACAATTAAGCCAATTCAAATCACACAGACGTCTGCAATACAGTCATTTATTTAAACTTCGAACAAAACTTTTCTTTTTACTGTCAATATCAACACAATTCAACCTCATCTCATACCAGTGTCTTTTGCTCAGTATTTTAACTCTCACCTCTACAGCAGTCTTTCTGTTAGTTGTTATCTTATTTAGCTGATTTTCTGTACCTTTTTCACTTTTTTAGCAGTTATTTTGTCTTTTCAAAAGTCAGCAGCTTCTTTCAGCACTCAGCATTCAAACTTTTAATGTTTTTTTTTCTTTTTGCTTGTTTTTTCATTTTCAGTTCAGCTCTTCTGGTTTCAGTTTTTCAGCTCTTTAAATGTCCTGTTCTTAATATTTTTGCTTCTTATGAAAAATGTTTAAGACATTCACCAATTTTAATCCACATATGTCAAATCTTTAAAACTATTTAGTTAATGTTGATATTTCAGCTCAGTTTCAGCTTCTATTCAGCTCTTCAGCAGCTTTCAGCTATTTGCAGCTAATTCTTTCATCACTTAGCATTCAAACTGCATTTCTGCAAAAAATGCAACTTTTTCTAGTTTATATTTTGTCTATATCGAAGCTATGAACCTTCTCAAATGATTCATGTCAGTTTTGCTGGGACTATAATAGCTGAAAATTGCTGGAAAAAAAGACATGAAATGTTTCTAAACAGATCTTTGGGGCTTCTTTGGTTAATTTCCAGTAGCTCAGAGCATTTGTCTTGCAGCAGGAGGGTTAGAACCCCACTCTGGCTGGGTCACTTTGTTGTGTCCTTGGGAAAAATACTTCACCTAGCTTCTCTGCATTGGCTGCCTGTCAGTCTTAGAATTTATTTTAAATGTTATTAGTTTAAAAATCTCAAAATTGCGCCCACATATACTGTATATCTGACTCATGTATCAGCCAACCAGAGGTCTCAGATTTTCTGGTCAGTTTACTCTAATTGTTTCGCCAACGACCTGTTCAAGTAAGTGGCGGCTGGTGACATTTTTTCTGTTTGGGGCGCATTTTTGCAAGTCAGTTTTCATATGCGCAAAAACCCACATCTCACCACTAGAGCAGGGAATGAAGCAAAATATTTTCATCTGACTAAAAATGTTGCTGGTAAAAATCCCTACCACCAATTCACTAAAAATGTGGAGCAGTTAGTTCTACTTATACACATCAAACAGTAAAGAAATCATAAGGTCTTCATAAGGAGACCTTGGAATAATATAAATATAATCAGATACAAATAATAATAAAAAACAAACACAGTGTGGTCACGACAGAAGTAAGAGTTTCAGGGAAAAAACAACCTGACCTACACAAGGTCAAAAACACAACTTAATATTCACAATGAAGTTAGTACTTATTTCTACTGAAAGCACAAACTCAGCTGATAAAACACTGGTTCTCAGCAGCACCAGGCTTCAGATCCTGAACACAAAATACATTTATTTTAAATCCTGAAGGTCCACAGCCACACAGTTTAGACCCAGCAGCAAGAGTTGATGAAAACCAGCTAAACTGAGATCAGATTACATCAAATATCTAAACTCATGACTGAAATAAACTCTGACACTAATGTTCAGCTCCTCCGTGAACCGTCACCTTATCGTGGTGGAGGAGTTTGAGTGCCCTAATGATCCTAGGAGCTATGTTGTCTGGGGCACTTGTGCCCCTGGTAGGGTCACCCATGGCAAATTGGTCCTAGGTGAGGGGTGAGACAAAGAACGGTTCAAAAGACTCTTCGTGTAAGTACAATCATTGAGCCAGTGTACCCGGCCCGGAGGGTTACCGGGGTCCCACCCTGGAGCCAGGCCTGGGGTTGGGGCCCGTGAGCGAGCGCCTGGTGGCCGGGCTTTCGCCCATGGGGCCCGGCCGGGCCCAGCCCGAACTGGATACATGGGCTCATCCACCTGTGGGCCCACCACCTGCAGGAGGAACATGAAGGGTCCGGTGCAATGTGGATCGGATGGCAGACCAAGGCGGGAGCTTTGGCGGTCCGATCCCCGGACACAAAAACTGGCTATTGGGACATGGAACGTCACCTCTCTGGCGGGGAAGGAGCTGGAGCTTGTGGAAGAGGCTGAGCGATACCGGCTAGATATAGTCGGGCTCACCTCGACACATAGCGTTGGCTCTGGAACCCGAGTCCTTGAGAGGGGTTGGACTGTCTTCTATGCTGGAGTTGCTCCGGGTGAGAGGCGGAGGGCTGGGGTGGGCTTTCTGTTAGCCCCAAGACTCTCTGCCTGTATGTTGGGGTTTTCTCCAGGGGATGAAAGGGCAGCTTCCCTGCGCCTTCGGGTTGGGGAATGGGTCCTGTCTGTTGTTTGTGCTTATGCACCAAATAGCAGCTCTGAGTACCCACCCTTTTTGGAGTCCCTGGGACGAGTGCTGGATAGCGCTCCTACTGGGGACTCCATAGTCCTGCTGGGAGACTTCAATGCTCACGTGGGCAATGACAGCGTGACCTGGAGGGGCATGATTGGGAGGAACGGTCGATGATTGACTTTATAGTTGTATCATCTGACCTGAGACCGTATGTTTTGGACACTCGAGTAAAGAGAGGAGCGGAGCTGTCAACTGATCACCACCTGGTGGTGAGTTGGATCAGATGGCAGGGGAAGATGCTACGCAGACCTGGTAGACCCAAACGTATAGTGAGGGTCTGCTGGGAACGCCTGGCGGAAGAGCCTGTCAAGATGGTCTTCAACTCCCACCTCCGGCAGAGCTTCGACCACGTCCCGAGAGCAGTGGGGGACATTGAGTCCGAATGGGCCTTGTTCCGCTCTGCGATTGTTGAGGCGGCTGTTGCTAGCTGTGGTCGCGGGGTGGCCGGTGCCAATCGTGGCGGTAACCCCCGTACCCGCTGGTGGACACCAGAGGTTAGGGGAGCCGTCAGGCTGAAGAAGGAGGCCTACAGGGCGTGGCTGGTCTGTGGGTCTCCAGAGGCAGCAGATAGGTATCGGAGGGCCAAGCGGAGTGCAGCAGTGGCAGTTTCCGAGGCAAAATCTCGGGCGTGGGAGGAGTTTGGTTAGACCATGGAGAAAGACTATCGGTCGGCTCCAAAAAGGTTCTGGCAAACCATCCGGCGCCTCAGGGGAGGAAGGCGGCAACTCGCTCACACTGTTTACAGTGGGGACGGGGAGCTGCTGACGTCAACTGGGGCTATAGTCGGGCGGTGGAAGGAATACTTTGAGGAGCTCCTCAATCCCACCGACACGCATTCCTATGAGGAACCAGAGCTGGGAGACCTGGGGACGGACTGTCCAATCTCTGGGGCAGAAGTCGCTGAGGTAGTCAAAAAACTACGCAGTGGCGGAGCCCCGGGGGTGGATGAGATCCGACCTGGGTATCTGAAAGCTATGGATGTTGTAGGACTGTCGTAGTTGACACGTCTCTGCAACATTGCGTGGTCATCGGGGGCAGTCCCTGTTGAGTGGCAGACCGGGGTGGTGGTTCCCATTTTTAAGAAGGGGGACCAGAGGGTGTGTTCCAACTATAGGGGGATCACACTCCTCAGCCTCCCTGGAAAGGTCTACTCCAGGGTACTGGACAGGAGGGTCCGGTCGATAGTTGAACCTCAGATAGAAGAGGAGCAATGTGGTTTTCGTCCTGGGAGTGGAACTGTGGACCAGCTCTTTACCCTCGCTAGGGTGATGGAGGGGTCATGGGAGTTTGCCCAACCAATCCACATGTGTTTTGTGGATTTGGAGAAGGCTTATGACCGTGTCCCCAGGGACACCCTGTGGGGGACGCTCCAGGAGTACGGGGTGGATGGTCTTTTGTTAAGGGCCATTCAGTCCCTGTACCAGAGGAGTGTGAGTCTGGTTCGCATAGCCGGCAGTAAGTCGGACCTGTTCCCAGTGAGGGTTGAACTCCGCCAGGGCTGCCCTTTGTCACCGGTCCTGTTCATAACCTTTATGGACAGGATTTCTAGGCGCAGCCGTGGTGTGGAGGGTGTCGAGTTTGGTGACAGGAGAATCTCGTCTCTGCTTTTTGCAGATGATGTGGTCCTCCTAGCTTCATCAGGCTCTGACCTACAGCTCTTGCTGGGGAGGTTCGCAGCCGAGTGTGAAGCGGCTGGGATGAGGATCAGCACCTCCAAGTCTGAGGCCATGGTTCTTGGTCGGAAAAGGGTGGATTGCCAACTCCGGGTCGGGAGAGAGGTCCTGCCTCAAGTGGAGGAGTTCAAGTATCTCGGGGTCTTGTTCACGAGTGAGGGAAGGAGGGAGCGGGAGATCGACAGGCGGATTGGGGCAGCGTCTGCAGTGATGCGGACGCTGAACCGGTCTGTTGTGGTGAAGAAGGAGCTGAGCCGGAAAGCAAGGCTCTCGATTTACCGGTCGATCTACCTCCCAATCCTCACCTATGGTCATGAGCTCTGGGTAATGACCGAAAGAACGAGATCGCGGATACAAGCGGCCGAAATGAGTTTTCTCCGCAGGGTGGCCGGGCTCAGCCTTAGGGATAGGGTGAGGAGCTCGAACATCCGGGAGAGACTCGGAGTAGAACCGCTGCTCCTCCATGTCGAAAGGAGCCAGCTGAGGTGGTTCGGGCATCTTGTTAGGATGCCCCCTGGACGCCTCCCTCGGGAGGTGTTTCAGGCATGTCCTGCCGGCAGGAGGCCCCCGGGTCGACCCAGGACACGCTGGAGAAAATATATCTCTGGTTTGGCCCTGGAGCGCCTTGGGATCCTGCCGGAGGAGCTGGTAGAAGTGGCTGGGGAGAAGACCGTCTGGAGCTCCCTAATTGGGATGCTGCCCCCGCGACCCGGACCCGGATAAGCGGAAGAAGACAAGACGAGACGAGACTAATGTTCAGTTAATGCAGGCCTGGACAGTCTGAACCAGCCTGGTCTGAACCGACTCAGTACCGGACATGATTCAAACCAAACAGGTCCAAAATGACCCGGTACCGGACCCGGTCTGAACTCTAAGAAACAACCCCAAAAAATTCACAGACTGTCAGTTGATTAAATCAGAACACATGGAATCAATCAGCTGGGTTATCACAAAGCAGTCAAGAAGGATTCTTTGAAAAAATATCCATTTAGCTTCCTCCATGATAAGAACTCCCTCCTCCATGCGAGCTTCCGGGTAAAGTCCTGATCTGAGCCGATTCTCCAGTTTTCTGCGCATGGCCCAGTCGCTATACTCCTGTGACCTGAGGCTCTCCAATACTTTGTATTGAAAGGGCTCCAATGCGCATACACCAGTTATCAGAATCAGAAGCTTTATTTGTCATTGAACCAGCATCCTGGTACAATGAGATGTGTTCAGTACAACCTGACCAAGATTAGACACACAGAACACGCAGGACACATTACAGGAACAGGCAGACCGCGGACGCCACCTGAGGGCGCACCCTTTTGATGCAGAGGGGGGATAGATGGTAAACAAGAGGGAAGTTGAGTAAGGATAAAAAAAACTTGTTTAATTTCTCTGCCCTCCTTAAGGGAGTTTCAGGGACAGCGTCATTATGCACCATTATGGACATCTGTGTGCATAATCTTTGTATTTTTGTATCAAAGCTCTCTGGATACATTTTGTCTCCCTTCATGTCTTTAGGGGCAGAAATGTCCATTAAAAAGCTGCTGTCAAAACGTTAATCTGTTCAAAACAACCTTCTTTCAGTAGCTAAATTAGAGGATTTTATTCTAATCTAAAAATGGTTTTGGCTCAATAACATTGACTTTTTGTCACATCCTGTGCCCCCTGTCGCCATCTAGTGTTCTCCTAGTGTCTTGTCTTGTGCTTTGTCTAACCCTCTGCCTTCTTTGTCTCCAACAGGTGTATCCTATTGTAATCCAGCCACCTGTGCATCGTCTTGTCATCACCTCCCTCTGTGTATACTGTATAAGCGTGCCTGTCTCGTCTGTGTTTGTCGGTTCCTGGTTGTGTGAGTCCTGAGTCCTGTCTTCGTGTTCCCGTTTGGAATAAATTTAACTTTGGCTTTACATCTGCGCCTGGGTCCTCTCTACCGCACCGGATCATGACACTTTTATGAGACGAGGAAGTGAAATAATGGTTCTGACCTGTAGAAAAGTGACTGGTATGAGGACTAGATATGAGCATATAAGCCCTGAAGGAAATGGTCAACTAGTAATGGAATAAAAATTCATCTGTCCTCAGATGCTTCTGATGGAGTGAACCACAGGAAACCTTTTGTTAAATTAAAGCAACGTGGAGTTCCTGGATTCTCCTCTTACTGGTACGCTCACCACAACATGCAGTTCAATGGAGGAGCAGCATCTCTCCTCCTTTGGTGATAACAGTGCTGTTAGACAGGCAGGAATTCTGTCTCCTGTTTAAGGTGATTTGTATGTTGATGATCTGTGCATGCAGCTAAGAGCCTCTGCTGGGTAAAACACTGATCAACCATCTGATGTCTGCAGATGACCTGCAGAACCTACATGTTTCATACAATGATGAATTAAGAATCCTCCTTAAAATTCCCAGAGGGGGAAGAGCCATTCTGGTGTTTGTAACTGCAGATGTTTGAACTTTGAAAGCTCTTTTAAGAAAGTTACTGTTCATTTTTAGAGAAGGTCTGGATGGTTCAGTTAACGGTCTCATTTGAATGAAAAGAGTCAGTAATGGGTCAAAGGTCAGCTGCTGTGCTACAGTTAGCATCATCCACATGAATGATCAAATCTACAATCATTAAAACTTTCTTAAACTTAATAATAGAAGATAAGAACTCAGTAAAATCAGTGAGAGAAGCAGCAGCAGGACCAGGAGGGCAGCAGATTAAAACACAATCAAAATGTTTGAAAAACTGACCTTGAGCACCTGCAACTCAAAGGAGGCAAATGTCTCAGGATCCACATGAGAAGCTGTCCTGATGCATTGTGGGAAGTCACCACCACAGCTGTAGTTTAGACATCTCATGGGGCTTAAAGGAGACGAACAGTTTGTCATCTACATCAAAATGGTATTTCTTTGAAAGAGCTCAGGATACTGAAGAGGAAGCAGACAAAGAAGGACCAGCAGAGGCCCCAACACAGAACCTTGTGGGACCCCGTGAGCAAAGGGGGTGGAGGAGGACCTGTAGAGACAGCCACAGTGAGACAACACTCAACCTGAGAGGTTTGAGGTGAACCATTCCAGCAGGTCCTGATAGACCTACCCGGCGTCTCAGCCTATCAAGTAGCAGCTGATGATCAATGGTGTCAAAAGCTGCAGTCAGGTCCAGCAGGACCAGGACTGAACATTTTCCTGCATCATTCTGAGTTAGAAGGTCTCTGGAGACTCTGAGAAGAGCTGTTTCAGTGGATGAGCTCCATGGAAACCTGACTGAATCCTGTCAGAGAGGCTGTGTTGGTCCAGAGCTGCTGGGAGCTGTTTAGCATCAACCTTTTCCAGGATCTTAGAAAGAAACGCTCACTTAGAGACTGGTCTGTAGCTGCTAAAAAAGGAAGCATTGAGCTGGGGTTTCTGTAGAAGTGGATGGATGACAGCGTTCTTAAAATGTTCTGACTAAAGAAGGTTGTTGTCATCAGGATCAGACACACTGCTGGCTGCCTTTGTTTTAGACCATAAACAGAATGGTTGTAAAACACTGATTTTCATTGAGTTGATGAGGAAAGGTTGCTCCATGTAAACTATTTAGTGAAGGATTAAATACTTTATTGTATTTTAGGTGAAGAGTCTCAGTCTGAAGGACTGATTATTAGGACCGTTTCTACTGATGAAATATCATTCAGCCTGTTAGAACGTGTTCATTTTCACACACCTTGTCATGTTGTCAGAACAGAGTTGACTTTTCATCCTGTGCAAATATATTTTCCTGCAACAGTAAAAAAGTTCTGAAAGGAAGCATTTAGTTTTCCATCTTTTGATGCTAAATGGACCTTGAAGCATGGAGTCGCCCACATGGACCGGTTGATCAGAACAGTGACAAACTGAGTCCAAGGTGAAAAGGATTTCAACTCTTCCTTCAAGTCTAGAAAGTTACAAACAGTTCAAACAACACAAGTTATCACTGGAGTTCTAATGAATCACAGATGAAAATCAAACTATTAGAAGTCAGGATCATTTCAGACCTAAAGAAAAGAATCCAATGAAATAAAAACTAAAGAGTCTTCATGAGAACTCCACAATCATTATCATTTACTAGGATCAAACACCAAATGGACTGTAACTAAATGAGTGACACTAATAAAATGTCAGGAGGTGGAGTCGATGAGGTCCCTTCCTGTCCCGACTTGTACTGTTTGTATTTTTCCAGCTGTTTGGAGTGACCTTCTAGTGTCATTGACTGGTCAGAAACAACACCTAGATTCCTCAGCTTTGACAACCAACTAGACATCAGAGCCTCATTCCAGTTCTGATCTACATGCAGGGGATGCAGACATCAGTTTTCCTGACACTTCTCACAAAACTCTGTTTTCCTTCCTGTCAGTATCAACACAGTGAGCAGGGCCCTGCAGGGAATCGAACCCATCTCATCACTCAGAGTAACGTTAAGTGCCTTTTTCTTTTTGCTGTGACCTGAGGAGGTAAAGAAAATATGAGAAGCTAAAAACTCTACAAGTAGCTCCAGAAGGTGCCTGTCCACATTACAGGTGTGGTCCTCCAGGTGTCTGATGGCTCTTAGTCTGACCCTCCCCTGAGGCCATGTTGGTTCCAGTCTGGTTTACATTGATTTGATCTTCATAACAGTATTTTATCAACTAACAATGATAAAATAGTCTGTTGTTGCCATTAACTGAATAAAGCTCCAATAACAACTTTTGTCCTTATAACATGTCTGTGGACTTAACTTAGGTTTTAGTTGTTATTTGATTTAATTACTGATTTTTCTTTTACACCTTTGTCTGGAATGACAGCTTCAGTAAGGATCTGACCACCAAGTCCTTCGTCTGTGACTTTCACCCAGTCCACCTCCTGCTTCAAGACCTCCTACAGGTGGTAGACTGAGAGGATAGTCTCCAGGTAGATGGACCTGATGGTAAAGGCCCAGCCACCAGCTGCTTGTTAATGATCCTCTACCCCAGACCTGGTTCCAGTCAGGTCCTGGTCTGGATGACTTTTCTTTTTACCTTCATGAGGTCATAAGAGTTCTGAATCTGGTCCCTCAACCATGAACTCTCTCCATGAAGCTCTCCATGGGACACCTTACCATGACTAAACTGCACCAGACAACATTCTGAAGCTCCTGGAATCCTTGGGACACTCAAAGCCATCCATTCAACAGGGTGTCAGATGACAGTGTTAGAGGTTTCTATCTCCCAGCTGACTGGGGAACAGCTTCAAGTCCCTCTGGAGGAGCTGGAGGAGGAGAAGAGAAACCAACCTGAACAGTGCAGCTCCTCCCTGAAACACTAGAGGGCCTCAGAGAGTTGCTGAGTTTAGTCTGTAGATGAAAACTGAACTTAGTCCTGTGTCTGTGAATCAGAGGGACTGTGAGGACACTCTCCTCTCCCTGAAGAGAAACCTCAACATTTCTATCAGTGACTGTTAAAATACAACTTTCTTCACTATTTCTCAAACATTTGTTACTTTTTGTTTGTACCTGAAGTCACGTGAAAACAAACAGATGGAACACAGGTTGATCATTTTGTAACAGGAGATGATAATAATAAATGCCTGCACATGTTCTCAAAAGAATCTGTAGAAATTGTGATTTTTGCTCCTATCTCAGCTTCAGATCATAAGACAGGTCTCTAATCTGTGAAGGGCTGTTTATTCACAGACTCATGCAATGAAATGACTTGAGCTATTTCTTTATTTTTTAGGAACAGTACAGATTAGAAATAATAAATGACAAATGTATGTCAGTGGTTTTGAGATTCCAGTGGTTGCTCTTTTAACAAAAGGCACTGTCTTTTGTTAAAACTGAACTCGACCAGACATGACACCAACACTAAACAGCTCCACTCATTTGATCTTTGATTCTCTTTAGTTGGTTGAGTTATAGGTTGATGATAACCTTAAACAATAAACCAAGTTACATAACATTACATTCAAATATTTGCTTCAACAAACACATCTAATAAGAATGAAGTCCTTTTCCATCTTAATGCAACAAACACGTATGCATGCAATCTTGTACAAGGAGGACAAAATCTAAAAGTAAACAAATAAATTCAGTCTTTTTGATCATTTCACACACAAAAGCCAAACCCATCAAAAGCATCTCTGGCTGTCAAACAAAGGGGATCAGGTGTCTGGTTGCAATATTCAAACCTCTCTCTCTTCATAAAGACAAGGTAACCATGATGTTGCTTCTGGCTCTATGCTGCCCCTTGTGTGCAAAATAAGGAACTGAATGATAAAAACAGTTCTCATCACTCATATTTCAATCAAATAAGCTTCTTGTTTAGAACCATTTTAAGACATTATTTAATACTTTCTTTCCTGTTGTTCTGGTTATAATCTAATACTTTAGAATATTATTTCATAGTATTTCTTATGATTATTGTGAACCTATTTGATATTCTATATGTGTTTCCTGCTCTGTGGTATTTTTACCTGCATTTTGTTCATCTTTTGTGCTCCATGGTTGATGTGGTTGATTTGACCTCTTACTGAATTTTAATTGGGTATTTTATTATATAATATAGTGAAGATCCTTCTAACTTCATCACAGGCTTCCTTTATGTTCATGTGTATAATATTACAGCTTTGTGCCATTAGATCAGGTTAGGTTTCCACTTTGAAGATTTACTTTATTCAGATATTGTCCATCAGGGCGGCACCACTGAGAGTTATTCAGCAGGGTCTGATGATTTGGGGGTATAAATGAATCCTCTGCTGTTAGTAAATTAATCTATTATCTTGTATTAATTTGAATTAAACAGACCAATATTGAAGTCACCACAGATATAAATGGGCTTTTTTGTTGTTGTTTTGGAGAATTTTTCCTCCGTCTAATTTTCAAATATTTCTACACTTGGTGACCTGTAGACACAGTTAACGATCATGTTTTTATTTTTATTATTTGTCCTTTATTGGCAGTGTAGGCCAATGAGACGGCAGCTGTTTTGGAGCTGTCCAGAGTGCTGAACCACTCTATCCTCCTGATGAATATTTATAATAAAGATGTGAAACCAGGTTTGAGTCCTGATTGAATTAAAACTTTGCAAACTGTCAGGTTTTGAAGGTTAAAGGAGGAGCCAAGCGCAGATATAATCAAAAATAGGTATTTATTGAACGACAACACAGACTAGGGCAGGGGACGAGAAGACGAAGATCTGACAACACCCAGACGAGACAAACACACTGATATACTGGGTGGTGATGATGAGACGAGACACAGGTGAGAGGATAATAATTGGATTCACCTGTGGGAGACAAAAGGCAGAGGGTTAAACAGAGCACAAGACAGGACACTAGAGGGAGACATACGACACAAGGGAGGTGACATATGACACAAACACGATCAAAAGCATTAGGTTACCTTTTTCTTTACAATCCTAGCTGCACAACATTTTGAACTGAGACAGATTCTTTAAATGTGAAAACATTCATGTAAAACAAGAATCAATATTGAACTTTTGCAGTCAAACAGACCAGAATTGCAATTTGAGATTAAATAGTTAAAGTTTGATGCTGGGAGGATTGACTGGAGCCGCTGAAAGAGGAACCACTGGTATAGGAACAATTTCACTCCATGCTGTGAGGTCATGCACAGCTGCTGGGTCTCTAGGAGTTTCTCTGGACTTGTTGAAAATGTCCAAATTATGGAGTGTGTCCCTTTAAGACTAGTGCAGAATGCTAATGTAGAATGTGTTATGATATGGGGGCGCTGGGCTCTGGGACAGCAGGGAGGGGAAGGGAAGACACGACGCTGCAGAGGATCTGCAGGCTGCATTTCAGGTGATCAGCTGGGAAACACTTTGTTCAGTCTTGGCAGATCACGTTTTTTTTTTGTTTTCATGGACATCACCCGATTCTGTTCAGCAGCTGATGCTCGATGCCCAACCCTAAATTTCCTGCCCTACTACTGCTACACAAATCATGCAGCAGTATATCTAGTCTTTATTTTGTGATCCTTTTTTTTCAACTTGATGCATTTCGTCACGTTTACTATCGCGAAATTTCACCAAACGATATGTTGTCCCATCCCTAACACACACACACACACACACACACACACACACACACACGTAGGTATAGAATCTTTAAGATTTTTTTCGTCAATTTTTCTGTTGAAATATATTTTATGTATTCATCTTTTTTTAAATGTCTTTTTACAGGACAGGATTACGTTAACGATGCAAAGTGAAGTCACGCCCACACTGATGATGTCACTTCCTTCTAAGATGTCAAGCCTTGATGATAGAGATGTTTTGGCATATATTAATAAATCTGTGAATCATGAACTCCTCAAAAATCTGTTCTCATGATTTAATTAGACTTTCTCCATCCACCCATCTTCTGAACTGCTTCATCCTCCACTGAGGGTCACATGGAGCTGGTGTCATTCTCCAGTATCATGGGGCAACGGTGGAGGGACATCCTGGTCATGTCCCCAGTCCCTCACTTTATGTACGTCTTAATTAATTTGTACACTTTTTAAAATTATGGTAAATGATAAATGTCTTGTATTTACAGAGTGCTTTATACTCCTCAAAGCGCTGTAAACAAACAGTCATTCACACACTGATGGTGATTTTGTAGTCACAGCTGCCCTGGTTGGGGTACATTGACAGAGGCCATGCACCACCATCCCTCTGACCACCACCAGTAGACAAGGTGGGTGAAGTGTCTCCAAGGACACAACAACAACGTAACCCAGCTGGAGCTGGGATCAAACCGGTAACCCTCTGGTTGCCAGACCAGTCACTCTACCATCTGAGCTACACGCCGCCCCATCTAATCTAAAATGAGTGAATATAAAAAAGGGTCCATGTGTCACAGTAATGATTTTCTGGTTCAATGGAAACATTTAAAGGAGAATGAAAGTCCACCTCCTTCCAGATCTTGGGTTTTAGATCTCAGACTAAGATAAGGACTTGAGTCAGAGACCTGGACTTGAGTGACAATCAAGTTTCTGACTTAGACTTGCCGTCTAAAGACTCGTGACTTGATTCTGACTAGCGGTTATTGACTTGAATTTTATGGACAATCTTTATGTTAGCTGAAACTAGCGGCTGCTCAGCTGATCCGATGTGCTCTGAAGGCTCTGAGGAGCCCTGTGTATTGAGACGCTGTAGATGATCACCTTAGTACACCAATAAAATTTGATTTATTTCCCTGGTGGATGAAAAACCTGCAAGCAGGTTTGTTTTTTATAGCACTCACTTAAAAACAGCAGAACGATTAAAAAGTGTCATGTTTGTGTGTGAAGAATGGATGTCATGTAGTACATGATTCACTCTCCTCGTGAGGATTAAACCTGAAACCTTCTCACTTTAGGGCAACAGTTCTACCACTTGACCATGCAGCCCCAGGTTCTGACATTATTCACACGTTTTTTACTGCATGTCTAATTTGGTGAGTTTCTGTGAAAATATTCAGCTTCTAATCGTAACTAAAGTTAACAAAAAGAACAGAAACCAGGGACAAACTGCTGATGATTAAATGCATTTATTCACGTCGTTTGTGGATTTGTCTCCTGTGAGTGACGTCATCGAGGCTCGACATCCTGCTGGAAGTGACACCATGATGTGTCGGAACAACAGGGACACAGCTACACGTCCTTAGCGCAGACAAAAGAGTTCAGCTGGGAGCAGACTTCATCGTTGACATAATCTTGTCCTTTGAAATGAAAATATACATACATAAATCAGAGATCTTGACTTTTTCATCTCGATAAATTCAGAAATGATCAAACAAAACCCGACAACATGGGATCACATGACTTCATCCATCGTCATCAAAGGAGCACTGACGTCATCAGGCGTCATGTGACCTAAAGTCTAACTTCAGGATGGAGACTTGTAGCTACAGAGAGCTTTTGGTTGTTGTACCGAACAGGTTGATGTCCATGCAGTGCTCGTTTCCACCGTTGTTGTTGGGTTCCCCTTTGCCCCAGTGGTCAAAGATGAACTTTGAACCGTCGCTCCAGAACCACATATCATTCTGAAAAAGGTTTTATAAAGTCAGTCTTTTTTTTACGCTGATGGATTTCATATCTACCTTTAACATCCTAAACAATGATTCAGTTTAGAAAAAAGTCTCTTTACAGCAGCTAAACCCTTTACCAGTCTCTCGTGGCTGGTGGGTATAAATCACTGAATGAATCCTAACTAATAAAACATTTTCCTGTAACTCACCCTGACGGCGTTGGTGCCTCCAACCCAGGCCTTTTGGTTTGTTCCTGCCGCCTTGTAGATCAGATCCCTGATGAAGTTGTACTGATCTGTGCTCTGGAGGGAAGCCAGGTTTCCACCGTAGGAGTTGCAGTATTTCTGAGATAAGATGCAAACATCAGCAGTAGCAATAAAGTAAAGTTCTTATCGATCACTATGTTTTAAAGCACATCACTGGTATAAAGGAGTACCTCAGCATCGGGCCAGGCCTTTGTGCTGGCCTCAAACACGTAGCAGCGACCACCGTACCAAGTCCAGCCAGAAGGGCAGGAGGCGCAGCAGGAAGCTGGAAAAAACAGAAAATCAGAGACGTGTTTCTGCAGCTGCACCCTCTACAACTGTGTTAAATACAGGCTGGAGACGTAGTTAAACTAAACGACACAAACACAGCAGAGGGTGGATGAAACTAATATGACTGAAGAAATTAGGAAATTGTTTCTGAAAGG
This sequence comes from Callopanchax toddi, assembly GCA_006937965.1. Classification (NCBI taxonomy): domain Eukaryota; kingdom Metazoa; phylum Chordata; class Actinopteri; order Cyprinodontiformes; family Nothobranchiidae; genus Callopanchax; species Callopanchax toddi. The sequence continues at coordinate 151,512 of SSNR01000599.1, forward strand.
AGACAAAGATCCTCAGATTAAACCCATTTCCTTCATCAGCGTCATCGTGGAAAATCACAGTAAATCCTCTTTAATCTGGTCAAAAACCTCGAATAACCAAAAAGATCAAATAAAACTATCATAGAAATCACAAAGGTTTTTACATTCTGCTGGAAAAATGTCTTCCGGTTTAGCTTATCATTGGATTATTGGTTGGTCAGCTGACTGTGGCGTCCTACCATCAGTCAGGTAGAGGTGAGTCATTTAAACCATACAGGAATGGATGTGTAACCATTAAACCTGATTTATAACGTCTCCAAACCATTACATCAGCAAAACATCAGAACAACAAAATATCAGAACAACAGAACATCAGAACAACAAAACAACAGAACAACAAAACATCAGAACAACAAAACAACAGAACAACAAAACATCAGAACAACAAAACAACAGAACAACAAAACATCAGAACAACAAAACAACAGAACAGAACAACAAAACATCAGAACAACAAAACAACAGAACAGAACAACAAAACATCAGAACAACAAAACAACAAAACATCAGAACAACAAAACAACAGAACAACAAAACAACAGAACAACAGAACATCAGAACAACAAAACAACAAAACATCAGAACATCAGAACAGAACATCAGAACAACAGAACATCAGAACAGAACATCAGAACAACAGAACAACAGAACATCAGCCCTAACGCCTCTGACATTGTCTGACCACCAACCTGTTGGGATGTTGCATCCAGCCTGTGGATGTAGAAGACAAAGTCAGAAACAGGAAGTGGACGAGCTGTTTTTCATGTTTACTGATCAGCTGGCAGCTTTCTAACAGGAAAAGTGACCTGAAGCAGGAAGTTTAACCACAAATCACCTCCTCAGTGTGGAGAAACATATATATATATATATATATATATATATATATATATATATATATATACATATATATATATAAAACAAATATAACAATTTGTTATATATATATATATACTGTATACACATGTATATAACAAAATCATTTGTAAGGACAAACATGTTTAAGTGATTATTTATTTAAATGTTCTCTTTTCAAGTTCTCCTCTTGTCAAGATAAGGAATCAAAACCAACAAATATCAGTCCTGGTCTCATAAGGGATTCTTTAGAGAATGAACTTACATTTGCTCTCATGGCCAGTCCACAGAGGAGCAGGCTGAGGAGAAGACCTGACATCATCTGAGTGAAAACCAGAGAAGTTAAATGACAGTTACAGAGAAACATAAATAAAACCACTCCAGCTTCTAGCTGTTTGGTTAGACAGGAACTGGAGAGTTAAACCTAAACAGAGTCAATGAATGAAGTCAGACTTACCTTGTTGAGGATGAATCTGAGCAGCAGCAGCAGCAGCAGTCGCTGGATGAAGGATTCCTAGCAGAACCAAACACAGAGTTTATAAACCTTTAACTGACTTGGTGGAGCTGTCAGTCACTGATGACAGCTAATTAGATAAACATCAACAAGCCCCTCCCACTCAGTCTGAGACCTGCTGGGGTTTCCTGTCAGAGTCAGTAATGGGAGTGGTCAGGGTGGGTCAGGAGGAACGGACACACCTGAAGACATTCCTCCTCAATGCTTTAGACAATATCTCACTTCACCATCTGTCTCTTTGTGTCTCCAGCCTGCAGGTTGGAGCAGATGGACCATGTAGGGGTGGAGATACCTGCTGGCTTGGTCTAATAAAACATTTAGTTCAGTTATTCTGTTATTAACAGAAACCTTAGTTTTAGTTGGGGTTACTGGTTTTGGTTCTGGTTCTGGGACATTCTTTTTAAAGATTCAATTCAAAGATTTGTCATATGCACAGTGAAGAAGAAACACGTCTCCCTGCACAAGGAAATTACTTTGCTGACCGTACTGGATGTCAAAACAAAATATGTACATATAAGCATAACATATATGAAAAGGAGATAAAATAATAAAAACTAGCGATAAAGATTTCTAAGGATATAATATGAAGTTAAGTTTCTACAAGAATGAATATTCATGCACATACTGTATTGACCTGAATGTAAGATTAGGTTTTTTTCATTGAAAATAATGTAAAAATGCAGTGTTGTCTTATAATCGGGGTCTAGTTTCTTGGAGTCATTACATGACCACATCAGCAGAGGGTGCAGGCTTTTTGTAAAGGCAGCAGCAACAGGAAGCTCAGCTCAGATCGCTACCGGTCCTGGTCCAGACCAGTCCAAAGTTACAGGCCCACTGGGGATTAAAATGCTCGATGGCCAGTCCAGCCAGGTCCACTTCCAGACCCAGGGCAGGAGCTTTCAGCGTGAGCAGTTCAACGCAGACTTCTGTCCAGGTGGAGGACTCAGCCGGGCACACACGCCTCCATCCCCTGAGCTCGTCACAGAACCTCAGTCCGCTGGACTGTCTCTGTATTGGTGGGTGAGCCACGTTATTTCTGTACCCTTAGATCAAGTTACTGATGAGGACACGTCACCTCCATCCACGCTAACACACGCGCGCACACACACACACACACACACACACACACACACACCAAGCAAAGACTACCTGAGTAGTCTGGTTCTGCAGAGGCTGCAGGAAGGTCTGCAGAGCGCTTTATCCTAGTGAAGGAGGTGATACATGCAGACATGAGGTTTTAGCGATAATGAGAGAGTTGGAGTCTAATCAGCAGCAGTCCAGTTTCACAGGAGGAGATCTCAGTGAGACTACAGGTTGGAATTCATACGTTTCTTAATAGTGCAGTTATTAATGATATTTAAAAATAAATAAGTGCTGTTCTGTTCTATTCTATTCTATTCAGACTCCACAGATTGTATAACTTCAGTTATTGAATATTCCAGTTTATCTCATTCTTTCACCCCAAATTAACCAAAAAGTTCACTTTTTCTTATACAAGCACATCATAATAAAAATGTTTTATGTGGATAACAAATCTGTGAAAAGGTTTCTTTGGACCTCCAATTAATTTTGACCTTTGACCTCTGCTGGGCTCCTTGAAGTAGCTTTAACCTCTGAAACCAAAAAAAAGAAAAGTTGGTTCTTTAAAGTGTGAAATGTATTTGTATTGCATCAATTGTAATTATTGTATTATATACTGTATATAATTAGTGTTTTAGCCATAGGCTGGTTTCCATGTTGTCTCTTAGACAGGTTGATGTAGATGTAGCAAACAACAGTTCCTATGATCAGGTATGATGTCTTAAATTGGGCACAATAACATTTCTTGAGGAAAAAATAATTTAAAAAAATCTTCAGTTAAAAAAGTCTTGGTAGCTAACTAAGAAATCCACCACTAGATGGCAGAGTGCTGCTATCCCACAGAGCATAAGGCAACCTGTGATGTTTCAGTGTTTTATTGGATGATCTAAATTTGCGGCAGACAACTTTGTGTTGTGTTTATACATAATATTAGTTTTAAGTGAACTTTCCTTTTCCACTGATTATTTTAAGTGAGCATAGAGCACCACAGCGCCCCCTGGAGGGGCCCGGCCCCACTGGCCCCTAATGCAGAGATGCCACAGGTCATAGCAAGCAGAAAGAGATAAAAAGAGAAGATCTGACTCCTTTACGGAGACTGAGCTCCACATCCTGTTGACTGTAAACAAACAGAATAAAGAAAAACGTTTTGTTCTTCAGGAACAGATCCCCTCATCCTGATGGAGGTCAGGAGGTGTGTGGGCCCCAGTGAGCCTCCGTCAGAATGAAAAGACTTAAACTAAAACAGGACAAGATCAGATCCATCAGTCAAACATTTTCTAAACATATTAATAGTTTTAGATGTCAGTCTGCATTTAGCTGAGACCTCTAAGAAAGAACCACCAGCTTCTTGTCCAAGATAGAAACATGCTGCAGCAGTTGCTGCTGACCAGCTGCCCATGAGCAGGCCGTTATATTCAGGTTGTTGTTCTAATCCCAGCTGATGTCTGGTTTTGTTCTGCTTCATTTTCAATTCTCTCAGGAATCAAGATGGCTGAGAAAGTTATAGCAGGTGTCTGGATGGACGAGGTGCCAAAGAGCCGTTTATTTATGGGAATGTTGTTGAAGTTTCTTCTTGTTTTTGTTGGTCGTTGTGACCTGGAGATGTTTTCTGGTAGGAGATGGAGGTCAGGGTGTGTCAGGAGGAATGTCCACGTCTGAAGCTTTTAGTCCAGAATGCTTTTATAATAATCAGACTTTGACATCGCTCCGTCCCCCAGCCTGTCAGTTGAGTTTTGGTATACTGGGTTTGGTTACTTTCCCTTTGTGAAACTGATTTTATCTTTATTGATTTATATGGTCTCACCTGAATGTGGTTTGGTTCATTTTACATCCAGTTTCTCTCTTTTTGGGTCAAAAACACATTAAAAGAAAAGATACTGATTAATTGGGTATGAAACCACTTAATGCCATATATATTTGGACATTGTAATCCTCCTTTATTATATGGTAAATTCAACAATGACATTCTAGTCCGAGCTTGACCTCCTTTCCAAATAAATCCTATAAATAGCTTTTTAATTTTTGCAAAAAAGTTATCTGGTGGTGGCAGTGGTATGTTCTGAAACAGATATAACATTTTAGGAAGCACATTCATTTTTATAACATTTATTCTCCCAATTATAGAAAGGGGTAGTGACATCCACCTGTCAAATGATGCTCTTAACTCATTCATCATGGATTCATAGTTGGCCCCGACAATCAAATCTAATTTAGGGATTATTTTATACCTAAATATGTAAAATGGTCCACAGCCTTAAAACATAAAATCTCTGGAGCTGGTTCCTCTTTTTCCCTCTCATTGAGTAATAAAACAGATGACTTTGTATTATTGATTGTATATCCTGAGCTGCCACTAAAAATGCTTATTAATTCTAATATAGCTGGAATAGATTTCTTAATTTGAGATATAAACAGAATGATATCATCTGCATAAAGCGCCACCTTGTGTTCAGAATGATGGATAGATATCCCAAATATATCCGTATGTGTTCGTATAGCTATGGCCAAAGGCTCTATTGCCAAAGTAAATAAAAGCGGTGACAGGGGACACCCCTGTCTACAACCTCTCTTTATTATAATAGGTCTTGAAATATTTTTATTTGTTATAACAGCTGCTGTTGGATTTAAGTATAATAACTGAACCCATTTTTAAAAAATTATTACCATATCCAAATCTTTTCAAGACTTTAGGTAAGACCATTCCACCATATCAAAAGCCTTTTCGGCATCTAGAGATAAAAAAAGCCTTATCTGTTGTATCCTCCAGGCCCTGAATGATATAAAGGACCCTTCTAACATTGTGGAACCCCTGGTGGCCAAGAACAAATCCATTTTGATCTTTGTGTATAACATAAGGCAATGTTTCTTGCATCCGGGTTGCTAAGATTTAACATAAAATGTTTAGGTCAGCATTTAATGGACTTATCGGTCTCATATTCTCGCAACGATCGCTAGACTTTCCAGGGTTAGAGAGCAATATTATTATTGCGGTTGTCACTGATTTTGGTAAAATTCCATAATTAAATGCTTCAGAGAACATTTCAAAAAGGGGTTTGAGTAGTCTAGATTTGAATTTTTTATAGAGGTCTATTGGGAGCCCGTCAGGACCTGGAGTTTTACCTGTCCTCATATTATCAATAGCTTCACTAATTTCCTCTTCTTTTAAATCTGTATCCAGCATTTCCACATAATGTTTTGAGATTTTTCATTTTGAGCCTCCGGGTTGTGCTGCACTTGGGAATCATATAACTTCTCATAAAAGTCTCTAAATTCTTCATTTATTTTTACAGAGTCAGTCACTGTTTCCCCATCACTCTTAACAACAGAGCCTATTGTTTTCCTCATTTCTAATTGTTTAATCTGCCATGCCAACAATTTCCCGGCCTTCTCTCCTCCTTCATAAAATGTTTGATTAAGTCTAATAACATCTGCAGCTGCTCTATCGGCAGACAATTTATCATATTCTGCTTTCAAAAGCAGCAGATCTTTTTCTGCAGAAGCAGTACTTTTGTTGAATACCTGTTTCTGAGCAGCTTTTATTTTAGCCTCCAACATCAGTCTCTTTTTATGAAAGTCCCTAGATTTAGATGAAGTATAACTTATAATATGACCTCTCAAAACAGCCTTAAAAGCCTCCCATTTAATTCCTGCTGTTGTTTGAGTTGTATTATCTATATTATCTATTTCTTTTCCAATATACTCCACAAATTTATCATCCAAGAGCCATTTTTGATTTAGACTCCATCTGGGTGGATCTTTCACAAGAGCCTCTTTCACGTAAATAATGCCACATGGTCCATGATCAGACAACAATATACTATCATAAAAACAATGCTCTATTTTGGATATCAGTGATACTGAGATTAAAAAATAATCAATTCGGGAAAAGGTTCTGTATACACTAGAATAACATGAATACATAATATCATTAGGCTTTAAATATCTCCAAATATCCATTAAACTCAGCTCTTCAATGACATGCTTAATTATGGCCCTGCTTTTAGTACGAGGTGCCAAAGAGCCGTTTATTTATGGGAATGTTGTTGAAGTTTCTTCTTGTTTTTGTTGGTCGTTGTGACCTGGAGATGTTTTCTGGTAGGAGATGGAGGTCAGGGTGTGTCAGGAGGAATGTCCACGTCTGAAGCTTTTAGTCCAGAAAGCTTTTATAATAATCAGACTTTGACATCGCTCCGTCCCCCAGCTTGTCAGTTGAGTTTTGATATATTGGGTTTGGTTACTTTCCCTTTGTGAAACTGATTTTATCTTTATTGATTTATATGGTCTCACCTGAATGTGGTTTGGTTCATTTTACATCCAGTTTCTCTCTTTTTGGGTCAAAAACACATTAAAAGAAAAGATACTGATTAATTGGGTATGAAACCACTTAACGCATCGGTAAAGGACAGTTTGACTGAAGTGACCTCGTTATGTCTCAGCAGGCATTTCTACCCCCAAACCAGCTGCAGAGAGATGATGGAGAGGGATCTGACCAGCACTCAGGAGAGATGCTCCTCCTGACACAACCTGACCTCTTGTTTTTTGTTCTCATTGTACAAAGTGACAATAAAGGTATTTTATTGATCTCTCCCATTATGACTAACGATCAGCAGGTCTCTAGATGAGACAAGGTCATACTCTTTTTGTACTTTTCTAATCTTTTAATCTAAAGAGCAAACACCAAACACTTTGAGTCCTGATCACCTCTATCTGCTGTCTTTAGTGGTGAGAATGTAAAACAAGACTTGATCATCAGCCTTGATATTTTTTTAAAACTGAATTCTATAAAATAAATATAGAAACAAAAAAAAGATGTGAAATCCCAGCTCCTCTCAGCTGATTTCATAAGTTTTCTATGGGGTTCAGGTCTGCAGAAAGTCCAGGTCTCTCCCTCCGAGGTCCTCTAGTCTCCAGCATCCATTCCCTGATGATGAACCTGGATGGTCTGGAACATTATGGTCCATGAGGATGAAATGAGGTCTGTGTTGTTCATGCAGAGGATCAATGACTGGACAGTAAGTCTGGACTTGTCTGAGAGACATTCAAAAAGTTCTGCATGGACTAGAGACACCTGTCCTCACTGTAACACCTCCACCACCAAAGGCTGGTCTGGAGACAGCAGTAGCTGATGCATAGAGTCTCCTTGATGTCTCCAACATCCTTTCTGCTCAGCATGAATCGACTTCCATCAGTGAACTGAGGCCCACTGGTCCCTCGTCCAGCGTAGCTGCTCCCTTCATGCTCAGGTTGAATTATCCTGCAGAAAATGTAAAGAAGCATGCACTTCTTTAAATACATAAACGCATCTCATCACAAATCTTTTGTTGCATCAGGATAAGTCAAAAGAACTTTTATTTTGATGTTTTGTTTGTTTTCCTGAACCTTTCATTAATCTTAAACATGTTCACAGATAAGACTCTATGACCTTTATCTACTAAAACATCCTGAAACAATCTAACAGTCAGTTCACTGGTAACAAACTGCTAAACATCTACAGAAGGTCCAGGTGGAGCAGCAGGCCCGAACACAGAGACCACTCTGGGGTTTTACATCATGATGATTTCAGCTCAAACCCCAAAGACGCCACCTGCTGGCTGAAGAGAGATCCAACACTGAGCTACATTGGAACTCAAACAGGGTGAGGTGCATTCTGGGTCAGTCAGGCCTCAGGACGTCTGAACGTCTTTGTTGTGTTGCCTGAAAAAGCTTCACGTTGTTGAACCCAAAGGTAGATTGAGTCATTTTGGGACCCGAGGTTAAAACACAGGCATGTGGCCCTTCACCTGCCTGCCTTGTCATCATCTATCAGTCATCAGACACCACCGTTAATCATTGTTACCTGCTGTTATAATTCATTATAAAATTCTAATCATTTGTTTCAAGGCTCAGAAGCTTCAGTTTAACTAGTCACTGTGCACGTTTGTTTCTGTGGGAGTAAATTAATTCTAGATGGTTCAGATTTTTAAGTTTAACATATCAGATCTATAGAACGTCCCTCTTCACCGAACTAAAGACCATTTTTTCCATCACTGAACTTTCAGCACTACAGTTCACAAGTCTCTTCTTTTTATCCTAGAATAAACAGTTACAAAATGCTGAAGTTGTTCCTAATAAATGTCATGTCACCTGTTTTATTTTGTTCTCAACAATTTTACAAATCGCTGCTTTAAAAAAAGTTCTGATCTGGTTCAATGGTTCAACTCAGAACAGGAAGGAGGAATTTAAAGTTTGTCATTCTGGATTTCTAAAGTGAAACTTGTTTCAGAGGGTTGAAATGTTCTTTACCATTAGCTTTGAAGCCCCTGTTTATTATATGATAAATTGGCTTGCCATACTTCCTGTGCTGAGGGTGTTTTTAACAGTGGGGTACTGTTTTAGGCACAGATAGCCTGTCCTCATGTGTTAAAGTGTTTTACAAGCAGCCTCTTCTTCTACTACCGCACGTTTCTTTATTTAATTAATTGATTATTTATTTATTTTATCCAGTTTGTTTTGTGGGTGAGCATCTCAGAGCAACAAGCCTTTCACATTGTCTTAATTCTTTATTCTATAGTTAACTGAACTAAATGTTTTATTAGACCAAGCCAGCAGGAAAGGCACAGGTCTGACAGGAAACCCCAGCAGGTCTCAGACTGAGTGGGAGGGGCTTGTTGATGTTTATCTAATCAGCTGTCATCAGTGACTGACAGCTCCACCAAGTCAGTTAAAGGTTTATAAACTCTGTGTTTGGTTCTGCTAGGAATCCTTCATCCAGCGACTGCTGCTGCTGCTGCTCGGATTCATCCTCAACAAGGTAAAGTCGGACTTCTGCTGCTTCAGCAGAAAACACAGTTTCTTCACTGAGTGTCTGATTCTGAGGATCATCCATACAACAAAGTTTTTAAAGTATTCTGAAAGGAAAAATTAAAAGATTTTATTTAGTTTTATAGCAGCATCTAGTTCAGATATTTGATCGTTTTTTTTATTTTATTTTATATTGTAAAACATAAAACCCTGACATTATAATATTCTGATTTAGTCTTGATCTTTTCTCTGATCTTGACACAGATGACTTCTAGTCCTCTCTTCACGCTGCTCCTCTGTGGTTTGGCCATCGGATCAAATGTAAGTTCTCTGATTTTCTCTCTTTTAAACTCGATCATTTCACATTTCTGTTCCAGACAAATGGTTGTTTTTTGTGTTAAAATCATTCTGATGGACGCCTGGCAGGGAGATACATTTAGACCTGATTTGTTACAACAACAAGAATCAACATAAATAAATGACATAAAGAAGTTTCTGAGCTCCATTTGAGCATTGATCAGGTCAGAAATAACCTTTATTCTACATGGTTTTTATGACTCTTAATGTTGTTATTTTCTGTCCACAGGCAGATACTTCTCCATCAGGTTGGTGTTTTAATCACTTGTGATGGTTTTCTCTGCTCTAGCTCCAGTTTTTTAGTCTTTATTTACCAGTTTGTTTCATGGTTTAGCTGCTGAGTCAATCTCCTGCTATAAGGTCATGAATCTTTTGCAGTGACTTCCTGTACCTCCTGCCCCCTCGGCTGGACGTCTTTTAATGATCGCTGCTACAAGTTTCTGGACATCGCAAACCAGTGGGCTGATGCTGAGGTAAAATATCTGCTGGTTTTACTGGATTCAGGTGATAAACGTCTTACTGCTCAATCACTTATCGTTGGAAACAACAGCTTTACTACTTTTTAGGGGGTGGTGTGTAGCTCAGTTGGTAGAGTGGCCGGCGTCTAGCAACAGGAAAGTCGTTGGTTCGATCCCAGCTCCGGCTGGGTTATTGTCGTTGTGTCCTTGGGCAAGACACTTCACCCACCCTGCCTGCTGGTGGTGGTGAGGAGGGCCCATAGGCACCAGATTGTTTACAGTGACTCCAGCCTCTGACAGTCTGCTCCAGGGCAGCTGTGGCTACAGTGAAGCTAACTGTGTGTGAATGGGTGAGTGTAACTATGTAGTGTGAAGCACTTTGGGAGTTCTAGGACTTAGAAAGCACTGTACAAGTACACACCATTTACCCTTTTACCTTCTTAAATACAGAAATTGCTGCTCAACATTAGTTTGTTGAGGCAAACCTCAAGGCTAAATATTTAATGAACAAAATAGATAACCTTCCTACTGACTTTTGCTTAAATAACAATTATTTCAGTTTGAAACACACCAACCTGACATGATCCATTGAACAAATAAGCATTGAGTCCATAAATAAATAAATTACAAACACAAGTACTACAGGCTTTAGTTATTCAGGAAATAACCCAGTGTGTTTATGTGAATTTTACCTTTACATAGAAAAATCACATTATTACAAACATGAACTCCATTCATTTAATTTACACTAACATTTAAAATCCTGATGGCAGGCCTAAATAAATCACAGCCATCAGTTAGATTCTCCTTTAGAAACCAAGCTTCAGGCTAATACCATTAGGCCGTTTCCATGGTGACGACTGGTAAAGGACTGGTTTTATGATGAGAAACAACAGGATGCAGATTTCCACAGGTTGAAGTCAAACCCTGTACTAATATCTCATGATTAACAAAGAGTTTTGATTGGTTGATTGACATGGTGAAGCAGGAAGTCGTGGACTAAAGCTTTTCTAGAGGACCTTGTTGATTTAGCCTATTTTAAATGCATTTTTATAATTGGTTGGAGCTAAACTTGTTAATGCTCAGCTGATCTTAATAAAACCCACATGTTCAGATGTCAAACTAGAGCAGCAGGATGGCCTCCACTGAGAGTAGCTCACTGACTACTTTACGGCTTTTTGGACAAAAACATGGAAACTGCTTCGTTAATTATCTAAACGCTATAGTTCTGCTGTTATGTGCTGGTTCTCAGTCATCCAGGTCTTGGTAATTCACAAAGGGTTTTTAATGAAGGCATCTAAACTGTTGTGAGTCTATTTTCCAGTTAGAATAAACAAAGCTCCTTGAATGAGAAGAGAAACGTCTTTAAAGAACCAGAGAAGTCCAGTTGCCTTTGTTTAAAACCCTTTCTGGATTACTGTTGATATAATAATGTTTGTATTTTCTCCTCCCCTCAGAAAAACTGTAATTTCTACAATGGGAACCTGGCTTCTCTTCGCACCATGGATGAGTACAACTTCGTCAGGGACCTGATCTACAAGACGGTGGGATCCTACAAGAAGGCCTGGGTTGGAGGATCTGACGCTGTCCAGGTTAGCCTTTAAAACATTGTAATTATTCATGAGCTCATAGTGAACGTTGTTATTGAAGCAGTTTAAACATAATAATAATCAAAGACTGTTGAGTTTTGAAATGTGATCATTTTTTTAAAGCTAATTTGACGTTTAGCATGTTGAAGTGAACGTAGACGTCTTAGTGAAACATTTCAGGTTAACCTTCAATAACACGTTTCACAGAACGGAGATTGGTTTTGGAGCGATGGTTCCAACTTTAATTTTAACCACTGGGGTCCTGGTGAACCAAACAACCTGGGTGGAAACGAGAAATGCATGGACATCAACCTGTCCGGTACAAACACAAGATCTGACTTGTAGACATACATTTGAACCATGACATGTAAAACAATGTCCAGCCAGCTGGCTTTAATGGTAACTTGTTTGGTTTTCCAGGACGAGACTACGTCAACGATGAAGTCTGTTCCCAGCTGAATTCCTTTGTTTGTGCCA